>JAKZAP010000017.1:16622085-17150194 GCA_023053575.1 Branchinecta lynchi | reverse complement strand
TAAAATCCATGTCTAATAATCACAAATATGCGATTTGCTGCTCGTGGACAAAATTTGTGAATCTTGACATCCCTTAATCATTCGCAAGGAGCCAGATCTGAGGAAGGGAAAGGGGGGGGGGTAGAGATTTTGGGAGTTGAAACTGAAGAAAGTGAATGTACTAGCAGTTTTCTGATAATAGGTGTGCTCCTTCGGTTGAGGAAGGTTACAAGGGTCTGGAAATATAGACTAAAGCTGGGTTTGGACAGAAACAGTGAATTTGAGACCATCTTTAGGATTACTACGTCACGACCGATGTATAAAGAGTTCGATGATTATGAATAGTTTATAGTGGTGAATCACCAGCTGATATTAAAGTTGGATTAGGATAGCGGTAACAAGAAATGAGTTTTCGACCTTAGAGCTGTTGTTCGAAGATCCGAGCGAGTCTCCTTAGAGTCGGGTTGAATGAGAACCAGTCTTGCTAGCCTGGGAAGAGCTTGAAGAGACCACAAGCTATTCTAAATAACTGCATCATTTTTTTTTAAGTACGCATTTTAATGTTAACACGAAGTCTTTGATTGCAAAGTTCAAATGAAATGAAATTGGTGGTTTAAGATATGTCATCGCAATTTGTTCGGATCTGCTATTTCTAGTTTTCAACTATGCCATTTAAAAGAAGTGAAGACAAAGCCTTGATGAGACGAAGAACTGTCTTTCATGTCACCGAAGTCTCATCAAGTTCCATTTAGCAAAACATTTTCATTAACCTTTTATCGTAGTTTAATGACTTTCGAACATTTTTGGTTCTTGTCGTTAATTTTTATCAATGTCATCCAGCGCATAGCCTCTTTTTACCTTGATCATTATTCGTTCCAGAAAATATTTTTTAGTCTGTTTCATCATCTTCAGAGGTCTGACTTTTAATCAGATAGAAATTTATGGTTAGAGAAATTTATAATGATTCTTCAAGCCTGTCTTTTCGACTTTTTACTCAACTTTAAAACCGCGTCAATATTTAAATTAGTTATCCTGTCATAGTTAGAGCTGGATAACCAGAAGATAAGACGGCTTCCTCAAAAGTAACTACAGTGTCACACCACACGAAATATAACTGAAAAATTAAATTCGGCAGTATTTGCTTGTTGTTAGATTTAGCAACTTGTTCTTTGGTTTGGAAGGTATACGATTTGGCCTAAGCCACGTACGACAAATAATCTGTTAGGGTTAGGGCAACAGTCTGCTAGGATAGTTTAGAATCACTTAAGTTGCCTTCGAAACACTTAGGCTAACGTCACTTAACTACGCTTCAAATAGTTCGCTTAAGTTAGCTTCAAGTTAGCGTCTATATAAGCCTAACCTAAATATATCCTAACCTAACCTAAGCTAGCCTAATAAATTTACAATTACTTTCTACCCTAACCAACATATTATATCCTAAATATTTATACTATTTATATCCTAACCTAATCTAAGCTAGCGTAAAAATATATTTGAAGTGACGTTAGCCTAAGTGTTTCGAAGGCAACTTAAGTGATTCTAAACTATCCTAGCAGACTGTTGCCCTAACCCTAACAGATTATTTGTCGTACGTGGCTTAGGCCAAATCGTATACCTTCCAAACCAAAGAACAAGTTGCTAAATCTAACAACAAGCAAATACTGCCGAATTTAATTTTTCAGTTATATTTCGTGTGGTGTGACACTGTAGTTACTTTTGAGGAAGCCGTCTTATCTTCTGGTTATCCAGCTCTAACTATGACAGGATAACTAATTTAAATATTGACGCGGTTTTAAAGTTGAGTAAAAAGTCGAAAAGACAGGCTTGAAGAATCATTATAAATTTCTCTAACCATAAATTTCTATCTGATTAAAAGTCAGACCTCTGAAGATGATGAAACAGACTAAAAAATATTTTCTGGAACGAATAATGATCAAGGTAAAAAGAGGCTATGCGCTGGATGACATTGATAAAAATTAACGACAAGAACCAAAAATGTTCGAAAGTCATTAAACTACGATAAAAGGTTAATGAAAATGTTTTGCTAAATGGAACTTGATGAGACTTCGGTGACATGAAAGACAGTTCTTCGTCTCATCAAGGCTTTGTCTTCACTTCTTTTAAATGGCATAGTTGAAAACTAGAAATAGCAGATCCGAACAAATTGCGATGACATATCTTAAACCACCAATTTCATTTCATTTGAACTTTGCAATCAAAGACTTCGTGTTAACATTAAAATGCGTACTTAAAAAAAAATGATGCAGTTATTTAGAATAGCTTGTGGTCTCTTCAAGCTCTTCCCAGGCTAGCAAGACTGGTTCTCATTCAACCCGACTCTAAGGAGACTCGCTCGGATCTTCGAACAACAGCTCTAAGGTCGAAAACTCATTTCTTGTTACCGCTATCCTAATCCAACTTTAATATCAGCTGGTGATTCACCACTATAAACTATTCATAATCATCGAACTCTTTATACATCGGTCGTGACGTAGTAATCCTAAAGATGGTCTCAAATTCACTGTTTCTGTCCAAACCCAGCTTTAGTCTATATTTCCAGACCCTTGTAACCTTCCTCAACCGAAGGAGCACACCTATTATCAGAAAACTGCTAGTACATTCACTTTCTTCAGTTTCAACTCCCAAAATCTCTACCCCCCCCCCCCTTTCCCTTCCTCAGATCTGGCTCCTTGCGAATGATTAAGGGATGTCAAGATTCACAAATTTTGTCCACGAGCAGCAAATCGCATATTTGTGATTATTAGACATGGATTTTATACGGTTAATACTTTAATAAATTTTGGATATTTTCTTTCGTTTATTCAAGTGATGGTTGCCCACAACATACAGTGGGTTTGCTTGAAGCATGGCCTGAATATTAGATTGGAAAAAAAGAGATCTATGTTTGTATACGGATTCTAAACTGGTGTATTCTCGGAAACTATCAAAATTGCAAAGTTTTTTACTGTCTCTATAGCCGGTCTAAAATTGTTGAACTTACTATTTTCCTTAAAATAAGAAATTAAACTTTTCCAGGAAATAAATGTACATTTTGTTTCTTGTTACTGAAGTTGTGTCTGATACTATCCCGAAAGAGTTTCTCTATATTAAGCTAATGTGTCTGACTGGAGTGTCCTTACAGCTAGAAGCAGCGGAAGGCTTACGCGATGACAAAACCTGATTTATAACACTTGAAGAGAATAGATACTTAGCTTTCCCAGTTTGTTTGAAATCCTGATCTTCTCTTTCTCATCTTCCTCCTTTTTGTATCCTTCTCTTATGGTTTCTTTTTTAAGCTTTTTTCAAAATACTTCCTCCATTTTTGTTCAACTTTGTATTTTACAGTTTCTTTTTAAATTTTCTTGATACTTCCATCCTATCTTATGTAAATTCTTCTGTCATTGTTTTTGTTTTAAACTTTTTTTACAAACTTCCTTGTTCTTTGTTACTTTTTAACTTTTTCTCAAACTTCCTCCTTTTTTACCCAACTTCTATTTTTAAATTTTCATTTCCTTCCATTCCTTTTCTTTAAGATATATTTTTGTTTTGAGATATTTGGACAAAATCGAGACATATGATCAGCTTTCAATCATTTCCTTTTTTGAAGGAAACTGAATTTTCCAGACATGCGAGATCTAGAAGGATAGATTGCGATTCTAGTCCGTCTCAACTAATTCGGAGCGTAAAGAGCGCCATAAAAAATCGAGGACTGAAGAAAATGAGGTTGACTTTAACTTCTGTGGGATTTTTGCTTCATAAAAGAGTCATTTGAAATCTAGAAAATGGGATACAAATTTTAGCTAAGAGTCTGGATTGAAAAAAAGCAAATAGTAAATTCTAACGAGTATACCTGCTTGTGTTTTTTCTTACCCCGAATCAACATGAATCGTAAACTTAGTAAATGAGGTGCGCCTGCATTTATCCTCGCTTACATTCAGAAATAATAATAATTCTTAGTATGGCAATAAGACTACAGTTAGCTATAGCGCAAATTTCTTATGCATCCAAAATTTAAGTCGTGTCTCAGCAATAAAAGAGTTTTGGTTGGGTCCAAAAAGTCTTGTCGGTTCCGTTGTTCCAGACAATTTGATTGAGGAAATGTCTGATACCTTGTGCAAAGGACACTCACATTAAGTTAGAGCACAGTATCTTGATGCCCTGGAGGAGTTCTCTTAGACTTCTTAAAGCGGGGCCACAAAAAATGGTATTTCTACCACATACACAATGCTAACTATCCCTACCGTCACTATGAATGTTTAAAACTACCGTAAAACAATGAGCAAATAAAAAAAATAAAAAAAAACACCAAATTTCCTAGGTTTGAAATAACTCTGTCTGGACTAAATCTCAGCCGATGATCCCTGACAGCTCTTATGGCACATAGGGAGCCAAGGGTCAGAATAATAATTTCTACCTAATGCTCCAACTGTTTATTACAAATACAAATAAATTAAAAAAACCAAGACCAGTGTGGTACCTCTGAAGACATACAAAAATTATCAATTTTGGTCTTATAATTCTTTGCTAATCAATCCTGGAAAATCTCGTCATCCAGAAAAGAAGACTTTCGGCGTGGGTTTTTTCTCGAGCCGAAACAGCAATCGCGTTCAATTCAAAATAAACCTGTGGCATGGGATTACTAAGAAAAGGTAAGCTGAATGTTTGGATTAGGACTTTAACGTAGACAATTAGGATTTTCGGAACTCTGATCCAGACGAGCAGCTCTAGAGACTGCTATCCGGGAGGAAAAACCTTTGATAAACCCAGTCTCTTGAGGTGTATCTAAATATATTTTTTGTTAATTTTTTCCAAGCAGAGTCGGTATGCTGTCTGTTCTTTTCTCGAAAACTTTGACTTGAATCCATAATAACACAAGAGACTGTTAAATCCTTCATTGGGAATGTATCACGCCGTGTCCACACATTTCAATTTCTTACGTCATTTTTCAGAATTTTTTTTGTTCTTAGTTTTTTCTAGTCTTATAATTCATGCATTTTCTTAAATCTGTTTCTGTTTAAAATGCTATTTGTTAATTTTTTTTTTATCTTTCTACATTCTCTTTAACTTCTTTTTATAATTTTTTTTTTTAGCTTTTCCCAAACAATCTGTTTTTCTTTTGTTTTGATATTTAATTTGTTTTACTTTGTTTTAACTCTATATCCGTTTTTTTTTCTTTTTCTTTCCGAGCTTCCTCTTAAATCTTGTTCTGTCAGATTGTTTAAACTTTATATTTTTGTTTGTATCCTTGTTCTGTAATTTCTTTCTAACTTTTCAAACTTCTTTCTTTTTTGTTTAACTTCGGCAAGATTGACAAGCCGTTACAAGTTTGTAAATATAATTACTTTATGTTAAAGTGTTAGGTAAGAGTCTGGATAGAAACGAAACCAGTAGTAAATAAAAGCAGAAGAAAATCCTTGCGTTTGTTGTAACTCCGAGTCGAGTCAAGTTCTAAACGAACGAAATGATGTTCGCCTGCAACCGGTTTCGATTGCATACAAAGATAATATATTACCATAGTACAGGGATATTTTCACTTTAATGTCATTTATCTGAAGGATTGTATATGAAAATAATGTCGTGTCTAATGAAGAATGAGGTTTCAGTTGGACCGAGAAAAGTAGAATAAATTTGGATTCTTGATCAAGCCGATTATGCTATGCTTACTTCTGCTATTTTTCCGAAGAATCGTCATTCCAGGTTCGAACAAGGTATCTCAATCCGTTCGAGAGACGTGGTGCTAACAACACGATGGACGAGTGGAAAACTTTAGAACGTCATAGTTGCCGAGAAATATTTGCCAAGCTTCTTGATCCAGACAACCTAAACTTTCGATTTTTTTTTTTCATTAATAAAGTCAAAAGATATCAAGTGCAAGATATATGAATCGCTTCGAAGAATGTATTTTTAACAGACATACTGATAAATAGACGGATGGAGGGATAAACTTTAAAAAACGTTATTAGTATAAGCAATGAAATTTTAGTCTGAAGCTAAGTAGATATATGAGGAGATAAAGGGGGGGGAGGGAGATTTTTACAACTTGGAGCTAGGAGAAGATATTTAGGGAGGGCTGTGTCAAATACTGGATAAAATAATAAGGATTCAACGCGTTTCTCGTGTTTTTTTTGTAAAGAATTTAAATTATAAGGAACGCATAGTTTACTCGGGATGTTTGGAATGGAAGTTGTGTATTATTCTGAGGGATGTTTCTTTTCCAGTGGCAAAGAGTTTTGGCATTATTGTTTTGGTTTGGGTAAGACAAATAGATACATTTTTCAGTAGAGTCGTTGTTAGTTTTTGTTTTAAGCTGAATTGAGTTATTGTGAAGGGATTCTTAATTGGATTATATCAAAATCTATTTATTTACTTGTTGGGATTATATAGTAATTATTTATGGAGCTAGTAATTTGTTTATAGTTTTATACTAGCTATTACCCATTAGAGATTATAGCTTTAAGAAGTATAATAATCATACTGTATCATAAGAAATAAAACCCCACCTGAAATAGTATTTCCGTATCCTTGACACGAATTGAATATCAGTCCCACTTTAAAATAATAACGTACTCTCAATATCTGCATAACCCCTACCCCTAATCTCCCCAGAAACAAAACGGAATAAGGTTCATGCCTAATTGGGATCTAAATCAAAGAATCCGACAGGTTCTCCGGTTTTAATCACCACTTGTCCGAAGTTTCCCATCAACCATAATTCCTACTCCTTCCTAAAATCCTTTCCTTATTTTCGTCTATTTTCAATATCCGTCAAATTGTCTTCCTCAATAGAACCAATCAAAACAACAACTTCAAAATATCAATAACGATTAGGAGAAACCTTCGCTTCCTATAAGGCAAAAAAAAAACGAATACCCCAGGTGAGCCTAAAACCACCTATGGTAAGCTTCCCAGCGCAGCTGACATGCTGTCAGGCCCACTTAAAGAAATGTCCGCTTTTTCTCATATCTTTCAAGGTTTCCTTTATCCATAAGCAACTTAACTATATTTTCCATAATCTTTGAAAACAGTAGGAAAAGGATAGCTAGTGCCCCAAAACTACTATTTAAGACTACAGCCTGTATTCTTACTTACAGTCCCTCTTTCACATATTTAAACAAGGTCGCCTTGTATCCGTCTCGTCTTCTCATCTCTTAAACTATCACCCATTGGTTTGTAGGTACAGCAAAGGAGACTCATCTGAATAAATCTTATGTTTCAGAAATTGCCTGTTCCGTCTGCCCGTTAAATCATGCAAAGAAACCAAGATCTCTTATCATGGTCACGCTTCCATTTCTCCCCCAACTTGATTTCTTGAGCTATTTCAGTCCCAACCAAACACCTATTCAGGCATATTCTTAGCAATATTCATATTTTTTTAAATTGTCCCACAATCACCCTATTATCTTCGCGCGCCCTTTGTTCCATAACCCTCCATTGCTGTGACACATCAAATCGGAATCCCAGCGCCCAAAGCATAAGCTTCCAAACCTAATAAACACTCCGTTGCACTCTCAATGAATATTGAAACCTAAAGTTTTCCCCAGTATCACTAGAAGATGGTAGTTGGGTGGGGGGGGGGGGGGGCGCCTGAATCAGTACTGTATTTTGTATCCTAGTCGTATCGGTTTTATCTAACTCTACCATGGTAGGAAAAAGCTAACCAGTATAATAAATATCAGTGTGACTGAGCTCCTCCTTCCCTTTAAGCAAAAATACCTGTTAGTGAATTTCGCAAATACGAAAATGAGAATTCGCAGTTTTCAAATCTTATTCAGTCAACCTTTTATCGGAACCCAAATACTTAACACGCAAACCAGCATCCCGAAAAAAGTTGAGAAGGAAGTTCAAAAAAATAAAATGGAAAAAAATAAGTTGAAAGAAAGTTGAAAAAAAGTTGAAAAAAGTTGAAAAAAAAAGTTTGAAAAAAAGTTAAGAAAAAAGTTTGAAAAAATGTTTGAAAACAAAGTTTGAAAAAAAAAAGAAGAATTAATAATCTGAACCATATTACCCAATGTGCGGGAATTGCGGTGTCCGGGAAACAGCTTGCATGATGGTGCGCATAACTTTTAACAACCCTCGATGACGAAGGGATATTTCACCCGCCTTTGTGCAAAACCATATTCAAATCAACACAAACGAACCGCTCCGTAGGGAAACCAGAGAGGACCTACAGTATTTATCGTAGTAACTAATTTAGCTATTTTACAATAATAACCACTTAGTAACTAGTTAGTAGTAACCATATAGAAATCACTCATAAACAAATCCCATCCTAAAAACGTCAATCCCGTGGTATCCGAAAAATATGAATCCCGTAGTATCCTGAGGGCATGAATCCCGTAGTATCCGAAAAATATGAATCCCGTAGTATACGGTCTACAGAAATCCCGTAGTATCCGAAAAATATGAATCCCGTAGTATCCTGAGGGCATGAATCCCGTAGTATCCTGAGGGCATGAATCCCGTAGTATCCTGAGGGCATGAATCCCGTAGTATCCTGAGGGCATGAATCCCGTAGTATCCTGAGGGCATGAATCCCGTAGTATCCTGAGGGCATGAATCCCGTAGTATCCTGAGGGCATGAATCCCGTAGTATCCTGAGGGCATGAATCCCGTAGTATACGGTCTAACTATCCTACTGATGACTAATTTTACAGAAAAATCGACTGTTTTTACGAAAAATCGCAGCGCGCCGACTCATTTTTTTTTACCCACTGGCTAACAACATTGGGGAGGGGGCCGTCCCCCCCATACGTGACGCCCCTGCTGGCTGGGCCCTGCTGTTCATGATTTTTGGCAGAGCCAACGAAACTAAAAATGTAAGTTGTTTAGTCAAACGGCTCCTCGTACTTATTCTGCCTATTGGATGGACCCCAGCTTTCCTGCGGAATCATAAGCTTTAGAAATCTCCACCCTTTGCGATTGTTTCGTTTGGCAGTGTCTATCGTTCCCCGAGCTGAAATTGATATCTCAGATGCTAAAGTACTCCGACCGGTCGCGTACTCTACCACACAACAGCTAATAGTACTGGACCAGTCAAGGAATCGAACCTCCATGCGTTATTAATAGTAGACTGGTCGAGTACTCGGGTCTTAGGAAGCTAGAAGTACTTGACCATACGGAACTTAAGACCAGAAAGTAACAGGTCGAATCGTTTCTACAATACGAATATACGAATCATTTTTATTTTATTTTATTTATTTATTTGTTGAAAATTAGTGACTGTGGGAGATCGGCTTGGACCTGGAGTTGAACTTCGAGGATGGAGCGGTAAGTAAAAATAAAACAAATTCTTTAATTGTTCTCTTTTTATTTTATTGGAGTAGTTAAGAGACTCGTTCATTTGTTAATTATTGTGGTATTAACCATACCGGGTCGAAATTTATACATAGTATACACATATAGGGGTCGAAATTTATTTTGTTCCTTTATTTTCTATTTAATAAAATTTAACTGGACTGAACTGAACTGAATAGATATCTGTCCTCGACCTGACAAACGAAATCCAACCAGCCCCCCCCCCCCCCCAGCGATTAAAGTACTCGATCATTCTTAGCAGTTGCAGCTATTGGTACTCAATCTAGGAGGATAGATGGGTCGAGGTATTTGACGTCCCAAAAGCTAATCGTACTCGACCTAATATTACCAATAGGAAGTCAAGTACTCAGGGCGGTGACGGATGTTAATACTCGACCTACTGAAGTGAAGGAGGATAGGTAGGTCGAGTACTTGATGCTAGCTATTCGTACTCAACCTAGTATAGTCACCGAATTTTTTTCAATAAAATTGTACTGTACCTTGAAGGTAGATTATTGAAGCCAACTGAAGGTGGTGCTAGCTATTAGTACTCGACCTAACAAACGGGGAATGATAGGTCGAGTATTTGACGTGCCAGACGGTATTTGCACTTTACCTAATCTCAGTAATTCCTTGAACAGAAGATCAAAGGGTGATCCTGGCATTTTCACGGTTTCGCTTTCCTAACAGCATAACAAAAATCCGCCGAGCGGAAGAACAGACGGAAAGTAGTTGGCCTTTACAACTTCTCGCACAGATGACTTTCCACTCGCGAAGTGGATTCACCTCCTACGTCCCCGTTTATAAGGTCGAGTACTAATAGCTAGTACCACCTTCATACTCTACCTACAATTATTAACTAGGTCGAGTATGAACACATGCTGAGAGCCTACGACGTCAAATACTTGACCTGTGAATGCCCCTTTTTAAACGTCAAGTAGTATAGCTACCACCACCTTCACTACTCGACCTCCCATTATAATAAGAGGTCGACCTACCAATCTGGTAGCATTGTCCCGCCGCCACTATATGTTTTCCGCCGCTTTTTAATTCAGGTAGCGCAGGTAGCCTGTGCAGGTAGTTTCAGCTTTAAATTTTTAAATGTGAAAATAAATGATTATTAAAAACATTACGTTCAGTTTTCGCATTAGCTAGGATTAACGTAGAGACGCAATGTTGGTGGCGGTAAACCCCTCGTCGCATTTAAGGATTTAGATCTGGAATTACGTGAACCAGCTACCTGCACTAATGAGTTGGCGGAAAACGTACGGTGGCGATGGACCTACCAAAATATTTGACCCTTTCGTCTGACCCAACTAATCCTCTTGGTGATGCAAGATTTCCTGGGTGGCGGAAAACATACGGTGGCGCTGGAACACGGTGGCGTTGGGACACCACTTCACCGATCCTCCTTATATGGTTCAAGTATTAATAGCCGTAACTCCCCTGAATACTTGACCGATCTATCCTCCTTTTCAGAACGAGTACTAATAGCTGCCACTGCTGTGAACACTCGACCTACTTAACCATTAATACTGTCGAGTAATTTTAGTCACTGGGGGCTTGCTCAACCTTACAACTTTGTGATTTCATTTGAATGGTCTAGGCCGGATAGCTCCTACGATAGAAATTCCTCGACATGTTCCTTTCTGGCTCCAAGATCCATAAGGTCAAGTATTTTTAGCTTCCCAGGACACGCTTCCTCAATCAGTTTAGTACCAATAGCGACTGGAGGTTCGATTCCTAGACTGGTCGAGTACAACTAGCTCTTGTGTAGTAGAGTAATTGACCAGTCGAGTACTTTCAGCATTTGAGGCATCAACTTCCAGGTCCAGGAAGGATGGACACTGCCGTTTCGTTTTGCACCTACATCTTTTTGCACTTTTTCAGCCGCGCCGAGTTGGCCAGTCAAGCAAAGCAAAGTTTGCTGAATACTTCAAGGTCCAGCGACATCTCTTTAAAAAACAGAAGCTTCAGATTTTATTTTCATTTAAGAAGGCCAACATATCTGTCTTGGGTTTCAGACTCCTTTTCTTGGTTTTGGCTTGTTTTTTCCCAACAAGAAAAATGTGGTTTTGGCTTGTTTTTTCCCAACAAGAAAAATGATCAACTTCAAATAAAACTTGAACGTATAAAAAGAATTCCAGTTCCAGCCGGATTCCCGGATAACTTCAGGTAAAAAATGATCCGTCATAAACGGATTCAGCATCTCTTCTTACTTCGAAATCGGACATCTAATCCAGTGGTTCCCAACCGGTGGTACGCGTACCCTAGGGGGTACGAGAGACCCTCGCAAGGAGTACACGAAGGTAGTAGAATATAGCTTAATTCAGGGGGGCACTGGTCTTAAATTCCAGGGTAATGGGCTGGGTGGGGGTGGGTCCTTTGGTGCTCCAAAAGGTACTTTTCATACCAAGGTGGGGTGATCCAAAATATTATGTGTATTATTATTTTCATACCTATTTTGGGGGTGGGGTGTCAAATTTCACTGAAAAACAAGAATTTCTTCCAAAAAAAAAAACAATTTCATACCAACATTTTCGTAGCAAAATTAAATTTAACCAAACTGATCGGGTTTATTGCAAAAAAATGAAAGACTTTTTCAAATTTTCAGTTTTTTCAAAAAAAACTAGCTTATCATAACAATGAACAAGGCCTTTAAATACGACTAGTTTCACCTGGATCTCCCAGTTTTAGAACTGAGAACAGCATAGTGCGATGATTCAAGATTCAAGACGAGATCAAAGTCAAGGGCCGTCCAAGTAGAGAAAGCAGCAGAAAGACAAATGATATTTCCGTCTACCACCGAGTTCTGTTAAGTATATTTCAGGTCACATAGATTTCTTTACTGAAAGAACTGAATTAGACTTTAGACACTCTTATAGTAAAACCATTTCCCAAAGGAAACATTCAAGTAATCACAAATTTGTGGCACGTTCTAATGGTTTGTTGTGACTCCCGGCTCTTTTATAAGACTTGTCTTTCATAGGCCTGGTTGCATAGTCTTGGGATGAGATCTTCACAAAAATAAACTGGCCCATTGCAGTATCGAAGCAGAAAAACCACAAACATATTGCAGATAAGGTTGATACATGAATAAGTCGGTGATCGAAAATCCTTCGCACAAGTAGCTTACCACTTTCTGATCGTTATGCACATAATTCTGATCTTCAACAACTGTCTTTCTAGGACAAACTAGAGCTACCCAAAGTGGCACAAGTGTAACAAGGGCTAGAAGAACCATGTAATGTTATTTCAGTCCAATTCGATGCGATCTGAGACCACAGTTGCCGACGATCCGAAATAGGTAACGTTCTGAAAGTGGTTCACTACCTCTAGTTTTTTCAAATCACCAAAACGCACTTTATAATTAAAGGAAACTAACACCCAGCGAACACCCTATCAATTATGATTTGTAGACTGGTCACCTTTAAAGCAAAAAAGCATCACTACTTCTTCTTCGTTTTCACAACAACACAATGCAACGCTAAGAAAAGTTGGGAAATTAGTATCTTTCCTGTCCTGCTGTTCCATTATTTTTTCATCACAGTATATGCATCAATTTCTTTCTGGGAAAAAAAACCTTTTGGTGGGCAATCGTGCTCACTATGTTTCTGCAGATAATGCTCCTTCAAGCCATACCTCCAGAAGGTTCGGAATAAGGGTCGGCACCGTTTCTGTTTTTGGCTAAAACAGAAACGGTAAAAAACGGCAAATAAAAAACGGAACAGAAACAGAAACGGTGATAAAAAAAACGGAAAACCGTTTCTGTTTTTCCTTTTTTTTTTGGAAAAACAGAAACGGACCGTTTTTACAAAAAAAACGGCCGTTTTAACAGGTATTTCTGGTTTTTTTTTCCTACTTCCTTGGGTTCATAAGATAACAGTAAGGCGACCATTTGGAACGGTAAGGCGGCTGTTGGAAAGTGAATAGCGTGAGGAGGGGCAGCGTGACAGGAGAAGGTTGTGAGAGAAGGTCGAGTATAATTGTGTAAGGTAAAAAAAAAGGACTCTGCACCTGTCTAGTAAACTAAGCCCTTTTTTATATCCATGGTCAAATGCTGGGGTATGCTGGCAGGTGTGACGTATGTGTACCCCTACCCCAGAAGGGTACCAGGAACCTTTAAAAGCAAAATGTTTTAAGGTCAAAAATTAATACCAAACTGTTTTAGTTGCCAAAGTACTGTATACTGATATCCCTAAGCGGAATAACGGGTACAATTACATGTGAGAACCATGGTCACCCCTGTTAGCATGCCCCAGCGTTTTGCATGGGCTTCATTCAAGTGCCATATACCGATCACTTTTCTGTCGGTCGGTCCACTGTTCCCTAGTTAGGGTACTTCCAGATGTGCTAGGACGATGAAACTTGGCAGGCATATCAGGGATCTGACCAAACTAACTTGGAAATAACTTCGACGATCCGACGACCGTGGGGGGAGTGGTGTGAGGGGGTATCCGAAATATTGACGTATGTATATGTATAACTTTGGGATAGGTGATCGGATCTTAATGAAACTTGATATTTCGAACGATCCCGTGTCTCAGACGTTCTATTTCAAGTCCGGTTCGGATACGATGAATGTGGGGGGGGGGGGCGGAAATCCTGTGACATGCTTAAAATTTAGCGATCACGATTAAACTTGGTGGGAAGAACAAGCACAAGCCCTTGGTACATCATAGACAGAACTGGACCGGATTTGGGCACTTTGGGGGAATTTGGGGGGGGGGGGGGGGGGTCCGGAAATCCGGTGATCCGGAGTTAAGGTACTCCTAGGTGGGCTAGGACGATGAAACTTGGCAGGAATCAAAGACCCGACCAAATTAACTTGGAAATAGTCAGTTCCCCGATCCGGGCATCGTGGTGGAGTACAGGGAGGAGGAATCCGGAATCTTGAGGTATTGTAACTTTCGAACGGGTGATCGGATCTTTATGAACCTTGATATTTGGATAGACCTTGTTTCTCGGATGTCCCATTTAAGTACGGACCGGATCCCATGAATGTGGGGGGGGGGGGGTGGACGGGAGTACTGGAAATCTTGTGCCACGCTTAGAATGGACTGATCGGGAAGAAACTTGGTGGGAAGAACAAGCAGAAGAACTAGGTACACCCGAGACAGAACGGACTGGATTCGTGCACTGTGGGGGAGGTTGGAGGGGTCCGGATTTCCGGTGATCGCGAGTTAAGGTACTTCCAGGTGTGCTAGAAGGACGAAACTTGTCTGGAACATTAGAGTCTCGATAAGACCTGGTTCACAAATTGTCAATTTCCAGATCCGACCATCCCTTGAAGTACAGAAATGAACTGAAAGCTCCCTTGAAGTGCGCACCTTAACAGCAAAGTGAAAAATTACTTTTGACAAACTTTACATTTCATGATCCCCCGAGGGTCCATGACCATTTGCGCCAGAACGGTTTTGCTTAAAAATTAATTCCTAGCACCCTGAAAGTGCACATCTTTACAGAAAAGTGAAAAAAAATACTTTTGAACATTGGAAAAGTTCGGTGGCTCTTTCTTAGTTGTATAATTACAGCTTTGTAGAAAAGTTTCATCAGAAATAGGAGCTTGAAGGCTTCAAGCTTTCAGTACTGGAATTTAGTCTTGGAATAAAGTTCTTCTTTCGGACAAGTGTTGTGCAGTGTCTCCGTCAAAATTGACCTCCTCTGACTGGATAAACCATTATCGCAACTTGTTCACTCAGTGCAATATGCGCGTGCAACAATTTTTCGACCCTTTACTTTCAAGGTTTCTCCCTGTTAAAATTTCTCAGTCTTCTGTTTTTGCGGTTACTAGTAATGCTGTCGAAAAGGCTGTTTACAGACTAAAAAAGACTGGATCTGTCGATATCGATGGTATTTCTTCAGAGTTCTTCAAAACTGAATGTCCTGTTCTGATCCAACATCTACAACTACTGTTCCAAATGTTTCTTTCCCAATCTCAGGTCCCGAATAGCTTCCTTGTTGGAACCGTAACATCTGTCCTTAAGCGAGGCAAGGACCCTGAACTGTGCAATAGTTTCCGTCCGATTACAGTATCATGTACAGTCAGTAAAATTTTTGAGTATGTCCTTCTTCCCGAACTTCTCGAAAAAGGCAATTTTGGAAATATGCAATTGGGTTTCAGGGATGGTACGGGTTGTGCGCATGCTCACCACGTTCTGACCAAAATAATGCGACAGGCCACTCTAAACAGATCAACCATCCACATTTGTTCCATAGACATCTCTGGGGCTTTTGATAACGTTGTCCATTTTCAAGCTTTGTATTCGCTTGCTCGTTCTGGAGTCAATTCTTCTATTCTTTGCCTTTTAAAGTATTGGTACGCAAATTCCAGCATTCGGGTAAAATGGCAGGGTCAGTTATCGGAAAATATTTCAGTGAACCATGGAGTTCGCCAAGGTGGAGTTTTGTCACCGTATATATTTAAGTCTGCGATTTCTGATTGTTTGGATTCTCTTCTTCCTGCATATTTGTTCAAGGAGATTTCGATCAGCTACATTGCGTATGCTGATGATATCCTCCTAGTCAGCCGTACAAAATCCACTCTTTCTAAAAATATGAAAATTTTAGCAAACAAACTTTCAGACATCGGACTTGAGATAAATCTGTCAAAATGTGAATATCTTTGTTTCGGTCGCACAAAAACCTCTGAGCGCTCTTCTGTTGCAATTGGTTCTTTTTCTATTTTTTCGTCTGAGTCGCTGAAATGGCTCGGGCTTACCTTCAAATCCACATTATCTTTAACGTGCTCCTCTATTTTAAAATCAGTATCAAATTCCATTAGATTTGGTTACGGGCGTTTGGTCCCAAATAGAGGAAAATATTCACGCAAGGCGCTCGGAAAGTTGTATAGTGCTTTTTGCGGCCCATATATCCACAATTGTTCCGGAGTTTACCATATCCTAAGGAAAAAAGATGTTAAAAATTTGAGAAGTTGTTTTTTCAAGTATTGTAAATTTCTGATGTATCTTCCAAAATCTTTTCGTAATCGTAAATCGGTTTCGAATTTTAATGTTCAGGATAGTGTTAATACACTTTTTCGTTCGCATTCAAATCTATTTTCCCTCCACAAACATCCTGCCCTTTCAGCCCATGAAATTATTAGCCAGTTTTTCATTCCTGAACCCGATTAATGTGCTTGTCACTGTGTACAAATTTTAAGTCTATTTAGTGGTTTTTTTTTTTTTATATGAAAAGAATGTTGTCGTGTTTATTTACATTGTTTTGTTTAAGTGTTTTAATATGTATATTTTACTTTTGTATTTTATTCATACTCCGCTGTTACGCAAAAAGCGGGTCATAAATAAATAAATAAAGTACAATACGATTCGTGCTTCCTATTGGTTGGATTTCAAAAAATGCGTCTTAACCGACCAATGGGATGATTGGGAGGCGAGACTACGTTTCGCAAAAGTGTCATTATACCAAAAAGAAATAGCCAGATTAACGTTTCCAGCAAAAGTATTATTGTACCAACAAGAAATAGCAAGATTAACGTTTTCAGCAATTAACCAGCTCAGAATGGTTATCAAAGGCCGATAATTTAGTCTGTAAGTCGAAAGTCCTATACCTCCTAACGTTAATTTTGTTGTTATATGCTTCATTTAATGATGGTGTAAAAATATCCGTTTCGTCAGGTAGGGTGCAATCTCTCTATTCTGACTCAAAAATCTTTCATTCCGAAAAGCATAAAATATCGGTAGATGGCATAATCTGCCGAGAGAATAAAACCCGCTAGATTATACCAGGACGCCACGCGTACAAGTCGGAACAAAAAACGGAAATTTGGAAAAAACAGGTAAAATAAAAACAAAAACGGCTAAAACGGTCATATAAAAAACGGAACAGAAACAGAAACGGCATTAAAAAAACGGCTACCTGTTTTCTGTTTTTCTGTTATTTAAAAAAAAAACAGAACAGAAAACGGTAGTAAGAAAACAGAAACAGAAAAAGAAACGGTGCCGACCCCTAGTTCGGAACTCAATTTCAGAAGGACATTTCTCACATGCCACTGGGTAGTTGGCGACAGACCGTGGGGGGGGGGGGGGTCATTTTGAAAATTTCAGATTTTGGACGTGGGGTGGGGGGGGTCATTTTGAAAAGTTGAGATTTTGGACGTGGGGTGGGGGGGGTCATTTTAGAAAGTCAAAATTTTGTATGTAGGTCAAGGGGTGGGGTGGGTGGGTTGTAGAAAGAATGACCTATTTAGGAGTGTATACCCTAGGATTTCATACCAGTGCCCCCCTGGCTTAATTCATAAAAAGTACATGTCCCAGCGCAAACGCCGAATTTGACCTTTACGTCAAACCTAATCACTAAAATATAAATATGTATATGCTCAACCAGTCAAATCCTATCGTTTTTGAGTCTTCTGACTCAGTGTAATTATCTTCCTCAAGACCAGATCTTATGCAAGTCAGATACAATTTATGCCTTGCTATGCCAATGATGCCCACTGATGACAATAAATATCGTCTTTCGACTTTCTGATTATGGTAAAAATCGTAAAACAACCATTCATTAACAAAGTAGAATTCAACATTTTTCTGAATGGGGTACGTGGTACGGAAAAGGTTGGGAACCACTGATCTAATCAACTTCCAACAAAACTTCCGGTTTTTGCCAGATTCTAGGCGAACTACTTGTCCGGCAAGAAAATAGTTTACATAATCGTGTTCACCATATCTTTTTACCCCTCAATCGACTGTCTCATTAGCTATTCAAAGTTGCTCCTTAATTTTCACCCCCTCCCCCGCCCCTAAATGTAGGGACGGACTCGACGAACTAGACATTTCCCTTCACCCAAAGAATCCTCCCACCAAGTTCATCAACATATCTCGTTCCCTTCGAGAGTTATTGTGCTGACAGACGGAAAACTTTTCCAATGTCACAGGTGCCCCTCCACTTACGTTTCGGGATTCCAGAAAGGTGGAAAAACGTAACTACGAAGCAACTGCAGAACAAGAAAAATAATAAGCCAGTTTATCGCACGTATTCGAACAATGTCACAACGGATATACGTCAGCTACGATTCTTCATCAACAATATTTCGGCCCTTCTTGGCAAGGGTCCTCGTCAGGCTGTCAATGTTCAGGGTTAACTTCGGGGAAGGAAACAAACCTGTAATCCTAAAGCCTGACGAGGACCCTTTCCAAGAAGGGCTGAAATGTCGCTGATGAAGAATCGTAGCTGACATGTATCCATTGTCATTGTTTGAATATATGTTTCAAAGTCAGCTTGGGCTCAAAGAATATTTATTGCACGTCTAATACCTTTGACTCGTCCCAGGAGCTTCTTGTTATTTCTCAGGCTGATAAGGACCTGGCTGTTTGTCCGGACAGCGTTTGTAAGAATTGACAGGGGGCCAGTTCGGAACTCCTCTTCTTCGGCTTTCTCGATCTCTTCAAAGGTCATTTCATTCTTGGGTTTGGCAGCCATCCTTCACCTACAATAGAATTAAAACTATCTGCCTATTTTGCAAGCTGTGATATTTTGTTTCTACTTCTCCTAGAAGGGTGTTTGGTGATACCAAAGATAAAAGTAGCAGTATTGTACTCATAGGCAGTTCCCAACCTTACAGTTTTTCCTATAAATGTCACATTTAAACATAGGGAGACATCAAAGAACACATGCTTCTATTTGCCAAGAAACATTTTTTACTATTTTGATAGGCTATTTTCTTTTTATCATGGTATTTTCTTGCTGGGATCATAGCAAATGGATCTTGTCCTGGGTCTGTAACAATACTGCTAGAGCCACAGAGGTACCCCCATTTGGCTGGTCTATTATTGCATGACTGATGCTAATGAGACTTCTCGAGCATTTGGCTAAGACCAAATGCATCCCCAGATCCCAATACCATTGGCCAGGCCAATAGCACTGCAAGTGCCTCAGGACATACATTCAAATAATGCATTACAAGGAAATACGTCAGCTACTTGGATTTTTGTGAAATGCTTGGAGTCGAGGGATCGGGATGGAATTTGGTGAGAAGAACAAGCATAAGCATTAGATACGTTGCTGAAAGAACCAAACCATGTCATGGCTTTTTGGGGGAAGTTTCGATGATTGCGAGATAGGATACTTCCAGATGCGTGGAGTTGTTAAATGCACCACAACCTGTCTAAGCTAGGAAACTAATTCCAAAGGATGCATATGGAAATAGAAACCAATTTGTGCAGCAAAAGACCAGCCTTCAACTGAAGTCTGAAAACACAAACCTTCTAAGAGTGTTCTTCTATGATGGACAAGCAAACTGACATTGGGACTGGGAGAGGGTGTAATCTACAGTAGAGGTGTGCTTATGTGAATACAGGACCACACTCTTTTTGCATAATTTGAAAGCATATGGCATGGATGATGATGCCGAAAATGTTGCTAATGAAGCATAAAAAAGATGAAAACCATCCAATCAGGTTCAAGACTTTTAAGTAATCAATGGTATAAGAGTATATTGAGCAAGAAATAAGAATTTTCAGTAAGAAGATCTGCCATAACAGAAATCTGTCTCAGCTCAAATATTGGAGTTGTTATTGTATTTTGAGTGATCTGGGAATACTATCAAGATAGGTCAAAAGGAAAAATATTGGAAAAAAAAAAGAAAAGTAGATCTTTCTTTCAAGATATTTCTATCATTTTTTTGACAACTGTGAAGTCTCACAGGGACATTCAAAGTTTGAGATTGTTATTACTAGATTGAAAACGTGATGGAAATACCAAGTAAGTGATCCTTTATTTCTAGATATTGGACTTTGCCATTTCAGTACACTTGCTGTGTCGTAATAGCAAAAGAAAAGTAGATCTTTCTTTCAAGATATTTCTATCATTTTTTTTGACAACTGTGAAGTCTCACAGGGACATTCAAAGTTTGGGATTGTTATTACTAGATTGAAAACGTTATGGAAATACCAAGTAAGTGATCCTTTATTTCTAGATATTGGACTTTGCCATTTCAGTACACTTGCTGTGTCGTAATACCAGTTAGCCAAAGTAGGTACAGGCTGGGTAAGGAGGGGTATCCAACCTTAGACAAGATTTCAAATTTCCAGAGAAGTCTTTCCTTCAGAATACCTAATCTATCTGGCTTAAAAAGGAACCAAAAAATGTGACAAACATAGTAGATGGAAGCTAATTGAATGGCTTAAACATTAGATAAATAAATACTGCTTCAATACAGGATCACTTGGTATTATTTCTTTTTTATACTTGCCAGCTTCGGCGGTCAGAAATAAATGAAATGAAATTTCCATCATGTTTTCAAACTAGTAATAACAACCTCGAACTTTGAATGTCCCTGTGATACTTCACAGTTATCCAAAAAATGATAGAAATATCTTGAAAGAAAGATCTATTTTTCTTCTTTTTTCCAATATTTTTCCTTCTGACCTATCTTGATAGTATTCCCAGATCAGTAAAAATACAATAACAACTCCAATACTTGAGATGAGACCTGTCAGTAGCAACATTTTCAGCATCAGCACCATGTTCTTTCAAATTAGGTATGGCGGAAAAAAAAACAGACACAAGGAAATAGAGTGTGATCCTGTATTTCTAGTTAAACTTATTATTCTTTTCAAACAAGATCCCTTCATGCTAACCTTGCCTCCATTACTTTACAAAATGATGAAAAATGTAGAATTAGCAAAGTCAATAGCCAGAAAATCTCTTTTCAACATTCAAGGACAAAGCAGCTTCCAAACAAACAAAAGAAAAAGGCACAGAATTTTAATATTTTTAGACACATGACTTTGAAAAAAGTCATATTTAGCCTCTTGACAGCCAGGACAGCACATACATTTCCTTTTAACATTTCTGCAGCAAAAATCGAGGTATTGTAAAAATGAGGTCAGGTATCCTACACCTTCTGTAATTAAGGGCATCTGAAAACACCTGAATAGGTAGTTTGGATCTTCATTCTACCATCAGCACAAAACTGCACTGTTCACAAAAACATACCTCTACTGTACTAAAGCCCTGAGAAAGGGTTACTCAACAATTCCCAAATTACCTTGTCTGTCTTGTCGGGTGTGAATGCGTTCGGCTTTCGCCCTAAACGCCGCCAAATATAAACAGTCATTCAATCGTCCAACATTATAGTCTCCTACTAAAAATTAATCACTGAATTGTCACATAACTACACTGAATTGTCACATCACTTAAGTCACAGTCTTGTGGTAAGGCCCGAAGAGCAAACAAATTTGCAGAATGCTTCAAGCACTTGTAAATCCTTGTCTTTTCCTAATGTCGCATATCCAAGTACCAAAGCTGTAGATGGGGCTAGCTTGTGTGATTCCAGCTTACAAATCAACTTGCTCCTTTGGGAACTATATCTTGGGCATTCAGATAATATATGATCTACTGTTTCTGATATGCCTCTGCAAAGAGCGTGGGTACAGTCCGGAGAGGATGAAGATCCGTACTTCGAATGTCTCAACATAGTCATAGCGTGGTCGCATCTCATTCTAAAAATCGTGTTAGCTACTTTTCTATGTCTAGGTATCAGGTGCGGTGGGGTCCAATGGCTGTTGAACGCCTTGACGTATCTGTTTGTTGATGATTCGCAGAGATGCCTAGCTACATAATCTCGAGATTTTTTTTCAATCATCTTTAACGTCTCTTGAGGTGAGAGCTTGACTCTCCACGATATTGGATGATGAATAGCTGCTTTTGCTGCTTGGTCTGCTTTGTCATTTCCAAGAATATTTATGTGGGATGGGATCCATGACAGCCTGATCTGTACCTGATGATTTAGTACCAGATCCAATATTTCCGTCTTCAGGAGGTGTACCTCCTCCTCTATCTCGCCAGAACTCTGCGCGATAACTTCAAGGACTGATTTTGAGTCGACAAATATCACATATTGGTTCGGTCCGCTGTTTTTTATTTGTTCAACCGCTTTTCGGATTGCGAGTGTTTCGGCGTGAAAAATAGAAACCCAATCAGAAACTCGAATACCAACGGACTGGTTACACCAAGCAGAAAAGACACCAATAGCCGCCTTTCCATCACCACATACAGATCTGTCAGTGAATAGCATACGCCAACCTCTGTAAGAACTTATCTTCTGCAGTGCTAATTGCCTTAATAACTCAGGGTTGCATTCCCTCTTATTTGAGGACAAGCCTTGCAATTCGACATCAACCCAGGATGCAGGAAACGACCGGATGCATTTCAGCGGGGGCGACGGAGACAGAACTGCATCAAGGGATAATTCCACTTTAGCCAAAGACCGTGACAGACACCCCAGTATGCCCTTTTGTTCATGGGCTTCTTCTAGACCTGCAAACAACTCGAAATGGTGGGGATGCGATGGGATATTCCTCGTTTTCATCAAGTATTTAGATGTCAATTTCAAAAATCTCTGTTCCAAATTTTCAATACCTGTTTCTTTGAAAAGCGCCGCGATAGGAGTGCTCCCAAGTGCACCCGTAATAATTCTCAGACCAGCGTGGATAACACTATCAATTTTCGCCAATGCTCCTTTTGCCGCTGAATAAAAAAGTGGTAGAGTGTATTCAACTCTAGACATAACTATAGATTTGAATATTTTAGTGAGGGACTCTCGAGATGCGCCCCACTTCTGACCCGCGACCGCTCTCATGAAATTCAGCCTTTTTTGGAGGCCTGACACCAGATGGCTAATGTGATGTCTAAAATTGAGCTTATAATCAAGAACTGCTCCCAAAAACTTGACAGATTCGCAAAACTCGATCTTTTCCCCGTACATGAAGATAGGAATTTTAGGTATGATGGACGCGTCTTGTCTTCTCCTCGAAAACACCAAGCCTTTAGATTTGGCGGGTGAAAACCTTATTCCTTTGCTATTTGCCCAAACAGTCATACAATCTACTGCTCTTTGGATTTTCGCAGTTGCTTCATGAAAGTTATTTGCCTCAGCCCAAATAACAATGTCGTCGGCATACACAGCGTATTTAACGTTTGGGACATCTCTTAGTACCAGGTCATTCATCACCATATTAAAAAGAATTGGGCTAAGAACGCTACCTTGCGGAACACCAGCTGAAACTACCTTAGACTGCGAACAAGTATTCCCAGTTCTAACCTTGAAAGATCTTTCCAGTAAGACTGCATGAGACCAAAGCCAAAAATGTTTTCCCAGTCCAAACTCACAAACCTTTTTTAGGACTTCTGTCGGGTCAACACTATCATAAGCCCTTTCCACATCAAAAAATACTGTTCCTACGATCCTCTTACGGGAAAATGCTCTCTGAGCTGCGGACTCCAGTCTTAACAAATTGTCAAGGGTTGATCTTTTCCTCCTGAAACCAGACTGTTCTGGAATCAGTTTTCTTTGGATTTCCTCTGCAAACCGTATTTTGATAAGTTTTTCCAAAAGTTTTCCGAGGCACGACAATAAAGAGATAGGTCTGTAAGACTCTGTTTGATTCCTATTTCCTTTCCCTTTGAAAATTGGACATACGATGACACTTTTCCATGCCTCAGGGACAGAACCTGAAGACCAACAAAGATTAAACAGATCCAACAACAAAACTTTTCCGTTTTCAGGGAGATTCTGTAGCATTTTATTATGGATAAGGTCTTCACCTGGGGCAGAGTCTGAGGTTGCCCGGATGGCTTCAGACAGTTCTTCTATTGTAAAGTCTTTATCGAAATGGTCGACGGTAGCAGCTATATCGGGTGTGCAACTGGCCCTTTGTTTGCCTTGGTGTAGGCTGAACTTCGTTTCGTAACACTTCGCAAACTCTTCAGATATCGACTCAGGATCAGATAACATTTGCCCATCTGTGGAGGAAATCTCTGATGGTCCTTCCTGTTTTTGTTGGTACCCAGAAAAACTTCTGAACCTATTCCAAAGTTCCTTGGTAGGAGTCTGTGCGCCGAATTTGGAATCACATAGGTTTGCCCAAGCTGTTGTCCTTTGTTCCAGAATCTCTCTCTTTAACTTTGCCTCGGCTTTTCTATATTCTACTTTTTTTCCAGTATTTGAACGATCTGCTATCCACCTTCTTTTTGCCACTCTTTTTCCTCTCTTGAGTTCGTCCAAATGGCTGTTCCAGTATGGGATGAGTTTCTTTTTCTTAGGCTGTTGTTTTCCTTTTGATAATTTAAAAAACTTCAGAGAATTTTCAACAAGAGATGAAGTGAAACTAGTATTGAATGCTGAGATATCTGAAGTGGGAGTTGGGAGGTTTTTTGACAGTTCTACTGTCCAAGATTGCCAAAGATCATCTTTGAAGCGCCACCGAGGCGGGGTGCTTACACGTCTTGTTGAAGCCTCAAAATCTAAAGAAACAATAATAGGGAAGTGCTGGCTTCCTAAACAATCTGGAAATTTCTGGACCTGCGAAGAAAGAGACAGATTACTACTGACTAGGCATAAATCAATTGTTGAATATCTTCCTGTCTGTGTGTGGAAATAAGTTCCTAAATTCTTCGGAGTCAAAAGAACAATTGGAGAAACGGATGCTGACAGACATTCAACCAGTTTGACACCTTCAGGATCTTGTTTATGGGAACCATCCCACATTGGGTGGTGGATATTGAAATCCCCCACAATAACTTTGTTTCCAGGAATAGCCAGAATTTTACTCCAAACCTCTGGCTCAAAAGCCTGTTTACTATTAACATACATGTTAATAACATGAATAATCTTTCCCGAGCTCATTCCCAATGTCACCACTAGGATCTCTAACTTTGAATCATGAACGAAGGGTAATTCTGATGCTACAATCTGATTTTTTATCAGGGTAACTAATCCACCTCCTTTTTTTCTTGTCTTGCAGCTGTAACCCTGTCTTTTCGAAAAATAGTGTAGTTTGGGATTGAAAAATGCCGAGATTTTGTAAGGTGCGTTTCCTGTAGAGCTACCACATCCGGAGATTGAAGATCAATAAAATGTTTCAATTCCTCTATTCTATCTTTTGGCAATCCTGTCGAGTTAAAATGGACAATTTTCATTTGTTAGACTTGTCATCAGATTTGTTTGTGACTTTCCCTCTGGTCTTGGTCTCTTTTTTTGATGCTCCAACAGGCTTAATGCGTTTACGCCCTTCTTTGGGCATAGGTGACATTTCTTCGGTTAGTCTCTTCCTGGATCCAATGTAGTCCTCCATTTTCTCATCTGGGCTGCTATCTTCTTCTGTTTCTGAGAGACTTGAGCACACTTCAAGAGGTTTAATCGCTAATATTCCTTTGTTTGGTCCCAAATTACCTTAATTAAATTCAGAGAAACAATTTTTCGCTCGCCGCCGTATTTCAGCTTTCTTGTTCTTCTTCGCTGTGACTGTGCGTCGGGTGCGGTTGAACAAGTTACCTCTATCTCTTATCTTATCCACTGGCGTGAAATTTGAAAGTAATAGCACATGTTTTGTTTTAATTAAATCTTGGACTTTGAATGGAAGGAACTTTAAATAAGTGGACTAATTACTGGAATGGTATTAAGCTTATTAAGTTTATGTTTATTTCAGAGTGATTAAAGTACTGTAGATTTAGGCTGATTTGAACATGTCAGTGAACTTTTCCCATAGCCTAAAACATTTGAAAACATTCTGCTGTTCAGTGTTGACTGTTGTGTTGTGGGTGATGCAAGTATTTTAGTTGCATTTTTACAGATACCATGGTCTAAAGTAATTTTTGCAGTATTGTGATATCTTATACAACAGTCTTTAAGTCGTTAGCTGCATTCTTTGTCACGGGAGTTCTCACCGGTGGTCTCCGGTTTTTCTTATAAGCCGTTTCTGCATCCACTGGTGACTTCTCACCAGTCTTATAACCCGTTTTTGAACTAGCCAGTGTCCGGTTTTATCTCACCGGTGGGGACTAACCAGAACCTGCTCGTGAGCCCGGCTTCAGCGTGAAGTTAACCATTTTTCTTCCACTCACAGGTGAACAAAAAAAAACGCATTTTAAGGGAAGAACAGAGACAGCCCAGAGTGCGCAGCTATTTTAGCAGTTATTGTGGTATCTGATACCACAGTCTAAAGGTATTTGGCCAGTTAGCGTGGTACAGTCAAACACAAATCCTCAGTTTTTGGGCATGGTGCATTGCTGGATGTATGGGGATGGTGCCCATATGTTGGGGTCACCATGCCCTAGGCCTAGAGCATGCATGGGCATGGTACCGCTGTAAAATTTGGTTATACTGAGACTGGCTACATACCTAAATAGGGTCTTCATCCTGTCCTAGATCAATAGATACCTGATTTCACTTTCTATTCAACCTCATTTTCCAGTTTTCAAAATGTTAGAGCACTTCCAATATACAGAGAGTTTTGTGGACTAGTGGATTTACTCTATCCTTTCCCAGGTAGTTGCCACTAGGTTACTCAATCCTTTTCCAGGTTGTCGCAGCTAGGTTACTCTTATCCTTCTCAGGTAGTCACCGCTAGGTAGAGTGGATGAAGTAAGCTTTTAAATTTTCTTCCTTTAGGAATTAAATTTCCTTTCCTTCCAACTTCCTTTAGATTGTTTTCCTTTTATAGTATTTCTTTTGAGTTTAGTGAGTTTTGGTAACAATTTTTAACATAGTCAAACAAAAAAATCACTCAAAATAAATACAATAAAAGGCAAACAATCTAAAGGAAATATTTGCTCCAGTGAATAGACTAAAAAGCTTGCCTCATCCATGCTACCTAGCAGCAATTTTCTAAAAAAGGATAGGATAAACCCACTAGAAGAGAAGTGGCCTCCAAAAAACTCTATGTATCTTGGAAGTGCTCCAACATTTTGTAAATTGGAAAATGAGGTTGGATAGAAAGTAAAAGCAGGTATCTTTTTATCAAGGGCAGGAAGAAGACCCTATTTCAGTATGTAACCAGTCTAAATTTAACCAAATTTCACAGGGGTAGCATGCCCAAAAATTGAGAATTTGTGTATGACTGTCGTGGTATCTGATATTCAGATACCACAGTCCGACCGTGGTAACTGGTTGTGATATCTGAAAAAGTGATCTCACTTTCATGATTTTTTTTCAAATTGGTGGGAAAGAAAATTTGGCACTTATTGATGCAGTCAGCCACAAACACCTGATTTTGGATACCCTATGCCAAATGCTGGATATATCTAGCGTTTTGCATAGCCTATGCCTAATGCTGGATACCCTATGCAAAACGCTGGATAGCTGTTGGCAACCTAACCCTGACCTACCTCACTATAGGTGAATTCTGATTGGTTGATTTCTGAGCTTCACTCAGATTATCAATATTTTATTGGGTTTCAGTATCCAGCATTTAGCATAGTGTATCCAGTGTTAGGCATAGGGCATACCAAACGCTGGATATATCCAGCATTTGGCATAGGCTTTCCCAAAGTCAGGGGTTTGTAGTAGACTGTAGTGATGTGACTGAATATCAGTTTTTCTTTTGGTATGACTTCGAAAAGTGCAATTTTGGCAATTGTCATTTTCGCAGAGCAACCATAACGGTATATCAGATACAACAATAACTGCAAAAACTACTAATTGCAGATCCAGTTACAGTGGTAGCAGATATCATGGTATCTGCAAAAACTCAACTATTATCTGCTAATTTTTTAGGAAGGCATGATAAATTCTGGGTAAAGTCAATAAAATGCTGCCGCTATTACCGTAATTACCTTAATTCACACATCCAAGCAGATAAAGTCCACAATGGATTTGTTATGCTCTGATTATTGCTGGTTTTCTGGTTGGATGGTCTTCATTATAATTATGTTTTTCTTAGGTTGGCAGCCAAGATGGTTTGTCCTGGACAATGGTGTTTTTTCATACTATAGAAGTCAAGCAGAAGTAAATGAAGGCTGCAGAGGCTCTGTCAAGCTGTCAGTTTGTGAGATATCAGGTAATTTTGTTCAGCCAGGGATAGGTTATACTAGTAAGAGTACAGGACAGGTATTTATTCAAACAATGTTTACAACGGATACATCAGCTATGATTCTTCATCAGCGATATTTCGGCCCTTCTTGGCAAGGACAGCCTGACGAGGACCCTTGCCAAGAAGGGCCGAAATATCGCTGATGAAGAATAATAGCTGACGTATCCGTTGTAAACATTGTTCGAATAAATGTTTCAAAGTCAGCTTGGGCTCAAAGAATATTTAGGACAGGTATCCAACCGCAGACAAGATTTCAAATTTCCAGAGAAGTCTCTACTTCAGAATAATTTATCTGGCTTAAAAAGGAACCAACAAATATGACACAAATAGTAGATTGAAGCTAATTGAATGGTTTACAGGTTGGATAAACAGATATTGCTTCAAGATTTCTAAACATATTTTTCTTTTCAAACTAGATCACTTCATTCTAACCTTACCTCGATTGACGTACAAAATGATGAAAAAGGTAGAGTTAACAAAGTCAATAGTCAGAAATCTCTTTTCAAAGCAGATTCAAAACAAAGAAAAGGCACAGAATCTGAAAATTTTTTGACTAGTGACTGTTGAAAAAAGTCATATTTTGCCTCTTGACTGTCAGGATAGCATATACATTTCATTGTAACATGTTCGTGGCAACAATGGAGGTAGTGTAAAAACGAGGTCAGGTACCCCTCCTGTACTGTGGTTTGGGGAATTAAGGCTAGGGGGGCGCATCCCCCCCCCCCTACGTTGTGAAATGTTCGCCGAAAGGAAATTCGATCAAAACGTGCATTGCGCCGAAGCCGTTATGCCCTTTTCATAAAATCGTTTCTCCCCGCACACTTCCAAATTGGGTGATTTAACGTGTTTATTGGTTCCCCTTTCTTCATCGAATTTGCTAATTCATCCAACTTTTGTTCACTCCGCATCGATTTCACCGCATACGGTCCGTCCCTTCGTAAATTTGGTGATATGACCTGTTTATTTGGTTTCATTCGTTAGCGAATTCGGTAATTTTACCGGACTTTTCTCAAGTCCGTATCCGTTCTATCGCATTCGGTCAGTCCAATTCCTAATTCGGTCATTAATCAGACTCATTTGGTTCTGATTCGTGACCAAATTCAACAATTCATCTAACTTTTGTTCAGTCCGCATCGATTCCGCCACATTCGGTCCGTCCCTGCGTAAATTCGGTGATTTAACCTATTTATTTGGTCTCATTTTTTACCGAATTTGGTAATTCGGTTGCATTCGGTCAGTCCATTTCATAATTAAGTTCGGTGAGATTCGTTTGATCCTGATTCGTTACCGAATACGGTTTCTGTTACTAGCCTTGCCGAATGGTTGTTGTAGGTAGTTCTAACATGAGTTTTATTCCATTACGGAATTCGGTTGTTATACCGCTCTCGATCTGTTGCTTATTTTTTAGTTAGCTTTTCGGTACCGTACAAATTCATTATTTGCTTCAACTCAGTTACTGAGTTCGGTAATTCAAGTGGCATTTATTTAGCTCTCGTTCTTTACCATTTACAGTAGCTTCAGCTGGTTGCTGTTCATTTTTTTACTTCTTAGGATTGCAGTACTTCGGGAATAAGCACGTCTCTTGACGTGAAAACTAGCCTTCCTTTGTTTGCTGTAAACTCCTAACAATTGTACTTTTTATCTACTTTACCCTGGATCACCCCTTTCGTCCAGACAGCTCTGGGTTTAATAGGTAATCTTGGGATCGCAAAAAGGCACTTTTATCATCAGTGTTCACTAGCCAGACAAAGGGTGTGTCATTTAATTAGCATATGAGGCTTGGAATTCTGGGGGGGGGGGGGGGGGGGGGGGCTTGAACCATGTTAAAAGCTAGAATTTGCATGGGAAGTGGTTAAATGTTGCCAGAAAAAAAAGGTGGATTCAAGAAATTTCGCCCGCGGTGCCTTAATTAATCCTGGGTAGAACCGTTAGTGACGTTGGCGCTATGCAGCAACGCCTTTTTTTCCATTATTCCAAATCCTGATGGCTAAACTGGAATTGTCTTCCAAAGGTAAAAGGCTAGTGATCGCCATTGTATCCATGAAAAAAAAAACAGAAGCGGAAAAGCGTGAAAACGCGCCAATTTTTCTCTTTAGACTTGTTTGTATATACTCTGTAACTTTTTACGTTGTAGCTTCATGAAGGCAACTCGCTGTGTTTTTAGGATTTTCTAAAATAAATTCAGTGTACCGATTTGGTCAATCTTTACCAGGTCCCCCCCCCCCCCAATGAATAAAAGCTCGGGACGCCCCTGGTTGGCAGAGGTTGGAAGAGCTAAAACCACAAAACGCATAAAGTGGATTTTTAATAAGGCCTTTCACCAAAGATTACCTTATCAGACCGAGCTAATGATCCTGACTTATGCCATTGCCTCCCCTAGTTTTTTGCGATCCCAAAACGTAAGTGGAGGGATACATAGAGTCGGATGATGAGCTGCTACGGCAGATATCGAGAGAAGAAATTGAAGAATCGCCCAAGCATATGAAAGGAGGTTCAGCACCCGGGGCTGACGGAATTCCCACGCGCGTCTACCAAAAGTGCTGGCCAACACTCATGCCCCTATTGTTACTTCTCTTTAACGCGATACTTAGCTCGTCAGAATGGCTAGATGCTTGGAAAACATCTATACTAATCCCCATTTTCAAGAAAGGAGACCCCAATGTCCACTCGAACTACAGACCGATATCACTAATTCCGTGCATAAGTAAAGTTTTAGAAAAGATTTTAGATAGTAGGCTGGCTCGATGGTTGGAAAGTAATGACGTAATGAAGGAAGAACAAGGAGGTTTCCGGGAAGGTTATAACGCAATAGATCGTGCATTTATATTGAAGACTTTAACTGAGAAATATGGGAAAGGAAAAGATAAACTTTACGTTGCTTTCATAGATTTTGAAAAGGCATTTGATAAAGTGGATAGAGTGCTGCTGTGCGTAGAAATGATAAGAATAGGGTTACCTCGATTTTTTGTTAGACTAATTTCTGGAATGTATATTGGATCTAAAGCAGTAGTAAAAATATTTCACCAGGGATTTTCCCGCCCATTTGATTGGAATAGCGGGGTGAAGCAAGGAAGCGCGCTCTCTCCAAGATTATTCTGTATTTTTATAAATGATATGAAGGAGTTTTTCGAAAAACGTTGGGCACCAACCGTGCGACTCGGAAACTTAGTTATATCACTACTGCTGTTTGCTGACGACGCAGCATTAATAGCAAAGTCACCACAAGAGCTTCAAACCCTGTTGGATATCCTATCAGAATATTTGGAGAAAAAGAAGCTAAAGCTAAATGTTAAGAATACTGTAGTTGTGATATTCGGGAAGAATGAAAGAAATGAGACAGAACCGCCAAAATTTTACTATAGACAGGAGCAAGTGTCTACAAAGCCTAGCTTTAAATATCTGGGGATAATTTTTTCAGAAGTAGGAGGATGGAAATACCATGTAAAAGAGATGGCAAATAGGGGAAGAGGAGTGACAAGCGCAATACTTCGTAACGGGACGCTATCAGGAATTAAGCACATACAAATTCATAAACAAATTTTCATGTCGAAAGTGACGCCAACAATTCACGACGGTGCAGAGCTTTGGGGATTTGAAACTGCCCCCCAACTAGAGACAATACAGCTTCAGTATTTCAAGAGACTTATTGGTTTACACCAGACGACCCACAGCCAGGCAGTAAAAGGGGATCTGGGACTTTTTTCCCTAAAGAAACTTAGATTAACCCAAATAAAAAGGTTCTGGGCAAAAATTATATCTTTACCAGAGAAGAGACTGCTTAAGCAAGCTTACCTGGAAGCACTATCGACGAAAAAGCGAAATTCATGGCCGCTCCAAGTTAAAAAACTTTTAGATAATACAGGTCTCTCGTACATATGGAATGAAGGAAGAGGGCCGGAAGGAGACCCGACCAGCTTCATACGTGAATTCACAAGAGTGTTAGAAGAACAAGAGGTTCAGGCTTGGTACGAACGGACACAAAATTCAGATACATTAAAATACTACAAAGAAGTTAAGCAGATTTTCGGAATGGAATTTTACTTCAAGATATACCTACCGGCGGAGATCCTGCGCCTGTGGTTTCAGCTACGAGCGAACTGCCTGCCAGTACGTGGTCGGAGTAATTTGGATTTTAAGATCCCAAATAGTAAGCGACAATGCCCCCTGTGCTTTAATACAGAGGAAGAGGGCCATTTTCTGGTTGAATGCGAGCAACTCTCAGACCTCAGGAGACACTTTCTTAATGGGTATACTATCAAGTTCCCCGATATTCTTGAAACAAAAAATAAAGCTAAGATACTTAAAATATGCCAATTCTTAAAGAGTGTATTAGTTAAATAAAGATAAGTATTGAGTGATGTAAAGTGTATTGTAGCTCATGTATTTTGTACGGCCAATTGGCTGTTAAATATATTCATATATTCATATCATATGACATCTTAAAAATTGTCCGTCCGTCCGGCTGTCTGTCCTTCCGTCCGTCTGTCAGTACGATAAGTCTCGAAGGGAATGAGATATTTTGATGGAACTTGGTGTGAGGATTGTTCAGGTCAAGGGTAAGGTCAAGTTCATAGATGGGCTCTGTAGCTCTATATTTAGGGGTGGGGGAAGGGGTTGTTAAGGGACAAACAAAATATTTTTAAATAGCTAATGTGATAGTCTATTATGATGTAAGAAGGCATGCTGAGCACGATGGTGAAAACCATTTTCTCGCCGGACAACTAGTTCGCTTGGAATCCGGCCAAAACCGAAAAATATGTTAAAAGCAAAATTTGTATCTGAAGTTGATTATATGACAGATTTAGGGGTAAGAAAAGACGCTGAGTCTGTATATGACAATAATTTTTTACCCGGACATATAATTTGTCCGGAATCCAGTTGTAATCGGATTTTTCTAAGTCAAAGTTGATTAGCTACTTTAGGAGATAAGGAGATACGCTGGATTTGTTTCTGAATCTTCATTTTTTGATAGACTAGCAGTTTGCTCGGAATTTGGGCGAGATCGTAAATTTGGAAGAAGTAAAGCAGGAAGTTTCAATCAGTGTCGTCAAAATGATTTGGCTCATAGGGGTATATCTGAACTTGGTTTTCTCTGATGATTGGCCTGGAGAAGACTGGACCTGGCGAAGACAAGACCCAATTTCCTGGATCAAATATTAGATTTTTGGGATCCCATCGACACCATTGGTCTTGTTGATGGATGTCGGCTGGATGTGAGGCTACTGATTGACTGACCTTATGGCTGCTTAAATTTTGATGTTTGCAGTAGATAGAAAGAAAGTTAATTGTAAAAATCGACTATCGTGGTTATAAACCAAATTTGCGATTATTGTCAAACAAACAGAAAAAACTACAATATATGTATCTGATGTCAGTACGCTTAAAAATTCACGCTTCGTTAAAATATTTCACGAACTCCGGAATAAAACTTTTTGCATATCTAGCGTGTTATGTAGGCACGGGACAGAGCTTGGGAACCTTAGAACTTCCCGCTAGTTCTGGTCGACTTCTAACATTTTGATAGGGGGGGAGGGAGGACTTGGGAGTGGAGAGAATGAACCGAAGTCAGTGCATAGCTCCTTTCTGCGCTCCTGCAGTGTGTTTAGGTTAAAGTGTTTTAAAAGGTATGAGTAGGGAAGCTTCGGTCCACTATGAATAATAAGAAGAGCCCGCTTCTGTATTCTTTCTAGTTTATCTCTTTGCTCCTGCGATAGTGAAAAATGCCAAACGCGTGCTGCGTATTCCAGGGTGGGTCTGATGAAAGAAGTATAAACTCGTAGTAGGTGACACTGGGGTATTTTCATTTTTGAAAGAAGTTTTAAGTTTTGTATTCCCGCATTAGCTCGCTTCAGCATCTCCTGATAGCGGGCTAGACAGCAATTTTCAGACCAACAAACTATTCAGTCACACAGCCCACAGTTTTAATTTGTGCTTTATTTTCTTCAGTGCATGCAACGGACCCACTGAGGATTGACTTGGTGATTCCTGGAGAGGTTTCCTTATATGTTAGAGCTCCCACGCCTCAAGAACGGCAACAGTGGCTTGTGGCGCTCGGTACGTCAAAGGCATGTCTGTCGGAGGTAGTTACCAAACAAATTGAAGGTGAGCAGTTCTTGAAAATTAGGATTATTTTGAAGGTGTCGTGAACCTCAGGAGCGATATTTCAATATCATAGATGACCGTGGTGAGACGCCACTTCCATTTACACACTGCGTAAAATCCGAACGTATTTTGAAATCCGAGCGTATTTTACGCACGTTTTGAGCTCGAAAAGATTTCTAGCTATACGGACGTATTTAAATACAAAACGGACCGATTTCTCTCATACGTCCGTATTGCTAAAAATATTTTCGAGCTCAAAACGTGCGTAAAATACAATCGGATTTCAAAATACGCTCGGATTTTAGGCAGTGTGTAAACCCACCATTAGAGGCCAAAATAATCGATGCTTCGAAAAAACAATTAAAGCAGAACTGAAACCCTACAGTTTCATTTCTCAGTAACAAACAAGGAAACAATAAATGGTTTGGCTTGCTTTGGTTGATTTGGAAACACAATTTCATTTTTCAGTGACAAGGAAGGAAACAATGAATCGTTTTCACTTCACTTTTCAAGTTTTTACAGTCTGTATAGGCAATGTCGTTTTAGCTCATGCATAGTCTTTATTTTCCTTGTCGTGGATATTCCATAAAAATGAGTTAGCTATTCCCCCCTCCCCTCCCGTCTTCCGTGCGTCGTTCAGAGAGGAATACTGGCAATCAGTTTTCTCCATATCCTGCTAATTCTTCTGCCCAATTTTTATGTAGTTTCAACCCGTCATTTATTTCTGGTCGTGTATTAGTTAATTTGTTTCGTGTCTTTGTATTTTGTAAATTTTTATTACTCTTCTAGCTTCATTGATTGAAACAAAAAAAAATATGTTATTTATTTTTATTAACGATTGTTGAAGACCTGAGGCAAGACGTTCAGGTGGCTGTACTTGCATTTAGCGTTAACTGCCGACTATGTGTTTTTTGTAGATGGATCGGCCGACATTTTGAGGATCAAGCAAGCGGAGCTACAGATGTATGCAGATCTGCTAACCCAGCAAGCTCATGCCTTGAAAGAAGCAGTGAAAGATAAAGCCAACATTGATGTTCCAGTATGGTTTACACTTTCCCAGTCGTTTATTTAGTTGTAGGTTTCTAAGTGTAAGGCGCAATGCTTATTAACAAGAACTAATAAGGGTGCTGTAGAGTGTTTAACTTGATCAAACCTTCTTCTTCGGTAGGATTTTGGCCGTTTCGGACAGCGGCGAGCTCCACTTCGGCGTTATCTTCAGTTTTCTACCCGGTTCTGAGCAGTTTGATAGAAGTTGTCGGCCTCCGTGGCTGTGGTTAGATTAGCTGCGTTCGTTGCACTCCGGGCTGTCTCTGGTGTTTTGTCACCAGTGTCCGGTTCTTCTCTTATAACGCGTTTTTTGGTTCACCTGTGAGTTGATGAAAACTTCAATTTCAATTTTCAATTCAGTTTATTTTAAAAATTCCTTCACGGGCAAGCCGAACATTGGATTTTTCGTCATAAACATAATAACATCACCACCTTTGTCATAATTTTGTCATAAATAATAAACTTATATACAATTCGAATCACTGTAAGTGATCATTTACAATTACACTTATATTAGAACTGAAATTCAAATCACTATAACATAAACAAGAGTTACAACGAATTATGCATTTCGACGAATGACGTCACATTAAACGTATGTAAGAACTAGGATTCAAACAATTATAAAATAAGCACGAATTACGATGAATTATACAAGAATCACGATGAGTTATACATTTCGACGAATGATGGTACGAAGCTTTTTCTGTATCGGTCATGAGATGCAGAAACAAACTTGCTAACTCCTCGCTGAAGTAGGGCTCCCCGAGCAGGTTCTGGTTAGTCCGTACCGGTGAGGTGAAACCGGACACTGGTTAGTTCAAAAACGGGTTATAAGACTGGTGAGGTGAGACGACGATCGAAAGAATATTTGCATCACTCCGACTTCAGAAAACCACCTTCTCCCTCATCAAACAACCACCACCACCAAAAGACGCAGAAAAGCATGCCATACTAGCAATCCATTCATTCCTCCGATGCATGGAACTTGACCACCTAGTATGACCAAAATTAAAACCCAATGAAGACTACTACAGTTACTCTACCAATCACCACAACAGAAGAAGGAAACCCTGAGAAGACCATTGCAGTCCTGAGCAGTCATACTGCGAGGCCGCAAAAAGGAAGAGGCCTAAATGGAGCGTCACGCCGTCCAAAGAGGCCTAACATAAAGAAGAAGAAGAAGATGCAAAAACGGCTCATAAGAAAAACCGGAGACCACCGGTGAAAACTCCCGTGACAAAGAACGCAGCTATTGCTTCACTAAGAGCGTGTTCCACCCTTCAAACAATAGTTACTATTAGTTACTATTTCCGTTCCATCCTCACGAAAAGTTACTACGCTCACCGTTCCAACCTTGTCGGAATAGTAACTAATAGTTACTATTTGCTTACCATGCTTGGGAGCGTAGTAAGCGTAGTAACTACGCATCTCTGTAACGTGATTGGTCGGATTCACCCCTGGCGTGAAATCCTGCTGGAAAATAGAAAAACCGCTCCAGCCTTGACGGCAAAAAGCCAGAATGCGTGACGTCATGCGTAGTAACTACGGTAAGTAGGGTGGAACACGCTCTAAGGTAGAGGCAGTTGAAAAGTCCGAAGATGGAGGGGAATCTGGTCTTCTCTTCCTCTTGGTTGATTGTGGCGTTTGCAAGCGTCCTTGTGGATACTTTGCCTCTATAAAATGCTTCTTGGGCTTTCCCTCGGCAGGGTTTCACCATAGGAATCTAGAAAAAAAAAAAGGTTTCGCTATAGGAAACTGCAGCAAAAAGAAACTACTTGGATATCGCTCTGCTCGACGAAGTTGACACTGAGCTATTCTAGCTATTTATTGCGCTGCAGTCGAGATGTTATACACCACTGTTTTGGTGTTGATTTTGGTCGATGGTTGACTTGTGCCAGAACGTTTTCCTGCAACATTTGTGATGGCTAGTGCAAGAGGGGTTGACTAGTTATCCTGCAAGAAAACATCAGTGTCACTACTTCTAAGAATAGCGATTTGGAAAAACCATTTCAGGGATATGAAGGTCGACATTCTCACTTTTTCAACGTCTTTCAGAGAACCTTTGCTGCTCATCTTTGGAGCTGATTCTGATGATCGTTCCTGGTACTACTTCAACAGTGGGACTTGGTTGCGTTACGGCACCATTTGGGAAATTAGGTTTGGTTGGTAACCCATTGGGGGAGGTTGTTTACTCCCTTTTTGGGGTCCCAAAACGTAAGTGGAGGGATACCTATGACATCGGAAAAGTTGTCCGTCTGTGCGCGCTAAAAGTCTCGAAGGGAATGAGATATTTTGATGAAACTTGGTGTGAAGACTCTTTGGGTCGAGTTCGTAGATGGGCGCTGTAGCTCTGAATTTAGGGGTGGGGGAGGGGGTTTAAATTAAGGGGCAAATGAAATATTTTTAAACAGATGATGTGATAGTCGGTTATGGGGTAAGCAGACATGCTGAACACGATGGTGAAAACCATTTTGTCATCGGACAAGTAGTTCGCTCGGAGTCTGGCCAAAACCCGAAAGTTTGTTAAAAGTAAAAGTTTTATATGAAGCTGATTAGATGTTCGGTTTAGGAGTAAGAAAACATGTGAACACGATGGTGAAAACCGTTTTTTTCGGCGGACAAATAGTTAGCCCGGAATCCGGCCAAAACCGGAAAGTCTTTTAAAAGTAAAAGTTATATTTGAAGTTGATTAGATGTTCCATTCAGGGGTAAGAAGACATTCTGAACACGATGGTGAAAACCATTTCCCCGCTGGGCAAGTAAGTTCGCTCGGAATTCAGCCAAAACCGGGAAGTTTGTTAAAAGTGAAAGTTTGAGAAGTTGATTAGATGTGCGATTTCGAGGTAAGAAGACATGTTGAACACTTATTTGAAAAATATTTTCTACCCGGACAACTTGTTCGCCCGGAATCAGGCCGAAACCGGAAAATTTTTTAAAATCAAAAGTTTTGTTTGAAGTTGATTAGATGACAGGATTATAGGTAAGAAGACACGCTGAAGCTGTATATGACAATCTTTTTTTTAACCGGGACATAAAGTTCGTTCGGAATCCGGTTGAAACCGGATTTTTGTTTATAAGAAGTTTTACTTGAAGTTGATTAGACGTTCTTTGTACGGATAAGGAGATACGCTGAATCCGCTTCTGAACTTTTTTTTTTTCTGGACAAGTATGGTAGTTCATTCGCAATCTGTATCAAATATTAGATTTTTGGGATCCGATCGAAACCTTTGGTCTTGTTCTCTTTGGCGTTCGTTTGCTATTATGGGGAGCCACAATATCCACTAGACTATCATAACCCTTTGATCGTAATCATGGTCTCATTTTGGCTGTTGCCGGTGCTGCTGTTGTTGTCATATGGTGAGGGGGGGGGGGTTGAGACCAGTGGGCTCAGAGGGCGCGGGGTTTAGTTGGTCATCATAAAATCAACAAGTCCAGGTGAAAGCTAGGGTCGTTAACAAGGGTGGCACTTATCTTAGAGTGGGTGCCGGGCCCCAGGGCTTTTCCTCTTCTCTACGGGTAAAGTGGGCTTGGTCCACGGTCAGAGCATATGTCTGTGCTCCACAATATCGTCTTGCCGTTGGTAAATGGTGGTTTAATAAAACTTTTTTGTTTGTTTGGTGGTTCAAGAAAGTTATTTCCCGCAAGAAATATTTTCTTCTTTTCTTGCCTTTACGGCGGTTTTGGCGGCCTGGAAAGCTCCCCGAGCTTTTGCGCCGGCTGTTTTTGCTACTTCGGCTAAAACTCGCTTCGCTTTCCAAAGCTGTTCTCGCGCTCCGCTGGTTTCCGACAGCACTTGGAAAGCGAATCCACTTCGCGAATGGAAAGTCATTTCGTCACGTCAGCGAGAAGTAGTAAAGGTACAAGTGAAGTGCAACTACTTTCCGTTTGTTCTTGCGCTCGGCGGATTCTCGCTTTGCTTTTCGAAAGCGAATCCAAGAGATCGCGAGAGTCGCCCTTTTATTTGACAAGGCTCTTTCACATCATCGCGAGAAACGAACAAGGATCGGCTTTTCGAAGTAACCTATAGTGGTAGATATTGCACAGATCTCGCTTTCTACAAGGGACCGTGAGAAATGAACCAGAAACATTTTTTTTTTTTTTTGAATTTAGAATTCTAGGACTCCAATGTCGGAGCCACGTAGGCAAACTAGGGCCCACATGGCGACGCCCTCAAGGCAGCTCTATTGGTAGAGTGGTCGCCTGGTATGCGACGTGTCGTGGCTGTGCGAACGAAATCATAAAATCACCGCAATAACAACAGGAAAACGATGCAGAACCAACAAACAATAAAAGAACATGCAACTAAAATAACAGAAGAACGATGCGGACAGAACGACATGCAGATAAAAGTAAAATAACGAAAGATAAAATGTGCGTGTTCAAAGTGTATATGTACAGATCTGTGATTATTTACATTTCTGAATTCTGTGTATATTTACAATTTACTGCTTGTAATCATCCGCCTGGGAAAGCGCAGAAGCTGTCACCCAGTAAATGACCAACTCCAAAAATCCATCAGTAATTTAGAAGCACTTCGAAGAAAATCTTCCACAGAACTCAAACATTAGGTTTTTGCAAGATAACAGGATACATCTAACAGGATACATCTTTGTAAAAAGAGTGAAGAATTTTTGAGCCTTGGACGCCGCTGTGTATATGAAAGATGCTCAAGGTAAAATATTTTAATTAGTGTGTTTTTAGGCGCTGGACGAGAATGCGTCTCTACTCGCGGTCACGTGTGACACTTTTCTTCAGACCTTAGAGGAATGTTCCAGATTCCCCCATACTTCAGTCTCTCCACTGCCGTACCTTGTACCCCACTCACCTGTTGTTGACACGTTCTCCGCCGCCCAGTCAAGAAAGGTGAGAGCTTATGCCGTGCTCCACTCTGCTTACCGTAGTAATTACGCAAAGATCCTAATTACCACGCTTATTACGGTCCCGAGCGTGATAAGCAAATAGTTACTATTGCGAGAAGGTTAGAACTGTCAGCTTAGTAACTTTTCACGAGGTTTTAACGAAAATAGTAACTGATGGTTACTATTGTAAGAAGTGTGGAACACGCTCGTGCTGCCTGGTTACATGTCAATATTGCAAAAACAACACCGCAATAAAAGTCTTTGACCGAGCGGGCAAATCCACCACTGGGTTCCTAGTTCGTTGGATCACAGAACGGAAATATAGAGCCATCTACACTGTCACAAGTTTCACAACAGACAACACAAGGATGCGCGGTTTCAGCAGACAACACTTGGGATGCTATCTGTTGTCGGGACTATTATACATGAAATGTTATGCGTAACAGGCATTGCCAGGAAGAGCTGAAGAACCCCCAAAAAGTATCTGCTGAATTTTCCTATATCATTACAACAAGGAAGCGAGGGCCATATACAGCTAATACAACAAAGAAGCCACACAAAACAAATTATCGACAAACCTACTCACAAAACTTCATTTCTTCCTTCAAAACTTCCTTCCCGAACCCACAAATGATTCCCATATCTTGGAATTCTGGAAGGCCTGTTCCTCTCATTAACACACCCCATGTAGTACACTCTCTTTCGCACTCACACACATGGGGCAGAAGCACACTGTAAAATGTTTCTCTGAATAAGGATGCAGTATTTGCTACTGGGATTAATCGTATATCTATTGGGATAAAATTAACCCAAATTCGGGATAATCTTATCTCAGTAAAGACAAGATTAATCCCATTGGCAAATACTGCAAGATTTTTTCCTACAGTGCAGTGAGCAGGACTGCCCCTTCTCCCTCCTCTCAGCTAGCGGTAAGCGGTCCGACCCGTATTCACATAACTAAATTTAGTTCCTTCTTATCGGACCGCGCCTTCTAACAAATCTCTGGACGGCAGGTGTCCTTCGCCTTTAAATACGATCCCAAAAAGTCTTGGCTTTCTCATCTCACACATCCACATATGTATGTCATGGCCAGCTAGCCTCGCTTTAACCAAGCCTGTCAAACCCTTCCTAGATCTCGTGCTAGTCTTCCACCTCATTCCAAAGTTTGGTTAACCGACACCATTACTTGATTCCCCCATGAATCTTTTTTACTGTATTATTACATCAGTCAACTACGAGTCTATTTTACCAATAAGTAATGAAAGCGAGGTCGCCGATTTGTTGGACGAAGTGGAGTTAGACCTTGTTAGCGGTCTTTCCCTGCTACAGTTTTGTCGCTCTTATTCTGTTTTTCTGCGCAGGGATCTGAAACAGTGCGACCGACCTCAAGTTTATCCAGTGCCAAAACGTAAGTCTTTTATTGCACCTTTTGTTATCCAAGGAGAGATCTTCCGTATCGCGATAAGTGTCTTTCACTTTACTGAACTTCCTCTGTGTTCTACTTCTGAAGTTATCTCGGTTATTGGTGATCTGATTTATCTGGCGATATATTATAATGTATTAATTTTTTTTGTTTGATCCTGGGGAAGAGAGTGGAGGCTAGAACGATGTCTTAGTGCTAATTGGTTACTTTTTTATTTTTATCGTTTGAGGAGACAGTAAAAGAATGTTAATGTCCATAGCTGAGAGCGATCGTAAGTGGCGTAGGCAACTGGAATACTGGTAACGGCCCATGATTGTTCAAGCATCCAACCCGATCTACTTCAAAACCCAGTGGGAACTCGGAATCCCCTTTGCTCACTACTCTCATAAATCGCCGACCGCGCTTAACTCATTGGAAGCAATAGTTGCGTTTTGCAGATGCAATGGTAGCTGTTACCACGGTAACTGGATCTGCAATTAGTCGTTTTTGCAGTTATCAGTATCTGATATACGGTTGCTCTGAAAAACGACAATTGCCGAAATTGCGCTTTTCGAAGTCGTCCCAAAGAAAAACTGATATTCAGTCACATCACTAAGTGTTCTTTCACACCAATTTGACAAGAATTGATGAAAGTGAGATGAATTTTCAGATACCACGATCAGTTACCACGGTCGCACCGTTGTATCTGGATATCAGATAGCACGATAACTGGCCAGATAGCACGATAACTGGCCAGATAGCACGATAACTGCAAAAGCGCCTTTTGGCCCTGCTATCAGATACCACGATAGCTGCAGAAACGACTTTAGACCGTGGTATCAGATACCATGGTGTCTGAAAAAACGCAACTAGTGTCATATGATCTTCCGCACTATCAGGCGAAGTACGAAGGGTGAAAGAAGCCGAAGTTACATTGACTAAAGAAGCCGAAGTTTGACATTGACTAAACTGAAAATGTATCCTAGCGTTTTACTTTAACTTATGGCACTGTCTAGGGAACGGGGAGCCGTACTTTATGTCTTACGGGTGACGGTACCGGTAGTTCTCACGGAAACCAAAGCATACGAGCTACGACTAACTGCAACTTGTATGTGCTGGCTCCCGTTTCGGTAGTAGATGGAAATAGCTCACGGAAACTTCATCGTACCAGCTCCTGGTCCGGTAGCTTCCCGGGATTACGTACTCGGAAGCTAGGGCGCCGGTAGTTGACACCGGAAACATTTAGAGCATGTTCCATCCTACTTACTGTAGTTATTACGCATGGCGTCACGAATTCTGGCCTTTTGCCGTCAAGGCTGGAACGATTTTTCTATTTTCCAGCAGAACATCATGCCACAGGCGAATCCGACCAATCACGTTACAGAGATCCGTAGTTACTACGCTCCCGAGCGTGGTAAGCAATTAGTTACTATTTCGAGAAGGCTGGAACGGTCAGCGTAGTAACTATTGGTGAGGTTGTAAGGGAAATAGTAACTAATAGTTACTATTTGTAGAAGGGTGGAACACGCTCTTAACTGGAGCTTGTTTTACGGTCCAACAATTAAAATGTTTGAACTCAAAGACCTATGTCAGTGCAGACATAGGGGTGCAGAGTCTAGGAGTGAATATTTTGAACTCATGGAACACAAGTCCCGTGGGCTACGGTTCCAATAGTGCCAACAATTAAAATTACAAACTCACGGACACTTGTCAATATGGACTTGGGAGTCCGGTAGCAAAAACTACAAACTCACGGAACCCAATTTCCATGGGCTAGGGTTCCGCTGGTGCGTGAATATACTTATTAATAATTTTAGTCTGTGAGTTGATATTTGCTACCGGACTCCAAGTTCGTGTTGACAATTGTCCGTGATTTCGTAATCTTAACTTTCGTCATTACCGGAACCCTAGCCCATGGCCATCTGTAGCCGTGATTTGGTCATTTTCAACCAAGTAATGGTTGTACCTACCGGTACTTAGCTTTCAATATATGGGTTCCGGTAGTTGATTTTTTCCCATGTTATTTTCTGTAAAGGCGTATTCTCGCCGTTCCCCAAGGACTCCACTTGAGGAGTCCCCACATTTTTGTTAGTACCGGGGACTCACTCCCCGTATTCTCGCGAGTCCCCACGGAGGGGGAATGCTCCGATTATCATCACCATCATCAAGAAGGACTCTCTTTCAGATTCAGATGGGAATCAATTTGTGCTGGTATTGGTGTAATGTAAACTTAATTAAAAACAATCGGAATAAAAAAACAAAAATAAAGTGGATCTGGATTAATTTTATCAACTGCAAATTTTATGTTTCGAACAAAATCAAATTTGGAAGCATTCCCTGTGTTCTCGCTGTTTCTGTACGCGGAGTCCGCGTGGAGTGACTCCCTCTATTCTCGCCGTCCCCTATTCTCGGCGAGAATGCGCCTTAAGTCAGTGAAATCCCGGAAAAAGCTCTCATCCAAATTACTCTGAGAGTTCCATATTCCATATTGACACTACCGGAACAGGAGCTCCAATCATGTAGTTTCCAGAATCACCTACCGGCTCCCTAGCTTCTGAGTAAACAATTACGTGACTCTACCGGGCGAGAAGCTGGTACTATCGGGATTCCGTGATCTATTTCCATTTACTACTTTCGGTAGTAAATGGAGCCTGCACATATGACGTCAGATCCCGAAATCGCAGCTCGTATGGTTTTCTTTCCGTGAGAACTACCGGTACCATAGTCCCGAAGGGCCTACGACATATAGTACGGATCCCGGTCCCATGGACAGTGCCTTAAAGGACCCCTCGCACTATTTACTCTTCAACTTACAGTATTTTAAGAACTGGATACTTTAAAACTAGGCTTTGCTTTCAACAAATAACCCACAGTTTTGGCTGTTTCAAGACATTTCCTAGACCATTGACTTATAGCGAAAACAGGGAAACAATTTACATAACCGGTTTTTCTGATGAAGAAACTTCTCGCAGACAACCGTCGACAGCGTGATAGACATCGAAGGTAGCAAAACACGGCAAGTGTCAAAATCAGGGTGGTTCTGTTAGAGGGGTTAGAATGGACCGTAGGAAATTGGGGTCTCCGGGTTTAGAAATATATGGAGTGATGACGGAAGTAGGTTGCGTTATTACTATAGGTAAGACAGGTCATTTAACTGATAGTTACTAGCGCTACCACCGCCGTTTCCACCTGTATACAGATCACATATGGCGTCTTTTTGGGACCATACAGTGATGCTTCACTGGTCGTATAGACACGCCGTCAGTCTTGTCAAGATAATGCAAACTCGTAACGTTCCGTATTAAATAAGTGTTAGGAAACGTGACAAGGCCTGGCCCCCTCTGTTACTTTCTTAATTATTTGCCAGTGAACATCTATAAGATGTGAGTTCAAACGTCCTAATAAAAAAAACTGAACGATCAGTGAAGTATCGATTTGCTGCTGACGCGACGGTTGAGTTCGGTTACGTCAGCAACAGTTTGCCTGTGAAATTTTTTTCTGGCGAACCGTTTGATAAAGGAATTACTCGGGTGAAGAAGAAATGATGTCGTGGCCGACTTTTGCAAAATTTATCTTGCGAGTCGCTCCTTCCGGAATTTCCGATCCGTTATAAAGAAAGAGGGAAGACAGTTACAGGTAAGTATTTTGAAAACCTTTTGCCTGTCTCGTATCTGGGCGAACCCGAATCCGGATTCGAATCTTCTGCTTGTCAATCTGGATTCGGACTGGGATTCCAAAGCCTGAATCTTCCAAATCCGCTCCAGTTTGTAATATTTTCCGAATTTTTCGAAGCTGTGCGTATAATATACTGTGCTTAATGAGCCCGAAATTCAGAGTTGGCATTTGAAGCGTGTACACAGTGTCGGGTTACCAAATAGCAGCGTGGGGTCCCGCTTCTTATAGGGGCCAAGCGGTCGATCAGAATAAGATCGTTGAAAGAAAAATAATAATTATTAGATTGTTTCGGTGCAAACTTCGTACGTGTGATGTACAGTATCATGGTCATCCACTTCTCTAGCTGTCGGACGTGCCACTTTGCTTGAAAATATCGTTCAGCAATGGGTGTAGATTAGATGCAGCTGCCCAACTACTAAGAACTCTGCAAGAGTCTGACCTAGCATGAACGTACTGTAATGGTTAGTTCAAACACGGCCATGCTGTAGAAACAGAGGAAATAGCCAACAGTTGCTTTTATTACGAGGATGTAAATACAAGAATAATAACGTACAAAGCAGGATAAAATGTTTCATTGACGTTCATCTTCTCTTATCATGTTCATGTGAGGCTGAAAAAGAAGAAATAACTTAAATGCTGTTGCTACTGCGCCTCTACATACCCGAGGAGCCTTGCAAACTTGGCCTACAGCAACGAGCTTTAAAACTTTTTTTCCCCGTAACCAACAACGCATAATCTGCTAAAAATAATCCCAAAATTTGTATATCTGATCCCGACAATTGGACCTTGTAGATACCCGGTCTTCGCCAGACTTCTTGAAAATTTTAACTGTTGAAATTTAGAAACAGATTAAGGTCAACGGCTAACCGTCTGAGAAAACCAAGTTCAGACACGGATTCAGTGTTTACTGTATAATATATAATTTGACGAAATTGATCAAAACTTCCGGCTGCCTTACATCTGACAAATTTTCCGGTTTCTGCCGGACTGTTGGCGAGCTACTTGTCCGTTAAAGAAAGTTCAGGAACGAATTAGCATATCTCCTTGTCCTATTTCGAACTTCTACCACCTTCAGATAAAACTTTAAGTTTTAACGAATTTTCAGGTTTTGGCCGGATTCCGGGCGAACTAGTTGTCCAGCGTGAAAACAATTTACATATGCGGATTCAGCGTGCCTCCTTACCGCTACACCGATCCTCTAACCGACTTCAGATAAAAAAAATTTACTTATAACAATTTTTCCATTTTCAGCCGGATCTGGGCGAACTATATGCCCGGGGGTTGATATATAATATTCAAACGAGGAAATACTTTGTTCAAACGAGGATGTTGTTCAATGAAGATTCACTGGTAAAGTACAGGTCAAGTTCGTAGATGGGTCCTTCAGTTCTGTCTTTAGAGGCAGAGGAGGGGTTTCGAATTCACGGTAAAACATGTATGTTTTGTAAGCTAATAAGATATTCATTGAGGGGGTAAGGAGGTCCGCTGAATCCATATGTACATAGTTTTCTTGTTGGACAAATGGTTCATCACGAATTCGGCTGAAACTGAAAATTTCGTTGAAGCTCAAAGTTGTTTCTGAAATCGATTAGAGATTCGGTATCGGGGCAAGGAGACACGCTGAATCCATTTGTGGACTTTATTTTGACAGTAAAAATCTTCAAGGAATCTGACAAAGACTGAATGGCGAAGACATGACCCAACTGTTCGAATCAAATGTTAGATCTTCGGGACCCCATCGAAACCTTTTGTCTTGTTCATAGAGAAAAGGTACATTGGTGTTCACAATAATCATTCCTATCGACTAGTAAGGTCGATAAGGTATTTTCCCATTTTCTGCCAAATATGTTAAGTTTTTCTTGTGATGCCTTACCTCTCAATCAGCGACTGTCTCATCTTTGTGGTGATGTTCTGGGGTTGAGCTTCATTCAGTCTGAAGATGGATTCAATTACTGAGATTTCGGTGGATGTAGTGTCAAAGCCACAGAAAGCTGCCCAGTCGTTGACCACCAAACCAGCTGCCACCACGTCAGATCCCCGGTTTACCGTACCAGCCTGCAATAACAATATCTTTAGAATTTTTCCTGGTGGTAATTAAGATACGTCCCAACCAAGTCTAGCTCAGCTGCTGTGTAACATTTGCTGGGCAGCAGACTACCGCGTAGTTGATACGTAGAGTAGTATAAGAGGCAGAGATGGGCGAACATTTGCTGGGCAGCAGACCACCGCGTAGTTGATACGTAGAGTAGTATAAGAGGCAGAGATGGGCGAACATTTGCTGGGCAGCAGACCACCGCGTAGTTGATACGTAAAGTAGTATAAGAGGCAGAGATGGGCGAACATTTGCTGGGCAGCAGACCACCGCGTAGTTGATACGTAAAGTAGTATAAGAGGCAGAGATGGGCGAACATTTGCTGGGCAGCAGACCACCGCGTAGTTGATACGTAAAGTAGTATAAGAGGCAGGGATGGGCGAACATTTGCTGGGCAGCAGACCACCGCGTAGTTGATACGTAAAGTAGTATAAGAGGCAGAGATGGGCGAACATTTGCTGGGCAGCAGACCACCGCGTAGTTGATACGTAAAGTAGTATAAGAGGCAGAGATGGGCCAACATTTGCTGGGCAGCAGACCACCGCGTAGTTGATACGTAAAGTAGTATAAGAGGCAGGGATGGGCGAACATTTGCTGGGCAGCAGACCACCGCGTAGTTGATACGTAAAGTAGTATAAGAGGCAGAGATGGGCGAACCCGAATCCGGATTCAAATCTTCTGCTTGTCGGGCTGGATTCGGACTCGGATTCCAAAGCCTGAATCTTCCAAATCCACTCCAATTTATAATCTTTTCGAGATTTTTAGAAGCTGTGCTTTTAAGTTACTGTGCTTAGCGAGCCCGAAATTCATTCCTGGTTGCCGAGAGGAAACCCATACTATAACAAGCACATTGAAAACCTAGAAATATGGTTTAATCGCCCAATTGTACCGTGTTCTTCAAAACTCATAATTTGTTGGCCCAGTTTTGTGTATGCCATCTGCACGAAGAAAGTAGGAACTCAGAAAGTTAAAAATAATCTACCTGTTAGATGGTGCTCATGTCATCATCTAACACTTAGCACAATTAAACAGAATTCCAAATCAGCGTGTTCTTTCCAATGGTAAAGTTAACTCAGTTATTCAAAAATGTTTCAGTTAGCACAGTTTTCAAGAAGACGGTACGATTAATCGTCTCATTTGCCTTAGGCACCAGCGCTTTTTTGTCACTCATGATTTTTAAACTAATATTGATTTTTGTTAAGGTCGGATTTGAATCCGGATTCGAATCCTTTCACGATCGGATTCGCCTAAACAGAGTTCTAAACAGGAGATGGATACCATCTCAGGGTGTTTATGACAGTTTGTGGCTTGTCACTTGAACGAGGAAATAGTCCGCGTTGCGGTCGATGACGATGTAAGGTCACTGTTGATGACGAAACATGTTATCATGACGACTGTTATCAGATAATTAATATTGACCTGTCGAGTTGATTGATATTGAATGAAGTGTCTTTATTTTTATTGACATATCCAAAGCTATTTTTATGTATTTAAAGATATTACGGATTAAACAATCATTTGATTTCAAACCTCGTGCGGTGACGGCTTAGCAAGCGTATTCTAAATATTTCATAGCGGCCTCATCAAAGGTCAAATTTCATTTCATTTCTTGACAAGTTTTCCACACTGGTGACACATCTGTCTGGTTACGTGGCTCTCAGTCCCGAGAATGCAGCAATGGGCATTCTGATTGTCTGAGCGACCACGACTACACTGTAAAAAGAAAATCTTGCGGGATTTGCTACTGGGATTAATCTTGTCTCTACTGAGATAAGATTGTCTCTAATTCTGATTAACCTAATCCCAGGAGCAAATACCACCGTTAACATAGATAGTCCTTCAGCTCAAGCTAACTGCGAATCCTATTTGACGGTGCAAAATGGATAAGTCAGCTACATTTTATTAGAGCTATATTTCGGTCCTTCTTGGCAAGGGTCCTCTTCCGGCTCAAGCTGGAAGATGAACTACTTGAGCCTTAAGAGGACCCTTGCCAAGAAGGGCCGAAATATAGCTCTAATAAAATGTCGCTGACTTATCCGTTTTGCACCGTCAAATACTGCAGTTAACTTTAATCCTTACTCGGAGAAACTTTGACAGTGTAACCTCTCACTGCCATTAGGCTACACCTAGCCAGCGCCCACGATGTGCCGTTTACGGTTACTCACAAGGGCTTTCCACTACCACGATTTCTCGGCAAGCTTCTCTCTCCTCTTTTCCTCCTTTGCGCTAGGTAACGAACAGCTACCAAATATGAAATTGGTTACCTGCTTCCTCTACTTCTGAGCCTCGTTTTTGTTGCAACAGCGCTGCCGCAGCACTTCTTTGCTTTTGCACAATATGCGCTTTTCCATTCACTTTCTTCTTGGTTGAAGCGGCAGCTGCAGCACCTTGCACGGAAGCACCGACTTGGTCGGTGATTCTCGAGAAGCGCTGCCGTCTTCCTCGGAAGCACGGCAGTGCAAAAACCGTCCAGAAGCGGCAGAGAAGTGGAAATGCAGCGTGCAACAATAACGAGGCTCTGGTCTTATTGAAACAAAATTTCATTTCCAAAGAACTGAAAAAAGGAACCCCTAAGAGCTTGGTCGCACTTTGCTCCTTTCCTGGCTTTTTGGGTTGCAAAAGTAGAAAAAAGATCAAGATACAAGTAATTCTGAATGTTGTCATTTTATATTCAGGAGGTCAATTAGAGCAAACCAAATGTGTCTAATTATGTTACAGGAACCCTAATTGATCCCTAATTCCAGTCTGCTCGTTGTCCAAGCTGCCACAAAGCCCCTAAAATCTCACGTCCCCTAGGGATTTTCAGTTGTTTGTCGAATAATTTGAGCCCAGTGTGACCAAGCTCTAAGTAAACAAAAAACGATCATGCTAAAGAAGGATGTCAAGGAGAAAACTTTGCGATTATCAAGCTATGAACAATGTATGATGGGCCCTTGATCCCACTAAAGGAGAAGGTAGAGAACTTACAACCAGAGGTACTTGCAGCAGAGAGGACAATTCATCCTGAACAGCAGTTGGAGTCTTGGGGTGCACCATTCCTCCCTGGTTGCTGAATGCACAGTATGAGCCGACTAGAGCTGTGTCAGATAACGTGTGGCGGAAAACTTCAACATTTAAAGTGTCAGCAAGGATTTCTTCTGTTTCCTGAAATTAAAAAAATTTGTGTTGTTATTTAATATTTACAAGCCCAGTCAGATAGTTCATAATGCCTGTGCTCAGACTGGTGAGACCTACATTTAACAGTCATAGCACTTAGGATGATAAATACTCCTTGCGCCCAAGCTGACTGGGAACCATATATATTCAAGGAATGCATAAAGCGCAACAATGCATAGTATCGCTGCCAAAGCATCACAGCTGACGTATCCGTTTTATGCATTGTTTGAATATACTTAGCATGAAATAGCAGGTAGAGAAGAATACATCAGCAAATCATGAAAGAACAAGAGCTGCGGGCTCATATGGCACTTGTTACGAGTAGGTAGTGCAAGAAAGCAGATGGCAACATCACAAAATACCCCCTTCAACCCCCTAGGTTCAGACCTAGAAATAGGATATCTAGTCTTACTTGAGCCAGAGCATTTCTGGCATCGGCTCGGACCATCTAGGGCAAATAAATTTTCTACCTTCCAAGTTTAGATCCACTCGTTTGATCACTAAACGTGGCACACTATTTCCGGTATCCCCCACTCCAACTCGCCCTACCGCGGGCGGTTCCTTCCTTCAACTTGTATTGGCGTTGGGTCCAACTTGCTGTCGGTCCCTTTCTGTCTTTCTTTTCATCAGCTATCCTTCTTGAATGCTAAGACGCTCCTGCTGCCTGTGCGACTTTCGCCGTACAGTAGCTCCTCATCTCCTATCTTCAGACTGTTCGTATCTTCAGACGCATAAATGGATCATCCAAAGCTTCTTCTCGTACCACCATCAAGTTCAACTCGAATCTGAGCAATTTTCGGGATATTCCGGTCACCGCACCGTGCTCGGATCCGGTCCGGACTTCAAAATATGTCGTCTAAGGTATATGACCTTTCTACTTTTCAAGTTTCACTCAAATCGCTCTACTCGTTTGACACTATGCAAGCCACAGGGGGACTCTCCCTCCCACTGTGGCCAAATACGGCTCGGAAACATAGACGTCGCATCTCTGACATCTCCTCTTCCCGTCCATCAATTTTGACTCGAGTCAAAGCATATCAGCAAATTTCCTCCGGTTCCGTTTCATCCTCCTCACTACCGTGGCCGGATATTCGGGTTTGGTTTGTCTCCTTAACCCTAAACCGAACCTCTAATCTTCAGATTAAGCTTTTACTTTTCACAAATTTTCCGGTTTCTGCCGGATCCGGGTGAACTACTAGTCCGGCTAGAAAATAAGTTTCATATTCCGATTCGTTATGCCTCCTTACCCCTAAATCGACTATCTCCTATCTCATTAGCTTTCAAAACATATTTTTGTTTGCCGCTTGATCTGAAACCCCACCCCTAAATGTAGGGCTACAGAGCCCATCTTCGAACTCGACCTTTACTTTGAACCAAAAAGTCATCACGCCAAGTTTGAATAAAATATCTCAACTCCTTCGAGAGTTATCGCCCTAACAGACGGACGGACGGATGGGCAAACGGAAAACTTTTACGAAATCATAGGTATCCCGTCACTTACTTTTTGAGATGCCAAAATCAAGATCATATTTGAATTCAACAAATATTGCTAGCCCCTTGTCGATACTCCGATCTACTTACAATTATTTTTTTTTTTACTTCTATCAAAATTCCGGTTTCTGCCGGATTCCAGATCAACTAATTATCCAGCGCGAAAGTTCAGGTCCACACATGGGTCCAGCTTATGTATTTTTGCTCCTCTACGGATATTCCGATCAACTTCAAAATAACTTTACTCCTACCAAATTTCTGGTTTTCGCCAGGTTCTGGTCGTCTACTTGTCCGGCGGGAACATAAAGTTCAAATATAGATTCAGGATGTATTCTTCCATCTCTAAATCGACGCACTAATCGACCAACGTTTAACCTCTAATCAACTTCACGTAAGACTTTCACTCTCACCAATTTTCCGGTTTTCACCGAATTCCCAACTACTTGTCTGGCAAAAAAAAAAATAATTCAGAAACAGATTCAGCATGTCTTTATAACCCTGTATCAAACTTTCACACAACTACAGATAGAACTTTTACTTTTACGAAATTTCCGTTTTTTCCGGATTCCGTGCGAACTCTTTGTCAGGTGGGAAAAGGAAGTTCAGTACTGGATTCCGCTTGTCTCCTTACCCCTAAATAGACTCTCACATCACTTAATATTTTCCCTCCCCTTAAATACTTTGCTACACGGCCCATTTATGAACTTGACCTTTCCTTCGACTCAATGGAACTTCATACCAAGTTTTAACAAAATATCTCAACTCCTTCGAGTGCTGGCAGACGGACAACTTTTACGAAGTCATAGTTACGTTTTGGGATCCAAAAAAGTCAAGTAGATTCTTATGCTTACTTACCCTGTCCAGGTCAGGGTGGACCAGTGCAACATAATCATTGCAGGCTATCACATTTCCCAGAGCAGACAGTCGCTCTTCTACTCGGTGAATTTTGACTGAATCTGGCAACGAATTCCTGAGGTGCTGAAGCTCTTGGTCAGTGGTAGAGTTTGGTACCATCAGTCCGTTCTTGTTTCCAACGGTTAATCGTCCAATAATGCGACATCCAGCAACTGATGTGTGGATTACTGGAATCACATCTGCAAGCTCAGATTCGAAGATGCTGCAAATGTATGTTTGTTTTATTATTTCTTAAAGGATGAGTAACATATTTGCCAATTCTTGTTGCTTCTTCTGAGTGTTGGATAAATACATTATACATAAAATTTCAAATACTGCTTTTTCATATTTAATTATAACAAACGAGAGGACTCAAATCTCCAGCTTTATACAATATATTGCGCTACCACTCGTCACTCTCATATGGCTACTTCTTTCTAAACTACGCTGAACAAAACTTTCGCTTGGGGGGGGGGCAAAAAACAAACTAATGAAAACATCAGAAGATGGAAGGGAGATCAAAGGAATAAAGGACAACCCCTGGAAAACAGAGTGAGCCTAAACAAAAAATGTAAAAACAACCTCCTCTCTTTGGGACAACGCTACGAGGGGATGCCCACGCTCAAAGTCGATGTACACCGGGTGGCGGGTGGCGGATGAGTGGCGCGCGTGGCGGATGAGTGGCGCGCGTGGCGGGTGGGTGGCGGATGGGTGGCGCAAAATGGTGTACACAAAGTGGTGGAGAGTGGGCAGCCCCTCCCAACACTAGCTATCTAAACTTTCCACTTATTATTACATGTAGTTTTTTTTCAAGGAGACTATAATAAACAGTGCAAGCTAAAGCTGACGGAATTCCGGTGATCACAGTAAACAATTTTAGTTCGTATAGGTCAACTTTCATATGAGCTCGCAGCTCTTGTTCTTTCATGCTCTGCTGATGTATTCTTCTCTAATCCCATCATAACTATCAATTCTCATATGTACAGGAATGAGTTTATATGATCCTTCTTTGACTAACAAGGTGACTTGCTCTACAAGTGTCATAATCCCATCATAACTATCAATTCTCATATGTACAGGAATGAGTTTATATGATCCTTCTTTGACTAACAAGGTGACTTGCTCTACAAGTGCCATATAAGCTTTCTGCTCTTGTTTTGTTTGTCGTCATGATATCGGAAGAGCACCAGAGGCTTTTTCTGCAGTTTTTCGCCTATCCTGGCAGTGCTTTTTATGCATAACATTTACTGCATAGTGTTTTCAAAATCATAAAAAATTACATCCCAAGTTCTGTCTGTTGAAACGCGCATCCTTGTGTTATCTGTTACGAAACTTCTGACAATGTAGACAGTATTCCCCAATACACTCTTACCTAACACAGTTTGAAAAGAAGATAGATGCTAGTATGACAGAAACATGAACATAACAGCCAAAATTCTTACACAACAAAAACAGATATTTTGTATACTATCATCAAACAGACTAAAGACAAATAACTTATAATCGCAACTATTCTTGATCTATCAGTTGTCAGAAGTGTTTTTGTGATCCTTTGTTTGGTTTATTAGAGCATTGGCAGAAAAATGTATATTTCGTGGTGCAAAACAGATAAGTCAGCTACATTTTATTAGAGCTACATTTCATCCCTTCTTAGCAAGGGTCCTCGTCAGGCTCAAGCTGGAAATTGAACTTGTGAAAAAACAATTTAAGATTTTTCCTTAAATATCTGATTTAACTTCTTCTCTGAAAATTGGTTGAACTTAAAGCTGGTGCTGTGATTTCATTCTGCAGACGGCCGCTGTTTTTGCTGTTCACTGGGTCATCAAAAGGGTAGAGATTCTTCTGTAGTTTGGTTTTGGAGTCACCTGTCTCTTCTTCTTATTTCTATTTAAGATGGATACTTGTCGGCGGAAAGTATGGGCGATTTGAAGTTCCTTACTTTGGTTATAGATATTCCTTCAGCCCAAGCTGACTGTGAATCATATTTAACGGTACAAAATGGATAAGAGATATATTTCTGCCCTTCTTGGCAAGGGTCCTCTTCAGGCTCAAACTGGAAACTGAACTTGTCGAAAACAATTGAAGATTCTTCCTTAAAGGACCTCTTGCACAAGGGGTCCTTTGGTTATTTTTGTGTTTTTTTTAACAAAGAAAAGGCACAGAATTTGAATATTCTTGGATACATACCAGCTTGAAGTTTCTGCCGACTGACCAGCCGCCCAAAACGCCTAATTGGAACAAATGGTACATTGGGGGGTAAAGCCAACTGCTTGGCCCAAGATAAAAATGGAAAAACACCCATGAAATCATCGCCCCAGCACACAAGAATCGTCCTTAAGCTGGGCTGACACAATGCAAGTTTCAATGCAAAAAGGTGGATGATAAATATTCCTTCAATATTCCTGGATGAGCAGTCTCTTGCTAAAAGCTTGAAGATTTAAGTCCAAGTGGCAAGGGCGGCAGTGGTTGAAACGCCCAAGCAAAACAAGAGCTGCAAGGTCATATGGCACTTGCAAGGCTGGGCCAGAGGATGAAAGTAGGAATTCTTCAATTCGTGGGTTTGTTGTGATTATTTGTAAGCAAAACCCTTGAGATAATGGGTCCTTGGAAATCACGAGAACGTATCGTTTGGTAATGCATTTGGCTGTGATGATGCGCACTTTAGGGGCGCTAGAAATTCATCTGTAATCAAAACTCTTGAAGCAAAAATGATGATGAGCTCATCGGGAGAATGAAATGTATATTTTAATCAAAAGTATCATTTGTACTTTAAGAAATTCAGTTGTAAGCAAAACCCAAGAGGCAAAAATATTCTAATCATGTCAAGTCTCTAATGTTCAAGTTTCATGGTCCTAGCACATCTGGAAGTACTTTAACTGATGATCACCGGAATTCCGGACCTCCCCTTCTAACTCCCCCCACAGTGCTCGAACCCGATCCAGTTCTGTCACTGGTGGATCTAGGGCTTGTGCTTGTTCTTCCCACCAAGTTTCATCCCAATCGCTCCACTCTTAGCGTGTCACAGGCTACCCCTCTGACCCCCCCCCCCCCACAATCCGGACTTCACATGGGACACCCGAGACACGAGGTCTTTCCAAATATCAAGTTTCATTAAGATCTGATCACCCGTTCCAAAGTTATAAGTACCTCTAGATTCCGGATTCCCCTTCCCTCCACTCCCACCCACGGTGGTCGGATCGGGGAAGTGACTATTTCCAAGTTAGTTTGGTCGGATCCCTGGTACGCTTGCCAAGTTTCATTGTCCCAGCCCACCTAGAAGTAACTTAACTCTGTATCACCGGAATTCTGCCCCAGGCTACCCCTCTGACCCCCCCCCCCCACACAATCCGGACTTCACATGGGACACCCGAGACACGAGGTCTTTCCAAATATCAAGTTTCATTAAGATCTGATCACCCGTTCCAAAGTTATAAGTACCTCTAGATTCCGGATTCCCCTTCCCTCCACTCCCCCCCACGGTGGTCGGATCGGGGAAGTGACTATTTCCAAGTTAGTTTGGTCGGATCCCTGGTACGCTTGCCAAGTTTCATTGTCCCAGCCCACCTAGAAGTAACTTAACTCTGTATCACCGGAATTCTGCCCCCCCCCCCCCTCCAACTCCCACGACAGTGCACGAATCCCGTCCGGTTCTGCCAATGATGTACCTAGGACTTGTGCTTGTTCCTCTCACCAAGTTTCATCCCGATCCCTCCACTCTAAGCTTGTCATATGATTTCCGGTCCCCCCTGCACACACCCCCCCCACATTCATCAGATTCGGTCCTGACTTGAAATGGAATATCTGAGACATGACCTGACTTGAAATGGAACATCTGAGACATGAAGTCTCTCCAAATATCAAATTTCCTTAAGATCCGACAACCTGTTCGAAAGTTATGCATGCCACTAAATTCCAGATTCTGGCTCCCCTCCCACCCCCCACGATGGTCGGATCGGGCAAGTGACTATTTCCAACTTAGTTTGGTCGGGTCCCTAATGTGCCTGCCAAGTTTCAGCGTCTTAGCGTATCTGGAAGTACCCTAACTCGCAAACACCGGACTAACCAACGGACTGACAGACCGACGGAAAAGTGATCAGTATATGGCACTTGGCCGGAAGGCAAGTGCCATAAGAACGAGAATTACCAAATCCGAATTCAGATGGTAATTATGTCAGGGCTTGAGCGGTAAGGTGGCAGTATTTCAACCAAACAAGCAAAAAAAAAAGAGAACTACCAAATCTTTGCCCAAATTAAAATGTATCAAACACATTCCAGGAATTTAAATTGATGTTCATAAGCTGATTGGAGATAATACTTATCATAGATTTCTTTTTGAGTAATAAAAATATCCAGGGCTGCTAGGCTAGAGCCTACACCTATGCCAAAAGATATCTTGTCTGCTTTCACTGGTAAGGCCTGCTTCATAAAACAGTACTATTTTGTATTGCTGTTATCATGGGCGGTGATTTGGTCGGCGTTTCTCTAGTTTTTGCTTGGGCAATCACTGATGAAGAATCGTAGCTGGCGTATGTCTGTTGTAAACATTGTTTGAATATACACTACCACCCTTACCACCCAACGCCCGAACATACACTGTAAAAAGTTTCTCCGAGAAAGGATTAAAGTTAACTGCGGTATTTGCTACTGGGATTAATCTTATCTCTACTGGAATAAGATTAATCTGAATTAGAAATCGTTGGTGTCAAGGCTAAACCACGTATCTCGACCTTTTTACGATTTTCAGGTTTTAACACAGTTTTGTTTTCTGAAAAATTCTGCTTCGAATGGTCCATAACTCGTATTTTTCTGAAGCATATTGACGGAGTTGCAGCTAGCAGAATAACCACGTATCTCCCTCTCCCATGTTAGAGTGTCAAGGCAAAATCACGTATCTTGCGACTATGTAGTATTGCTAATGTTGTAAAATGCATTAAAAAGAAAAATGTATAGCCACTAGGACATAATAAAACGTGGTATATATAAATATGCGTGTACATTGTCGCTGTGTTTATAAATATGCGTGTATTAACTGCACTTATAATCCTTGTGCTATAATTTCATAGTTTTAAGAAACACGAACCCGCAAGCGATTTTGCAGATTGCAACTTCTATGAGCAACTGGATAAAAAAAAAGTTTATAGTAGGTAGGCATGGACAACCGAGTAGACAACTATATAAAGTAGTTCAGGTACTGTAGGGAATGAAACCGGAATCGTCGGATCAAAGTATATGCTCGATAGATGCAAAAATATGGTCTCATTTTAAATTTCCAATCTCTGTAACTTCAAATTTTGATCGGACATCATGTGGCTGTCAATTCACTGCATTCGGCAATGGCACGGAACATCAGTGGCACGGAACATCAATCAGAGTTTTTGCTCAGTCAGTGGTATGTAATCTTCCCATCAGCCAGACTTTATCCTTTCCTTTTAGAGGTTGTTGTCCTTTGTTACTCTTCCAGTTCAAGGACTTAGTTATCCTTTTGTTTAAACTGTGTGTCACAGGGTGCAGCGGAAAACCAGATTCCCTGCATTTTCATCCTCAAGTTGAAAAAATCTAAATTTTTCTGTATGGAGGTGATGATGGTGGCCAAAATCCGGGCAGGAATTCATCCAGGCACCCATCTATACGGTGTCAAGTTCCATCCGAGCTACGCTAATCCAGAGGCAAAAGGGGCCTGTTTCTCTAGGAAGAAGCAAGGGGGAATCACTGGACGTTTATAGGTCCTATAATACAAGTACACCAGGAGGCACGGAGACAGGGTCGGAGGCAGGGCCTGAAACATAACCAGAGGCACAGAACTCTGTACACCTTGCAACACCAGTAATTCCCCTTGCGGGGTAAGCCAGTGATCAAAAATACAATTCTAAAATCAATGCTTCCGAAGAAAAACTGAAGGAGCTGATGGCCGAATATGGTAATCTCAAGACTAAAAAGAACAGTTCTGAAGCCTTATTTGAAACCGACGAAGAAGAAGACAGTGAAACAGAATCACTCGAATGGTGAATTTTGAATCACATTGTCGAAAGTTACAGAATGTAACTTTCAATTACTCTCACTTTTCCACTTCGGATGTAATTTTAATTCAATGTAGTTTCTGAAAAAGTGGTTCTTCCTTGTCACTTTTTCTAATAGGATTATGGCGGACCAACAAGGCAAAACCACGTTTGTCAATTTTCAAAAAAAGTAAAAGGAATAGACAAAAATTGTTATTTCCTTGTGATCCGCAACAAAAAATTGTCTATCTAACATGGAAGTTTTAGTTATTATTATACCCTGGAAATTATACAGTTTTTTTCATCTCCTGATAATTTTTGAAAAACCCTGATACGTGGTTTTGCCTTGACACCGACGAAATAATCTTATCTCAGTAGAGACAATATTAATCCCAGTAGCAATCTGGAATTGGTTGGTGCATGTTTGTTTCTCCATTTATTGCAGGGGCGATTCAAGCACTGCCGCCCAACGCCCGGGCATAGTTACCTCATCAAATGTTTCAGAATATGAACACATGCGATGATTTAGTAGCTGCTTCTCTGTTTAAAAACCCTGATACCAAACTCCCCATTTGGGAGTTTCAGCCACTGCCACCCTTACCGCTCAATGCACAAAGTTAACTCATGCAAATTTTCGTAAATTTTAATGCCGGCAGTGATTTGATGGGCGTTTTCTGATTTTCGATTGGATGTTTCCAGCATTATTGCAATTCCCACCCAACGCCGAGGCTTAACTCGCCGAGATTCTGCACTGTAAGTGAAACTAGCATTGTGTCAACCCAGTTCAAGTTTCTCCATTTCATTCTTGGCATATAAAGCACTCCTGCCCAACACCACATGCCTTGTTATCGGGCTTTCTTGGGTGACTGGGCGGCTGCTGGGTGGTGGGCAAAACTTCAACCTGATGGACACAAAACTGCTAAAAAAAGTCATATTATGCCTCTTGACTGACTTCATCAACAACCACTGAAAAACAACCACAGTATCTGGCTTTAAGTTTTGCAATGAAATTTAATAGGTGTATTCTTGCTGAAATATATAAGGTAAAACTTTGAAATTCGGACAGATATTTACGTTCTTTTTCTTCTTTTGTATTCTAATAGGAAGTAACCATCTCGAACAGCTATCGGACATTTACCAACAATGTTGTGTTCATTATGGTTTTAGGCGCAAACAGACATAAAATAACTGTCCAAATAGCTTTATGTCGTCAAGTACGGTGTCCAAATAAATATTTATCTCATAAGTATTCAAACAAAACTACTAACATGATATATCGCAATCAGTTAAATATTTACAAACTCTAGGAATGCAGTTACGTTAGCCACCTTCAAAACAAGCATTGACTTTTTCCCGGCAATTTTTCGCTTTACGGAACCACTGACAAAAATTTAAAAAGTCAAATCTGGCCAACCTTTTAGTTGAATTATCCCTCACCACATTGTTACAGGGGTGTGTTTCGGCGCCAACCGATGTTCAGCGGGAACCGGTAACCGGTTGTCGCGAAAACACCTTTCAATCGTAACCAAAAATTGGTTCTCCCAAAACATTGGAAATTACGCGAAAACATGTTCGAAATTCAAAGACGATTAAGTGATGAAGAAAGATGTTTCATAACGAAAGATGGAGGAAGAATTTGTAGCTGCAACTGCAGTTATATGAGCAGCTGACTGGGTTTTGTGTTAAGGGGTAGTCTGTATCTGTAATGATAATAAAAAATAATAGTAATAATAGTAAAAAGAAAAAAGTAAAAGTAAAACTGAAAAATTAAAAACTGAAAATTGGAGTTAAAAATTAAAATTAAAAATTAAAAACAAGACTTAAAATTAAAATTAAATATTCCTTCAGCCCAAGCTGACTGCGATCATGTTTGACAGTGCGAAACGGATACGTCAGCTGAATTTTATCAGAGCTATATTTTGGCCCTTCTTGGCAAGGGTCCTTTTCAGGGTCAAAGCCACTCAAGTTGGAAGAACGATACTTACGAAAATATGATTCGCAGTCCGCTTGGGATTAAGGTATATTTACTTTAAATTTTTAAGTTTAATTTTTATTTCTGGTTTTTATTTTAGTTTGAATTTTCATTTTAAATTTCAATTTTAAGTTTTTAATTATTTACTTTCATTTTGTTTATTACTATTCTTTTTTATTATTATTAAAATTAAAACTGAAAATTGTAATTAAAAATTAAAAATGAAACTAAAACTAAATTTAAAAATAAAATTAAATTTAAATAATAAAATTAAAAATTAAAATTAAAATCAAATATAAATTAAAGTTAAGAATCAATGAAATATTCAAGTTACATTTTGTATTATATGTAAGTTCTTATTTATTTTAGTAGATTTTTCTACTTGCTGTTCCGCCTTTGTTTTTATTTTCTAGTGATGACTGATGACGATGAAGTTGAATCAGAACCAAGAATCGTGAACGGTAACGATAACCGTTCCAAAATTTCCAGACCGAAGATCGGAACCGATTGCCGAACCAAATTCTGGTCGGCGCAAAAACACTGGTTCATCAGAACCGTAAGTCCCGAAAACACTGGTTACTCTGAACCGAAGTACATTGGTTGGCGCCAAAACAGGCCCCAGCGTTGCCATAAAACAGTGGCGATCGAGTTTTTGGTTCTCGCAACTAATGGCTATTCCGTTTTGTTTGCAAGTGCTAACACTTCGCCATGAGAGATGAAAGAAAACATCCAATTTGAAATGTTTGTTCAACGTGTTTGAATTCCGAAGTGTTCAAATTTCAAAGTTTTATCTTAACTTGTTTGTAGTTCTGCACATTATTGATTTGGACCCTTTTGAGTTTTGGAAGCTGTACTCTTGCTCAGATGTGCATGCCACGAGTCTTTCTAACAAATGTGTATGTAAAGTATCTGCTGGGGGTTCCACCTTGGAAAAGTGATATCAGTTTGTTGTCAACCTAGGCTATAACTTTAATTCTTGAAAGGCAATAGAGATTTAGGCACAGCCTTAACTTAGATCATCACATGGTTTCTGAGCTGATCTGAGCCGTTCTATTAGTGCAACAGAGTCAAACTTCCTGTCCCTAAGCGAGTCGTACAATAAGATCGGCCTTTCATTTAATGAGGCAAAAACAGAGGTTGTTATTTTCAACCGCAAAAGTGGTGATCCTGCTCCTCCTGTAAAGCTTGGTGATCAGACCATCCAGCCTTCTTCTAGTCTAGTATACCTAGGCCTCCCTATTGGTGATAGTATCAGAACAACTCGTTCTCTATTAGTAGAGGATTTTGCGAGCAAAACTCGTAAGGCATATGGCATGATCTTATCATCTAAAGCATGTTACAATCGGCATATTCGAGCTCGGCTATTCGCAAGTCTGGTCATGCCGCACATACTCGCTCTTTCTCCATTTTGGCGCCTGCTATCAGATCTAAATAAGCGTAAAATTCGTTCTTGCTTTTACCGTTTTTGCAAGTTTCTGCTAGGTTTACCTCCGTGGACACGGAACACTTATGTGAGCAAGAAGTATAATGTCCCAGAGCCTTTCTGTGCTGTTAAAGACAGAATTGAAAAGTTCCGACAAAGTTTAAGGTCTGACAATAGTCTCACTGAGGCTATACGTTACTAGTTGTGCTTTTGTTTGTAAATATGGGTGTAAACAGTCGAGTTGTTACGAGTTAAATGTCTGAGTGCCTGTGTTGAAGTGTTTTTTCTTTCTTTTGATGTTGTGAAATTTTTTGTGATTTTGCTTTCTCTCTTTTCCTATACTCCGCTTTTGTGCTTTTGCCTTTAATTAGCGGGAAATAAAATTCATTCATTCATTCATTCATTTACTCAGAGCAGATTTTTCCATTGTGTTTTCTATGTCACATACATTTTCTAAATTATTGTTGTTGCCAGCAATTATGAAAAAAAAAGAAGGCAAGTAGTTTAGTTAGTTGGTGGCTAATGGCCTACCTGTAAAAGTTTTCAGACCCTCCAATTGCAACTAGACAGTATGCATTGGTCAGCTTAGAAAAAACGCCAATCTCATTGTTGTTTTCGAACTGGACACGGACAGCCATATTAGAATACTATTTCACAAAATCAAGATGAAACACACGTTTTGTCGATTTTGGCGTTAATTTCTTCGATTTCTTCTCTGAAGCGTATTTGGTGTCTGAAAGACTTCTTGTAGCTCTATTGTATTCAGAAAAGGCAGAGAGAGATGAGATATGAAGAAGAACTAGAAGAAGATTGACCTGAAATTTCCAATTTTTGTTCTAGGACTATTTTTGTCAGCCATCTTTTAGGCTCGGATTTTTGAACATGTCGCAGTCGAGGCGTGTCCAAGTAAGTTAACTTTCCCTTGGTGCTTATTACCTGAGGATTTACTAGCCAAAATTTTTTTTTTGGGGGGACAAGGTATTTACCAACTTGCTGGTCATTTTCACCAACTGTTTTTAGAAAAACAACGCTTTCAAGAGTTTTAAGAAAACCCCACCATTTTCAGTAACAACAATTAAAAAAAAGTCAACATATTTTCAGAAAAAAAAATACTGTTTTCATGAAAAAATTGTCAAATCACACTCCCTTGCACCAATTTGGTTATTTTTACCAACTGCAGACAACATTGAGGGGACCACCCTTCCACAATATCCTCCACCAATACATATGGCAAACATAGGAGACTAGATTGAAGCTAATTAAAATGGTTTGCATATTGGATACAGAAATATTAGTTGCATTTTTTATCCAACATCTCACTTCTGAATTCTGAATTCTCATACAAATTACCGTTTTTGCTCCTGTTTTGTTCGTTCGACTTCTCCATTCTTACTTTTGACATGGCAGCTTGACCACAACCCGGTATCCATGTTTATGCATATTGAACACCAGCACTCTGTTGACCAATCAGGGAGACGAACAGAGAGAAGAGAATCAAGAATTCACCATCAGAGCAACTTTATTGATTCTGCAGAATTGTGAGGCTTTCCCCATTCTCGATTCTGACAAAAACTCAAGAAAAGGAGAACTCACTTCATCTGAATAGTCCAAAAACGCGAAATAGAAGATTTCAGATGAGAATGCCGAGAAGAATTTGGATAAAAAATGCAACTATTGCTTCAATGTTTCTAGTTAAATTTGTTTTCTTTTCAAACAAGATCACCTCATTCTAACCTTAGCTTGAATGCTGTGCTATGACTTACAAAATGATGAAAAAGGTAGAGTTACCGAAGTCAATAGCCAGAAAACCCTTTTTCAGAGCAGCTTCCAAACAAAGAAAAGGCACAGAATTTGAATACGTTTGGACACATGACTGTTGAAAATAGTCATATTTTGCACTTGGCTGTCAGGACAGCATCTACATTTAATTTTAACATTCGAGGTAGTGTAAAAACAAGGTCAGGTAGGCCTACCCCTCATGTATGTTAATTTGAAGGTTATCTAGCTTCGAACGGTTGCCAAATCAAAACCCATACCAAGACTAGCCAGTCCTAGCAACTCTCAAGTAGCCTAGGAGATTATACTGATGGAAAATTTACCCTGTCAGTTTACTTATGTTGGCGTTTAGGACGAAACCAAACATTTCAGATCAGACAATTTATTTATTTGTAACATTTCAAATCAGACACATTATTAATTTGTAACATTGGAATTGTAGCACTTACAAATACAATCGAAGAGCCAAAAGTTGCCAGAACCAAAATTCAGTTACAGCTAGCTTTTAGCTGTAATATTATACTGATGTAAAATGGGCTCTGACGGTTTACTTATGTCAGCGTTTAGGGCAAAGACGAAACATTTCAAATCAGACACTTTCTTTATTTGTAACAGCGGAATCACAGCACTAATAAATTATGTTTAAAATTTAAACTCTTTCATCCAACCTAATTCATGAAGCGGCAAAGGTAACTCTAGAAAAATAGCACAAAAGAATTTCAAAATTTTACCTTAAAAATAAGCACAGCGCCTCCTGAGCAGATGCCATTCAAACTAAACCTATGAAGCATGCAAAGTCGGCTGAAATGGTTCTTGATCGTTCAGCCTCTCCTAACAATAAAAGTAGCATATTTGAAAGTCAACAATAAAGATTAAACAAAAAAATTATGCAACTTGTTTCTTTCATCATAAGGCCCTTCATCATAAGTGGTTCATAATTGAAGACCCTACGTTGTTCATAAAACTTAAGATGTGTTTTAGCTTTCACTCTAGACTGGCGGTAATATAGGAGAGAGAGCATGATGTGTCCATGTTGTTTTGAATCTTCCTATTCCGATTGTATTTATTTCACCTGAATATCAGCTGAAAAGGCAAACAATACCTCTAAGAAAAGCTAAGAAATTCTTTTTTATTTTATGTATTTTAAGATTGGACACATGACTTGATATGTTCTGCAAGAGCATTGACTGGCACATGAAAAATGGTAGTGCCTTCTAATCCTAACTCTCAGTTATTTTCCACAGCCTCCCAACTATTTTCTACAGCCTTCCAGTTTGGAGGCATGTGTTGGGGCCACAATAATGTTATTTATCTGTTATTTGTTGTTCATTTGTGGCAAAAGCTGAATTGAAAAGTTAAAAAGAGGATAAATAATGTGTTTATTTGTCCTTATTTAGCAATGGGCATCTATGACAAGGATGTGGCATCTGTATGATGCTACTTGGCAAGATCCTTACAAATCAGCGGAGATACTTGTTAAATACCTCACTGGACGGAATAAACCCCTATATGCTGGTCATAGTATGTATATATTCTTTACTTTTGACAGCTTGGATGTGCTTTGGTTATTCCTTAACTTGCTTGCTTGCAAAATTGCGGCATGGGTTGTGGGGTTTAAAGAATGAATGATTGGGCTTAGAAGAATCCTGGAGAGGAAAGTATGTGATTCAGATTTAACCTACCTTCTTTCCTGTTGATTTTCTTGATGTTTTTCATTAACTTGAGGCTGTTTAAGTATAGTCTCGGCTAGTCCTCTTGCCTGCGTGCTTTCCTCGGAGAAGGAAGATCAATGATCCAAAAGAGGGTTCAGGCTTGGTTGTAAATTAATGTCTTGACTTCTTTATTTAAGTTTGACTAATGGTATCTGGGCCAGGCTAGGGCCTTGCTGAAAGGTTTAGCTCTTTGCTACTGTCTCTCCACTTAGCTGTTGAATAGAAGACTATGCTTTGAAGTTTGCTTCAGGACTGGATTTTCGAGTTAATCATCATTGTAAGGTTTGGTTAGGCGTTCAGTTACACTTCGTGTACATCTCTTCCTGCCTTCTCGGTTGATCGTTTGTGGTTACTTTCGGTCAGAAGTTTTGGTTTAGCAGACTCCATTCTCCACTAGCATCCCGGTCAAAATCGTGAACACTTTGAGCATGTTCCACCCTTCTAACAATAGTTACTATTAGTTACTATTTCCGTTCCATCCTCACGAAAAGTTACTACGCTGACCGTTCCAACCTTGTCGGAATAGTAACCAATAGTTACTATCTGCTTACCATGCTCGGGAGCGTAGTAAGCCTAGTAACTACGCATCTGTGTAACGTGATTGGTCGGATTCACCCCTGGCGTGAGATCTTGCTGGAAAATAGAAAAATCGTTCCAGCCTTGACGGCAAAAAGCCAGAATTCGTGACGTCATGCGTAGTAACTACGGTAAGTAGGATGGAACACGCTCTATATTCTCCCATGGGCACCGAGTTTGGTGTTGGTGATGTCATGAAAGTGGTTCGGGAGTTTTAGCTCGTCACGCAGGCTTTTTAGTTGTCGAGTTCTTCGCTGGCGGATGCAGCATTTGAAAAAGAAGTGTTGGGGTTTTAAAATTCATAGAAGCGGAAGTTATTTTAAATTCAGAATGAAGCGGCTTTGTGTAGATGTTTGGTTTTCAGGATATAAAAAGTGTTGTGTGGCCTACACTAAGCGTGACTTGTATGAATGAATGAGTCTTTTTATTTACCGACTTCTGTAAAAATAGAAATAGTGGAGTAAGAAAGAAAAGAAAAAACACAACTTAAACTGTAATACGAATTTTACTTCAAAATTACACTTCAAACACACGGACAAGACCAAACAAGACCAAAGGTGTCAATGGGATCCCAAAAATCTAATATTTGATTCAGACAATTGGATCTAGTCTTCGGCAGATCCAGTCTTCGCCAGGCTCAAAACCAAGTTCAGATATATCTCTATAAGCCATATCTATGTTTACGATACTGTCCAAGACTTCCTGCTTTACTTCTGCCAAGTTGCCGGTTTTGCGCGAACTACTAGTCCAGCAAAAAAAGAAAATTCAGAAACGAATCCAGCGTATATCCTTATCCCTCCCTTTAAAGAACACTTAATCAGCTTTAAATAAGACTTTGACTTCAAAAAAAATCCGGTTACAACCGGATTCCGGACTAATTATATGTCCGGGTAAAAAACGATTGTCATATACAGACTCAGCGTCTCTTCTTACCCCTTAATCTGTCATCTAATCAAACTTTTGCTTTTAACAAAGTTTCCGATTTTGGCCGGATTCCGGGTGAACTAGTTGTTTGGTGAGAAAATGGTTTTCACCATCGCGTTCAGCATGTCCTTTTACTTCTAGATCGAACATTTAATCAACTTCAAACGAAACTTTTATGTTTAACCAACTTTCCGGTTTTTGCCGGATTCCGGACGAACTACTTGTCCGGCGAGAAAATGGTTTTCATATCGTGCTCAGCATGTCTTCTTACCCCATAATCGACTATCACATTAGCTGTTTCAAAATATTTTTTTTTTGTCCCTTAATTTGAACCCCCTCCCCCACCCCTAAATGTAGGGCTACAGAGCCTTCTACGAACTTGACCTTAACCTTGACCCAGTGAATCCTCACACCAAGTTTCATCAAAATATCTCATTCCCTTCGAGAGTTCGTGATTACAGACAGACGGACAGACGGACATTTTTGCGATGTCATAGGTATCCCTCCACTTATGGTTTGGGATCCCAAAAACACCACAACCGACAGCTTTCTATGCAGCTCCTCAAGTTTAACGGTTATACTTGTGACTGAAAAATGTATTAATCATTTTCGGTATTTATACCAAATTGGCAAGTAGAGGAGGAATTTACATTATCAGAAATATACAATTCGAATAGCGGCCACATCCTTTTTCTTCAGCAGTGGGTAAGCCATAGTCCCGAAAGGTAAAGGACCGAGTGGTCGCAGTAAGTGGCTCAGAGCTTGGCAAGAGCTCAGCGGTTATATTTTCCCTGGTGTGCAACGATTTTAGTATATCCAGACTGAATTTATTTTTAGTATCAAGAATTGCTTGCTGTCGAAAACTTGTTTTTCTGTAATAGAAATACCGAGCCAACGGATTTTTAACACACAAGGGATAGAAAAACCGAAGCAGTTTATGGCTCTATTATTGGAAGAAGACGAGTTAAAAGGGAGAAATTAGCATTTATCAACATTTAGAGATAGACCGACTTGAGAGAAAGACGATGAAACTTTTTACACCACGCGAGAAAGAGTGAGTTTAGATCTTGAAATAAGCAACAAATCGTCAGCATATGCAATGCAAGAAATGTCAGGCTTTTGATTCTGTTTTCATAGTTAAGCTATTTGCTCAAGCTGCTTGTTTCATGGGTTGTGTCACGCATTAAAAAAAGTTGAAGTAATATTTGAAAAATGTGGGAAATGCAAGTTTTGAAAATACTCGAAGAGAGTACTCCCCCTGCCAGACGCCCTGACGTACTGGAACAGTAGGGGATGATCCAGAGAATGTTATTCTTAGAAAAGAATCTGTGTACCAGAACAGAAGAACTATAATAGCCAGATTTACTCCTTTTAAATATGGAGCAAATAGCTTGACTACGACAACAGAATCGAAAGACCACTAGAAAGGTCAGGCGCACAAATATATAGAGCGTGTTCCACCAAATAGTAACTATTAGTGTTGCACAAATAGTAACGTGTTCCACAAATAGTAAGTATTAGTTACTATTTCCATTCCAACCTCACCAAAAGTTACTACGCTGACCGTTCCAACCTTCTCGAAATAGTAGCTAATAATAACTATTTGCTTACGACGCTCGGGAGCGTAGTAACTACGGATCTCTGTAACATGATTGGTCGGAATCGCCCGTGGGATGATATTGTGCTGGAAAATATAAAAGTCGTTCCAGCCTTGACGGCAAAAATTCAGAATTCATGACGTCATGCGTAGTAACTACGGTAAATAGTGGAACACGCTCATAGTTAAAGCCCTTTCGTAGAAGCATCTTTGAGCATAGTGGCAGGAGCGCGATGAGCGTGTTGATTTGCTAGCTAATGCCAGGTTGGAAAGTGAACTGATTTTCCCCGAAATTTACATTAGTAGTCAGATATGGCAGAAGAACATATTCAAAAACTGTACGGAGGATACAGGCAACAGGTATAGGACGGTGTGAAGCAGTATCAAAAGGAGATTTCCCTCGTTTTAAAACTGAAGTGACTGTGCCACAAAGAGATATGTCGGGTACCAAAGAATTACATAAGGGAGTAGATATAGGAGTAATTACATATAAGAGGGCCTTTTAAATGTAGTTGTGGGCAAGATTACAAACTACTTAAAGGACCCCTCGCACTATTTACTCTTCAACTTACAGTATTTTAAAATATTTGAATACTTTAAAACCAATGCTGTGCATTCAACAAATAACCCACGGTTGTGGGTGTTTTAACCCTTTTCCGAGGCCTGTTGACTTATAGCGAAAACAGGGAAACAATTTTCGTACCGGTATTTCTGATGGAAAAACTTCTCGCAGATAACCAATTGAAGGCAGCAAAACACGGCAAGTGAAAAAATCAGCGTTGTTTCGTTAGAGGGTCTAGAATATACCGTACGAAATTGGGGTCTACGGGTTTAGAAATATATGGAGTGATTATGGAAGTAGGTTGCGTTAGTATTCGAGGTAAGGCAGGTCCTTTAAAAAAGGGTTTTCTCAGATTTTGTTTTATTTTATTCTAGACGACTGTGGCGATCAAGTGGTAATCATCAACACCAAAGATATTGCCTTGCGTGGAGATGATTGGAAGTACAAAATCTACTTTCACCACACTCAGGGAGCCAAGGGAGCCTCGTACACTCCAGCCTGGGAAATGCACAAGAAGAATCCCACTAATGTGAGTTTGCCCCTAAAAGGACCTATTTACTTACCGTACCTTTAGTGTTATTGTTAGTTCCACTTCGAATTTAATAAGCACAGGAAAGACGTATTGTCGCCGTTCCCCGAGGACTCCCCTTGAGGAGTCCCCGCGTTTTTGTTTGTCCCGGGGACACACTCCTCGTATTCTCGTGCCCACGGACGGGGAATGCTCTGATTATCATCACCATCATCAAAACGACTCCCTTTCAGATTCAGAGGTGAATCAATTTTTGCTGGTGTTGGTGCAATGTGAAATTAATTAAGAACAATCAGAATAAACAAAACCAAAAATAAAGTGGATCCAGACTAATTTCGTCAATTGCATATTTTTTTTAGAACAAAATCCATTTTTGGTAGCATTCCCTGTGTTCTCGCTGTTTCTGTAAGTGGAGTCCGCGTGGAGTGACTCCCTCTATTCTCGCCGTTCCTTTCGATTCCCCGAGGAGTTCTCGGGGAAGGGCGAGAATACGCCTGGAGTGCTGCCTTTCGCCGTTATTTTATCTACTACTAAATTGCAAGAGCTTCAGTTTACGGTTTTGGGTTTTCTGTTTGGTGAACCCGTAACACGGAAACTCCAGGTCGAACTGCGCGGAAGTTGAATGGTAACACGAATAGAAGGAACTAGAACAGTAGAATTTCTAGTAAGTGTTGTGCTTTAAGGGGAAATACCAGCTTTAAGCTGGCAAGGTACGGACCTTCACGATGTCCGTGTGGCTAGGGTGCGTTCCGGAACTTGAGGATTGTTAACAAATTGTTAACAGTTGTTAACTTTTTGCGTTCCAGAAATTTAAGCTCTGCCCACCTACAATTTCCGTTCCATAGCTTAACGATTGTTAACTATTTTGTAACGATGGTCGGCGAGCATCGTTACAAAATAGTTAACAATTGTAGAGCTGGACTAGTTAACGATCGTTAAAGCTGCAGTTAGCTCCGCCTCGAAATAAAGTTAACTATTGCTACAATTGTTAAGTTTGTGGAACGCAACCTAGGTTGGACGGGGACGGTCGGGCTGTCTGTTTGGCGCGGATCTGTGGGAAAGAGGAGCCACGGGAGAGAAGCAAGAGGAAGGTTTTCGTCAGTCACTTTCCGGCGACGAAGCGCATCGCGAAAACTGTGGAAAAGTGATTCCTGGAATAACTTTCCACTTTCCCGCTGGACTGATCGCGAAAACGCTTGGAAAGTTGATAACGCCGGGAACGCAACCTAGTTGATAACGCCTGTGGAACGCAACCTGGGTTGGACGGGGACGGTCGGGCTGTCTGTTTGGCGCGGATCTGTGGGAAAGAGGAGCCACGGGAGAGAAGCAAGAGGAAGGTTTTCGTCAATCACTTTCCGGCGACGAAGCGCATCGCGAAAACTGTGGAAAAGCGATTCCTGGAATAACTTTCCACTTTCCCGCTGGACTGATCGCGAAAACGCTTGGAAAGTTGATAACGCCGGGAAAATATTGAATCACAATGAATATGGTTCGCTTAACGGTTCTTTGATTCTTTTACATTCCATCGAAAACGCCCTAATAACGCTTGCCATTTTTCTTTATTTATTAGTGATACTTGAACTGTTTTTTCTCCACACCTTTGAAATTGCCGCCAAACATTTATCTTTCCTCGGAGCTTTCCACTAACCTCGTGGAATCATTTTCCGGGAAAGCTGCTTCGGTTTCCAAAGCGCGAAAACCGGGTGGGACAGTTCGACAACTTTCCGAAGTAGCGCGAAAACCATAGGAAAGTTATTCCGACTTTGCTTTCCAGTTCGCGAAAACCCTCTTGAGTACTGTCGAAGCTCGGCATAAGCTTCACCGTCGCCGTCCGAATGGCTGAAAAGGGGAGAAAAATGGTATCCTAAATGCTGGAAGAATACGCTCCTCATAAAGAGAGAAAAGCTTCGGCTTAACGTCTTTTTCTATTATAAATAAATAAAAATAAAATCTAATGACGAATTGCTGCCAGATGTGCTAGTGAAACAATAGCAATCACACGTGAGATCTTGGTAAAAGTTTTCTGAAGGGGAATAAGCGATTAGGCTTTCGGTTCATATCGATTCGCGCATTGCCCCGCGGAAAAGTGAACCTGCAGTCAGCACTGGAGTCGGAAGCCAGAATTTACAAACTTGGTGAAGTTTAACAGAACAGAGTTTGGTTGAGCGCAAATAGAGGCAGAGACATTTTAAACAGTTTTAAACATGGCTAGGCCTAAGAGGAATTGAAAATAGCCAAACTAACTTGGACAGACGTCCACCAAGAAATAATGTGTCATTGTTTACTTTATGCTAGCGCACCTAGCGGCCAAAAAAGAACTAATCTGGAAGAAATTTTATGAAGGGCGTATGCAATCCTTCTGGGAGGCTGGTCAGTTCGTGTTTGTAGGCCACTAATCCTTCCCATTCAGATTTTACACTGCTGTGGCTAACATGGATCCAGTTGCAAAGAGAACTTTAATGCCACTCCTGTAAGTACACCGTATGTAAATTTGGACGCTATCCCATCGATTTTTTGTCTACAAAATTGTTTTTTGTTTCTTATAGATTATGAAGTACGCCATCTACTCAAATCTTAACAAAGATCTCACGCGAAAGAGGGATTTGGCCAGAGTGCACATTTTTCCGGATTCAAATGTGCCGCCTGAGATTCTACGAAATATTTCAAATCAGATACCTCAGTTGAGGCGAGTACCCAAGCGATTACCCGAGTACAGTGAAGAGGAGGTTAGAAATTTCCCCAAGTTGTTCGATTACCCAAAAGAGTACATTTTACGGTAAATTCATGTTGTTTAGTTTCATAAATCGTTTCTACCCAGTCATTTACTTTCCAAATCTTAGGTATAATAGCTACTGTTTCTTGTTTCCTAACGCTGCGGGCGCGTCAGGGTCCGTCGATCGCAGAGTAGAACTCCTGCCAAGATTTTCCGCACCATCATCAGTTTGTTACGGAAAACTTTATGATGAAAGTGCAGTAAATCCGGGTAAACCTGAAGCGTGACAATTCAGATTGACGGTTCACAATCCGGACTCTCGAAGATGCGTTTTCTTCGACAATCCATATTATGAAAAATCTTTTCTGTTACAGTTTCTTCTTGGATCGTCGATTCGGGAATCTTGCAACGGAGCAAGATCGTCGGATTGTCGTTTTGTAATCTAGTAGATTCGCTGTTTTCTCTGATGAATCAGCTATCTAGGATTAAAATCCGGGACTTTCGTGGAAAAACGCCTCTGATATCTGTTCGCAGCAAAAGGCTGCTGTAATAACCGCATACCATAAAGGACACGTCGTATCTGTGATAGTAACTCGTTCTACTTCGGTAGTGTTTCCATCCATTCTCGTTCATAAACGTGTTAGAAATACACAGATTATCACTCTTTACGTTACCGTGTCTAGTGTTGGGCGATATTCGATACGATAATCGAAATATCGATAATATTGAAAAATATCGATATTTCGGTATTGACTTTTCAAATATCGATATTTCGAAATTGACTTTTCAAATATCGATATTTTTGATAGTTGCATTACGATGTTGATTTCAATTGGGGAGAAGGAACGGACTGAAAAGGAAAGGCGTGGAAATGCTAATATTTCTTAATGGGAATGTTTGATTTTGTTAGCTTACTCAAGTGCCATATAGCGATTGTAATTTCTGTCTGTCAGTCGGTCTGTCGGTCCCGGTTTTGCTAGTTCGGGCACTTCCAGATAAGCTAGGACGATGAAACTTGGCAGGCATATCAGGAACTGGACCAGATTAAATTAGAAATTGTCGCTTCCTCGATCCGACCATCTGGAGGGAGGGGGAATCCGGAAAAAATAGGAAAAATTAGATATTTTTAGCTTACGAACGGGTAATCGGATCTTAATGAAACTTGATATATGGAAGGCCTTCGTGTCTCAGACCCTCCATTTTAAATCCAGACCGGATCCGGTGACACTGGGGGGAGTTGGAGGGGGAAACCGGAAATCTTGGAAAACACTTAGAGTGGAGGGATCCGGATGAAACTTGGTGGAAAGTACAAGCAAAAGTCCTAGATACGTGACTGATATAACCGGAACGGATTCGCTCACTTTGGGGGAGTTGAGGGGGGGGGGGGAGAAGTTGAAATTTGTAGTGATCCCGAGAGTTCCGTGCTTCCTGATGTGCTGGGACGATGGAAATTTACAGGTATGTCTGGGACCCGACCAAATTAAATAGGAAATCGTCAATTCCCCGATTCGACCATCTGGGGGGGGGGGGGGAGTGGAGGGAGGGTGAAGCCAAAATTTGAGGTATTTTTAGCTTGCGAACGGGTGATCGGATCTTGATGAAAATTGATATTTAGGATAACCTGGTGTCTCAGACATCTCACTTTAAATCCAGGCCGGATCCGATGACACTGGGGGGAGTTGGAGGAGGGAACCGGAAATTTTGAGAAACGCTTAAAGTGGAGGGATCGGGATGAAACTTGGTGGGAAAAACAAGCACAGGTCCTAGACACGTCATTGACATTACTGGACCGGATCAGGGCACTGTGGGGGAGTTGGGGGGGGGGGGGGGGTCCGGATTTCTAGCGATCCCGCGAGTTCGGCATACTTCCTGATGTCCTAGGGCGATGAAACTTGGCTGGTATGTCAGGGATCCGAACAGATTGACTTGAGAACAGCCGTTTCCCCGACCCGACCATCGTGGGGGGAGTGGGTGGATCGGGAGTCCGGAATCTAGTGGCGTGCATAACTTTTGAACGGGTGATCGGATTTGAATGAAACTTGTCTGGTGAACTATCGCCTCGGACGTTCAGTGTCACGTCCGGGTCGGGTCCGATACCTGTGGGGATGGGGGGGGGGGGGGGTGGAAAACTCAAGAAACTCTAAAAGCAGAGGGAATTGGGATCAAACTTAATGGATGGAACAAGCATTAGGCCTAGATGAAATTGACGGAGCCAGATGGTTTCGGGGCTCTGTGGGGGGAGTTGGAGGGGGTTTCCTGGAATTCCGGTAGTCGTGAGTTAGAATAGTTCCAGATGTAAAACGACAACGAAACTTTGCAGGCATATTAGCGACCCGAATTATCTTGACTTAAGAACCTGACACAACATACCCCCGGAAACTTCCGTTCCTAGATCCGAGCATTTTTTGGGGAGCAAGAGAAGAGAAATATGGAAATTGACTTCTATAAATTGCGAACGAGTGGTCTGATTCGAGTGAAACTTCATGGGTGATACGAATCGATGGCCTCGACATGTAAAACATGCGTTCGAAGCATATGCGACCACGATTAGGGGAATTGGGGGTGGGGGGACTTTTGACATGCACAAAAACCAAACGGATGGACCGAATGAGATGCAATTCGACAGTGCCGAGTTTATGCGGCCTAGATTTGTTATTTGGCGTCCAGGCCGGATTCGGCCAAGGTAGGGGGGGTACTGGAAACTTGCAGATAGGCTATGCTCCAGTTTCAGTCAAACTTGATGGACAGGAACAGGGAATTAAGAGATTGGGCCCGAACCGGCTCAGACAACGTTGGTGGGAGGGGGGGGGGGGGTACCGGAACTTTCCAAAAATGCTCAGATTCGAGTGAAACTTGATAGATGGTATAAACGAAGATGCTATAAACGAAGATGGTATAAATGAAGGTGGTCGATTTTTTTTATTCCCAACCAGATTCGGCCACGGTAGGTGGAGATAGAGTGAGTACCGGAAATCGTGTAGCACGTCTAGGGATCAAACAAATGGATTTATTGGGATGAAAGTTTGAACAGTCATGTGCATTTGCTACAGACAATCGAGACGATGCCGGAACTGCTCAGGAATGAGTGAAACTAAATATCCTATTTCTATTTCCGAACCGCATTTTTGGATGGCGGGTGTATTTTGTGAGGTTCTCATCTACTTTCTTGTACAGCCTACTCGTACAAGTGCCATATGAGCTCGTAGCTCTTGTTGTCTTGTTAAGTTTTTTTTGTCCATGAAAATTGTAGTTTCAAATATCGGTTTACGATAATCGAAATTCGACATATCGATATTTCGATATTCCTAAATATCGCCCAACACTAACCGTGTCGCGCCCCGATCATTGTTTCCGTGGAGCTTATTCGTCCGGAGACCGGTTCTGTAAATGCCAAGCTTGTCATCCAAGGCAAGTGTCATGGAAAGAGGCTGATACAGCCGAAGGAGTGTGTAATATTTTTGTAAGAGTTGCTTATTGGGATCCCAAAACGTAAGTGGAGGGATACCTATGACATCGCAAAAGTTGTCCGTCCGTCCGTCTGTAAGCACGATAACTCTCGAAGGGAATGAGATATTTGATGAAACTTGGTGTGAGGATTCGTTGGGTCGTCAGACCAGTCAAGTTCGTAGATGGGCTTTGTAGCCCTACATTTAGGGGTGGGGCAGGGGTTTCAAATTAAGGGGCAAACAAAATATTTTGAAACAGCTAATGTGATAGTCGATTATGGGGTAAGAAGAAATGCTGAACACGATGGTAAAAACCATTTTGTCATCGAACAAGTAGTTTGCCCGGAATCCGGCCAAAATCGGAAAGTTTTTTAGAAGTAAAATTTTATTTTAAGTTGATTAGATGTTCGATTTAGAGGTAGGAAGACATGCTGAAGACGATGGTGAAAACCATTTTCTCGACGGACAAGTAGTTCGCCCGGAATCCGGCCCAAACCGGAAAGTGTGTTAAAAGTAAAAGTTTTATTTTCAGCTGATTAGATGTTCGATTTAGGGATAAGAAGACACGCTGAACACGGTGGTGAAAACCATTTTCTCGACGGACAAGTAGTTCGCCCGGAATCCGGCCCAAACCGGAGAGTTTGTTAAAATTAAAAGTTTTAGTTGAAGTTGATTAGATGTTCGATTTTGGGCAAGAAGACATGCTGGACACTTATGTGAAAACAGTTTTCTATCCGGACATGTAGTTCGCCCGGAATCCGGCCAAAACCGGAAAATTGGTAGAAGTTAAAGTTTTATTTCTAGTTGATTAGATAACCGATTTTACCCTAAGAAGAGATGCTGAATCCGTGTGTGACAATCATATTTTACCCGGACATATAGTTCGACCGGAATCCGGCTGGAGTCGGAAAATTTGTTATAAGTTAAATTTTTATTTGAAGTTGATTAGATGTTCATTATTTTGAAAGAAGATACCCTGAGTTCATTTTTTAGCTTTCTTTTTTTCGCCGGACAATTAGTTCTAGAGTTTGGCCGAAATCGGGAAATTGGCGGTAGTGGCATGAAGTTTTCTCAGATGATTAGCTATTTGGCCTTAATCTGTTTCTGAATTTTAATTGTAAAAATGTTCAAGGAGTCTGGCGATGACTAGATCTGGCTAAGACAGGACCCAGTTGTCTGGATCAGACATTGAATTTTTGGGATCCCATCGAAACCTTTGGTCTTGTATTTAAAGTGGTCAACTATCTGAGAAGATTTGAGTAGAAACATTATGAAAATGAATGAATTAATCTATTCCCCCAAGGACCATGGCGGGAAACATAACACAATAACAATAACAAAATATCATACACTCCAACAACAAACCAAAAAATCAACTTCTGGTGGTGTGCAGTTGAAGTAGAGGGTGCGGAAGCAATACGCAAACGGTATCATAAAACAGCGCCCCAAGCGGATTAGCCTCTGTGTGTCTGCGCTCGCCTTATTGTCGGCATCCACCACCGAGAGATAGTACAGTAGATCCATAAGCGAATGCACAAAAACGAGAAGCGTTAATTTTTTTTTTTTTTTATTCTTACTACCTTAATTCGCACTTCGGAGCAAATTAAGATCTGTAGATCTGTTGAATGCTCCTGGGTTGAATCGGTGGTATCCCAGAGCAGTTATGAGCAGGAGGGGATGTCCCACTCGTATTTGTATGTACAAATATCAGCCTCAAATATGCCTTCTTGAATGCATCAGGAGTGGGGCCTGAGACTGTTACTTCGGACAGCTCATTCCAGGGGTTGGCAACTCTGTTGGTGAAGAAACTTTTGTAAGCAAGGCTCGCACCCTTTTTCTGCTGAAGAACTAGAATCGGAGTTTCAGTTGAACGGTGATGGTGGTGATGATCATCGGGTGAGTAATAGGGACTGAACCGTGTGGTGGCTCAGGAGTGGAAAACTTATGCAGGATTAGCTCATACACGCCCTATTCAGAAACCTATTTTCGAATTGCTTATGCAGCGATTACAAGTACAATAAAACTTGAACAGAATCATCTTGGTGACAAGATTTTGTTTACACGCAAAGGGAAAAAAATAAATTCTAAGAAATAAATAAATCAAACAGAAATAAATCAAACCAGAAAATCTGACAAAAATAAAGTATCTGACAAAAATAAATTCACTAGCCAATAAAAAAAAAGTTTTGAGAGCATTTACGACATCAGTACAAATGACTGCTGTTCTCAAAAGCTAGCTAGACTTTTTTTTGTGTCTTTTTACCAGCGCCGCCGACGAGATTCCTTTCAAATAGACCGGAATTCCTTTCACCATGAAAGGATTCTCTTCCCGCTCGATTTTTTTTTGTTGTGTCTTCACGATCGGAATCCTTTCGAGACGACGGGATTTCTTGTCCGTGTAAACTCTACTTTAAATTACAAGGGCCTCTGATTGGCATTACCGATGCGCGTTGTAATCGGCCGATTAAAAATCATCAAGTCTAAAAATCATCTAGCCACATCTAGTGGCTAGATGTCTATGTTCAAACAAAGACGGCAGGTTTTTGGTGCTCTCTATTGGAAGAAGTAGAAGGATTCGGGAAATGCATGATATCATTACTGTAAGTCGCGCACGATTTAAATTCGCACACCTTGTGTGTAAAGCAGTATTGAAATAAATGTTTACGGCATATAAGGTGTGTTACAGATTCCTCTTTTCCTCGGGCGCGCAGTAATAAGGTGAATAATAATGCGGAAGACACGATCTCAGCATTGTGAGCTCCCGGACTGGAATTCCTGTCCGGATTTGTGACACCATCATCACTTACATTACAAAATTTGAAATTTTTTCAACTTGATGATGAAAGTGAAGGAAATTCGGCCGGGAAATCTTCATCGTGCGTTTGCACTGTAAGGAGAACAGACCCGCGTTCTGTTCTCGCTTATGCAGAGCCAATCAGATCGCTTGGTTGGTTCCGCCAGCGGACCGAGGAAAGGAGGAGGGTTGCCACGGGAAGCACTAAATCTCTACTTTGTTGGAAGCTGAAGAAACAACTTTTCTTCAAAAGAACATGTTTTGTTCTGTTACGACTTCTTATTATTATATTAATTCGAGGATTAATGCTGTACATCCGTCAATTTAGTAGCTTTTCACAACATAGTGGGCTTCAAACTGTACTTGTGTACTTTAAGTCAGACGCGTTACTAGCCTAATGGTTTTTTTTTTTTTGGGGGGGGGGGGGCAAGGTATTTACCGACTGGCTGCTCATTTTTACCGACTGTTTTTATGACACTTGCACTTCGGCCAAGTGCCATATTGCGATCGCAATTTCTGTCTGTCTGTCCAGGTTTTGCTAGTTCGGGCACTTCCACATAAGCTAGGACGATGAAACTTGGCAGGCGTATCAGGGACCCCAAATGAATAAGTTGGGAATAGTCAGATCCCCGATCCGAGCATCATAGGGGGAGTGGGAGGGGGAATCCGGAATCTTGAGGTATTTACAACTTTTGAACGGGTAGTCGGATCTTAATGAATCTCGGTATTTGGAAAGACCCCGTGTCTCAGACGACCCATCTCAAATCCGGACCGGATCCCGTGACTTTGGGGGGGGGGCGCCGGAAATCTTGGGAAACGCTTAGAGTGGAGGGATCGGGATGAAACATGGTGGGAAGAACAAGTCCTAAACACATAGTTTGACGTAACCGGACCAGATTCGGGCGCTGTGGGTTAGTTGGGGGGGGGGGAATCTGGTGATCCCGCGAGTTCGATACTTCCTGATGTGCTAGGACGATGAAACTTGGGAGGTGTATCAGGGACCCGAATAGGCTGACTTGAGAATAGTAGTTTGCCCGATCCAACCATCACGGGGGGAGTGGAGGGACGGGGAGCCCGGATTTAGTGGCATGCGTAACTTTTGAACGGGTTATCGGAATTGAATGAAACTTGGCAAGCGGAAAGAGATATCGTTTCAGATGTTCCACTTCAAGTCCTGATCGGATCCGATACCTGTGAGGGGGGGGGGGGGAATTGGAGTGGGGCACCTGAAATCTCGTGAAACGCGCTTAGAGTCGAGGTATTGGTATGGAATTTGCTGGGAAGAAAAAGCATTAGCCCTAGATACGTAACTGACAAAACCAGATCGAATCGGGGCTCTATGGGGGAGTTGGAGGCTGTTATCCGGAATTCCGGTGATTGCCAGTTCGGATAGTTCCAGATATTCTAAGGACCGATGAAACTTTGCAGGCGTATTAGTGACCTAAGGACCAGACATAATGCCCTAGGAATACTCGTTTTCCTGGATCCGACCATCTTTGTTGAGTTGAGGGAAGGGGAATCTGGAAATCAGTGGCTTCCATAAGCTGCGAACAGGTGGTCCGATTCGAGTGAAACTTTATGGGTGATACGAACTGATCACCTAGACAGGCAAAACATGCGTCCAAATGCGGCCACGGTTGGAAGAGTTGGAGGAGGGGGGGGGGGGGTAACATCTGCAAAACAAACCGCATGGACAGAAAAGGATGCAAGTTGGAGAGTACCGAGTTTATTCGGCCTTGATTTGTTATTTGGCGTCTGGATCGAATCCGGATGGGTATGGGGGGGGGGGGTGAAGTTGGAATCCGAAATTTGCAGACAAGCTATGCTCCGATTCCAGTCAAACTTAATGAACGGGAATAGGACATGTCAGATATGCGACTTTTATGGGTCTGAGTCGTATTCAGCCACAACAAGGGGAGTCCCTTAAATGATGTGGCTCGCACAGGGGTCAAACAAGTGGAGCGATTCGAATGAAACTTGGAGTGTAGAGGGATCACATGCCATAGATGACATATTTTCGGGATCGAACTGTATCGGACCACGGTGGGTTTGGGGAGATAGTTACCGAAAGTTCCCAAAAACGCTCAGATTCGAATGAAACTTAATAGGTGATAAGAGAAAATACTTCAGATAATCCATTTAGGAGTCTGAATCAGATTCAGCCACGGTAGGGGGTTAGACGGGGTACCGGAAATTGTGTGGCACGTCTAGGGACCAAACGAGTGGATCTACTGGGTGGAAACTTGGAAGGTAGAATGCCCATTGAATGAGACTTGTGTAAAACTAGATATCTTGTTTATGGGTCCGAATCGCATTTTTGGATGGCAGGGTATTTTGTGACGTTTTCATCGTCTTTGGAGTACCAGCTACTCGTATCAAGTGCCACATGAGCTCTTAGCTCTTGTTGAAGACAAGAACGACTATTATTGAGAAAAAACCACTGCGTTGACAAAAAATCGGCTGATTTTAAGAAAAACTACTATTTTGAAGAAAAATCGACTATTCTTTCGAGAAACCGACTGTTTAAAAAAAAAATTGACTGGTTTTTACGAAAAATCGCGACTCGGCTATTTTTACCAACTGACCGACAACATTCGGGGGGAAGCTCGAAAAATGTATAAGCGTAGCAACACCGAACGTTGCATTGATAAGAACTTTTTCCACGTTCTATTTGAACAGGATTGTGTATTAAGACGTAAAAATTGCGTATAACGCTATTCAGCTTATTACACCTATCTGAACAATGCTGAATGAATTTTCCGCTAATTTCAACTATATTATACTACTTCCGTAATGTCTCCAATCGTTCTTAAACCCCAGAGATCCGAATTTCTTCGACACATTCTAACCTGCCTAGCTGTACCTCACTTGTCTTGTTTTGCCATCTTTAATGCGAATCATGATGTCAACTATTGTTTGCGAGAAGTTTACTCATCAGGAAAACCGGTTAATGTAAATTTGTATCTTAAGCTAAAAAGTCAACGGGCCTTAAAAGAAAAGTAAGACAGCCAAAACCGTGGATAATTTGTTGGAAGCAATTAGTCTGAAAGATTTCTAATATAAAATAAACTGTAAAATACTGTAACGTAAATAGTAAATAGTGTGAGTGATCCTTCAAGAAAGTTCGATTCAGCGTAACCCTATAGCTTTAATTTCATATTTGATGACTGCATAGCTTCGTCAACATTACTTCACTTGTCTTGAATAGGGCTTTGCATTTTTGGAACAATCCACTAATGCGAGCGCTGTTGCAGCTTTCGGTTTCCGGTTTTCACTGTATTTTGTGGAGCTCCTAACTCGTGAACCAGTGCAAGTTTCAAGTTCAAACTTGACACACTAGTGGGTATTGCGGTCTAGTTGTGCCTTTTTGAGGGTCTCGCCCCAACCCGGTTCAGGGGTAAATGGGCCCAGATTGCCCTATGAATAATGTTCACTTGACCAGAATTGAACATAGGACGATGAAATTCCGTGTACATGTAGATCCTAGGGCTAGGAAATTGCTTCCCCACCCACCCCGTTCATGGGCAACTGGGCCCAGATTGCCCAGGAGTTAAGTTCGTTACCCGTGACAGGAATCAACAGGTATCAAGTTGAGACTTGGTAGGTTTGTGAGCATTTGGGTCTCTTTTTACTTTTTGCGGGTCCCAAACTCCACCCTCGCTTAGTTCAGGGGCAATTAGGTCCAGAATGCACATTTTAATGTTTTTAACTTCACAATAACTGGAGATAAGGCGATGAAATTCCTTTGTGACTTTGGATCATAGGGGTTGGGGATGTATATGTGGAGTTGACCCACCACTCCCAACCCTCCCCGTTCATGGGCAAGTGTGCCCAAATTGCCCATGACATTTTTTTTTGACCGGTGACTGGTGACTGGAATCAAACTCTAAGCTGGTATACTTGAGGAAAAAGAGGTGTAAATACGCATTTTAATGGATTTTGGTTTAGCAGCAACAAATAAGACGACGCGACGTAGCCTTCTTTAATCTCTTATGAACAGATGGAAATTGGACTGTTTTGTCATGGGATCGATGATGTGCCGTTCTTAATGAATTGTGACAAAGGGGGTATTGGGCTGCTACGGTTTGGTTTATTGCACTTGTTATTACCTTGCTAATGGAAAAGAGGTTTAAAGGGTCGGACTGACTGGCAGACCATTGTTGGAACTCGAGCTATTCGTGCAAGGTCTTCAACATTTCTTTGGGTTTATACTTGCGGTTTGTTTACATTTAAAGCTTTTAAAGTGGAAAGATTAAAAATTAGGTCATTTCAGTACTTGTTTGGTTATTGGGGATGTGAAATGTCTTGGTTCTAAAGCTGCTTGTATATAAAATGTGATAAGAGATTTTACTTTCACACTCCACGTCTGAGCGCTTGATCACTTGTTTCTCACTTGGACATAGTGTTGGCAATGCTTCTTGCTGCTAGTCAAAGAAAGCCAGCTCCTGGCAAATAAATCTAACTGCAGTTGCAAACAAATCCAAGGCTGTCAGCTTTCTCCCGTGCATCGCAAAACTTCGTCTAACAACATTACAATGCCGTTAAAACTTGGTTTGCTGGTTTTCAAATTAGTTTAATCTCCCTTGGTCCATGTCTGACAAAACTAATAAAAAGTGAATGTCTTGTTTTCCTCATGTTCGACTGTTTCTTGAATCCATTTCAGATGGTAGCTCACATTGGTGTAGACACCTGGCATGCCTATTATTCCGCAACCAATACCCCAGCTGATAATCCCGGCAACGACTAGCTTGTCATTCTCATCCGGACAGAGAAGGGGTCCACCGGAATCGCTCTGCAATAGTAGAGCAGAATTAGGGTACTCTTGCGGATTGGCTCCTTCAGTCTGACACGTAACAACATACTGTTGTGATATTTCCTTTTTCTCTCGTATGACGCCAACCCCTAATGACTTTGATTTTCCAAAGTGACCACCTGAACACGTTTGCCTCGAGCTATCGAGGCTCTCTTTGAATGGATTGCTTTTCGTTGCCCGGTTCGTGAAATGAATGATATGTGAGACGTGAGCGAGCGCTTGGACTGTTCAGGTGGCACTTTGGATTAGCCTAAGAAAAAGTAAGTTTTTGTATCTACCATCCGAGAGGAATTACCCGTCAAATAATACACTTCTTGTTTTTCTAAACGTTGTGTTGAAAAAGGTTTATATATAGGGATTGTGGACCATTCCAGGAGATTCACTGGCGTGTTTTATAGTCGTAAAGTGGAACCGACCCACAAAAGCCTATCACATACGCCACACAATGCCGTATCCCTTATGCCCGGTCCCCACTATAGTCACACCTAGTACTCTATAATAATAATAATAATAACGCTTGTTTATTGAGCCAAAAGGCCATACAAGATTTTACAAGTAAAAAACACGCCAGTGATCCTCGGAAGAAGGACTAAGCGTGTCCGTACGGCTCAAACTCATTGCCTCAAATCCTGTGTCAATCAATCACCGCGATCTTTGGGTGCAGCTTTGACACCACTTCTGCCTTTCTTCCGCTAGCTACCCGGAGAGGCCGGAGATTTTGCTTCAGCAAGGAGAGATAGTCATCAAGAGTATAAGGCCGTCTTACGGTCGAAATTGGGAAGAAAAGACGCTGAAAACGTAAGATAGTCGAGATGGAAAAATCCATCTCCGCCATTTTGAAACGTATCTTTGGAGTGTTTGGACCAATCACAGACCAGAGTCGCTGATTTTAGCCAGTTTTGTTTGCATTTGAGTGAAGATGGTGGTAATATATCTTGATTTTCTTCGTTCCGGATGTGACCAGGATGAAACGTAAATTTGGGTAATAACCAAATTAACGAACCAAATTACGTACAGATGTGACTGAATGTAGCCTGGTCATTACGTTTAGTCTGCTCGGTCACATCAACAGCGGACCCCACAGCGCAAAAATTTTTTTTTGTCAATTTGTGATCGCTTTCATCAAAGGAAACTGATGGTCTGTGTTTTATGACTTCAACATCTCTCATGGACAATCCGACAAGTCTTTAATCAGGGCAACCCTTTCTTTATCCATGAAATCAGCTTTATTTCATTTCTGCTTCCTCTCTTACGTTATGTTTCTTAATTGGAACAAATTTCATCTCTGGATTTGCAGAAAATAAGAAAAAACGACGGCCACAAAAACGGGCCACATTCAGTCAAATCTGTTTTTGGCTCCTTAATTTGGTTATTACCCACTCTTACGTTTCATCGTCATCACACCTGGAACGAAAAAATTCATGATATATTACCACCATCATCACTCATAGGTAAACAAAACTAGCTGAAGTCAGTGACTATCGTCTGTGATTGTTCCAAAGTTACATTCAAAATGGTGGAGGTGGATTTTTCGATCTCGCCTATTTTATGTTTTCAGCGTCTTTTCTTCCCATTTTCGACCGCAAGACGGTCTTATTACCGGCGTTATTACCAGAGGTGTGACTAAAGTGGGGCCCGGGCAAAAGGGTTTTTGGTATGGAAGGAGCATGCGAAAGCTTTTTCCAGCTGGAACAGAGCGCGAGCACTTACAGTAGTTGCGTGTTTGATCGAAGTTTTGTTCGCCGTTCGCTTAGCCGGTTGCCTAATTTCCGTTTTTGAACGCCGTCGAAGTTCACCGTTTGCTTAATTAGTGTTTTTACGACTCCGGCGATCCTGCCAGGTCGACGATTCAAGCAAACTTTGAACTTGCTAGCGCACGAAGTTCGACGGTCAGAGTTTGAAGGACGAAGGAACTGTGACCGGCGACCAAAAACGGTATTTAAGCAGGAGACCTTTGAGGTTGAAGGTAACTTCAAACTTCGATCAAAAACGTAACTAGTGCCACATGCGTAATTGAGACTCGGAGTCAATGAGAGTAGTCATGACGAACGCAACGAGCGATTCCGAAGTGGTAATTGAAAAAAACTGTGTATATACTTTATAGCAACGTTTGGATCAGTGTCTTTGCCCTTCAAACTGTTTCTTTCGGCGTGGATCACAGACGGCTGAAAATAACTGGTAGATTAGATTATACCATTGCTTGCATGTGCATCAGTATGGTTCATCGGTTCTGTTAGACTTTATTAATCTTCTTACAAAATTAAAAGTATCTGTAATTTTCTGGTTTGTCCTTGACCACATCTGTAATCCAGTCCATGTAGTGAGTGACGTTTGAGTAAACGCCTGGCAAGTCCTTAGTTGCACAGCCAACGCCCCAGCTAACTATTCCAGCGAGAACGTATTTATCATTTTCGTCGAGACAGACAAGCGGCCCACCAGAGTCACCCTGAAACGAATTTTCAGAGTCAAGAGGCCCGCCTTCACATCTTATTACATCAGTACTATATCGTATCACTGACTGGCCACGGGCCGGCTAGAGGCCAGCTCTACCCTTCGTCACAACAGTAGGGTTGTAAAGTTGATCTCCTATGGCTCCAAGACGAAAAGCAGTCTAGTAAAAAGCCGCCTTTCGAGGTCAGATAACAACTTGATCCAGATTATCTCAACTCCAAATTTTCAACTTTCACTGCCTTTGTGGAAAAGTGGAGTGATGAACTGGTGGCTCGATTTTGTTACAACTGTGGTTATGTGTAATATGTAGTGATAATATGTGTTTTTCCCTATGCATATGGCTACGGCTATATACCCTTCCCTTAACAAATTTTCCGGTTCCGGCAGGCTTCCGGACAATTTACTGGTCCGGGTAGAAAATGATTATCATATATGGATTACGCATGTCTTCTTATCCCTAAATTAATATTTAATCAACTTCGAATAAACTTTTAACAAATTTTCCGGTTTTGGCCGGATTCCGGACGAACCAATTGTCCGTCGAGAAAATAAGTTTCAGATATGGGTTCAGCATGTCTTCTTACCCCTAGATCGACTCTCTTATTTGCTTTTTAAAACTATGTTTTCGTCCCTTAAACTGAAACCCCTCCCCCACCCCTAAATTTTGAGCTACAGGGCTCATCTACGAACTTGAACTGTACATTTGACCCAATGGATCGTCATACCAAGTTTGAAGAAAATATCTCTACCTCTTTGAGAGTTATCGTGCTGACAGACGGTCAACTTTTACGAAGTCATAGGGATCCCTCCACTCACGTTTTGGGATCCCATAAAGCTATATTTCTTTCCAAGACTTCTCCAAAAGTGACTGCTTGTTCTTGTCTTCACGCTGAGTGTAGTGCTATTACAGTGACAGGTAGGGAGCAACGATTGATCGTAAAACAGCATTTTCAGTTACAGAGTTACAGACCGCGAAAGCGAAAACGACTTCGTCAGTTATTAGGTACAGATTGTTACTATCCAAAACGCACACTGACACTGAATAGCCGCGTTCGTGTTCGTCGTTGTTGGTACGAAGAACGTCGTTTAAATATTTTCGTATTAGTGTTTTCTTGGGCACGTTCTATGAACATCGTTTCACGAACGAAGTTGAAAGGAAAACTTTAATAGTGGAGCTAACTTAATATTTGCAACAGCAGCTATAAACAAAACCAAAGGTTCTGATGGGATCCCAAGAATTTTAATGCTTATCAGACTTCTTGATCCAGACAATCGAATCTTGTACATTTCCAAGTCTTCGCTAGACCCCTTTAACATTTTTGCTATGTATCCATAATGAACCGCTTGAAATGTAGCCTACGACAAAAACGTTACCATTTTGAAATTTTTTGCTTACGCGGCAACTTTAGTACACCCACTGAGTAACCCCTAACTTATCCAGTACATCTTTTTTCCAGTGAGTAACCCGTCCCTTACCAAGTACACCTTTTTTTCAGTGAGCAACCCCTCACTTACCCAGTTCACCCTTCTTTCAGTGAGTAGCCCCTAGCATACCCTAGCAGTTCCCTCTTTGTTACGCCATGAATCAACCCCCTCGCTTGGCTCACCCAAGTGTCTAACCTCTCGAGTACTCCTTTAACTCGTACACCCAATTCCTAGCCCCTCGCGTGCAACTGGGATTGGTTCACGAGTACCTGGGACCGGCTGACCCCACCCCCTCCCCAAACAACTTTAGTACACCCACTGAACAACCCCTCACTTATCCAGTACATCTTTTTCCAGTGAGCAACCCCTCCCTTAAAAGTACACCTTTTTAGTGAGCAACCCCTCACTTTTTCCTACAATTCCTACTACATTTCCTACAATCACACATTAGTCGAAGTCGCAAACACTCTCCCTCTCTACAGATCGGGCAGAAGTAAGAACCAATTCTCTCAATCGGCCTACCGGTGTACCTCCTCCTATCTCCCAGCGCTAAAATATCAGCACGCATACTAATTAATAATTTCAATTCCTCCCTATCGAAACCCGCTATAAAATAAACACATTCACCCCATGTCTCTTTCGCCTCGCCCCCTTCGACCTTCGATTACGTCACTGAATCAACACACGGCCAGCCACGTGCGTAGAGCTATAATCGTTTGAGAACAAAGGGGTAGACCGCTATTGCCGAAAACTGGTCGACAAGTTGTGTGTCCGGTTTTCATCGGATTCCGGGTGAACTACTTGTCCGGCAACAAAATAACTTTCATATTCGGATTCAGCATGTCTCCTTACCCCTAAATCAACTATCTCAATAGCTTTTAAAAAATATTTTTTTTGCCCCTTTATTTGAAACCCCCTCCCCCACCCCTAAATGTAGAGCTACAGAGCCCATCTACGAACTTGACCTTTTCCCTTGACCCAAAGAATCCTCACACCAAGCTTCATCAAAATATCTTATTCCCTTCGAGAGTTATCGTGCTTACTGATAGACGGACATTTTTGCGATGGCATAGGTACCCTCCACTTACGTCTTGGGATCCCAAAAAGTACTAAAATGGATTTTAGCATAATCGACCATTGTTTTTAAACTTGGTTTACCCCTTTAATTTGTTTTGTCGAGAATTTTGAAAATTCTTGTCTAAATACTGAACGGACATTCCGGCTCAGTTCGCCGTTTCAGGAACGATGAATGAAACGGCAGTTCAAACGAACAAAGAAAACTCCTGCAGTTCAACGTCGTTCACGAACGGCGTTGTAAAGAAAATTCTTATAGTAGAACTCGGTTGGAACGGAGAACCGAACAACGAAACCGAACACAGCTAGTATTTGGTAGGTTTGAATTTTATCATATTCTTTGGCGCCGTTCCGAGTAGTACTTAAGCTGCGTTTACACGGAGGGTATTTACCCGTACTCCGAAGGTATTTTTCCCCGCACTCCGCGGGTGTTTTTCCCCGCAACAGCAAAAAAAAACCGGGCATTTTGTACTTCAGTTTCGCAAACTTTTTACCCGGTTATTTATTTTACGAAGGGTATTCTTTGACGTCAGCAACAATAAAACTGGATTTTCGAGGAACAATTTTGATTGTGCCCATAACAAGACCAGAGGTTTGGATGGGATCCCAAAAATTCAATATTTGACCCAGACAACTGGGTCTTGTCGTCGCCAGATCCAGTCTTCACCAGACTCCTTGAACATTTTTACTATTGAAATTCAGAAACAGATTAAGGCCAAATAGCTAATCATCTGAGAAAACCAAATTCAGATATGAATTCAGTATGTGTGTATAAGTCATATCTGTTTTGACGAAAAACTTCCTGTCACTTCTGCCAATTTCCCGGTGTCGGCCGAACTCCGGAACTACTTGTCCGGTGAAAAAAGAAAGCTCAAGAGCGAACACAGGGTATCTTCTTTCCCCAATAATGAGTATCTAGTCGACTTCAAATAAAAATTTAAACTTATAACAAATTTTCCGACTCCAGCCGGATTCCGGTCGAACGATATGTCCGGGTAAAAAATTATTCTCACACACGGACTCAGCATCTCGTCTTACCCCTAAATTGGATATCTAACCAACTACAAATAAAACTTTAAATTTTAAAAATTTTCCGGTTTTGGCCGGATTCCAGGCAAACTACATGTCCGGGTATAAAATTGTTTTCACATAATTGTACAGCATGTCTTCTTGCCCTAAATCGAACATCTAATCAACTCCAAATAAAACTTATAATTTTAACAAACTTTCCGGTTTGGGCCGGATACCGGGCGAACTACTTGTCCGATGACAAAATGGCTTTCACAGTCATGTTCAGCATGTATTCTTACCTCATAATCGACTATCAAATTAGCTGTTTCAAAATATTTAGTTTGCCACTTAATTTGAACCCCCTCCCCCACCCTAAATGTAGGGCTACAGAGCCCATCTACGAACTTGACTTGGCCGATGACCCACCGAATCCTCACACCAAGTTTCATCAAAATATCTCATTCCCTTCGAGAGTTATCGTGCTTACAGACGGACGGACAGACGGACAACTTTTGCGATGTCATAGGTATCTCTCCACCTACGTTTTGTGATCCAAAAAAGTGGTCCAAATGGACACATGTTGGTATCCATTGTAGAGAGATATCCTGAGCCTTACAACTTTGGAATTTATTGACACATGCAGGCCCGTATCCAGGAATTTTTTGTCGGTGTGGGGGGGGTATTGCCTGCTGGTCGGACAAAAAAGTACAAAAAACATATAGATCAGAGGGAAAAGCCTATACAAATCATTATTTGTGTATGTCTAGGGGGGGGGGGTCAACCCCCTAGCCCCCCCCCTGGATACGGCCTTGGCCACATGACAGTACCCTCCCTTGAAAAATACCCGAGTACCGTGTGAACTTCTTGTCTCCGGGGAAAATTACCTGCCGTGTAAATGATCTTTTAGCTCTACTCTAGAGCACTGCGGCCGAAGACCCAAGTTGGCCCAAAAGTAGCTGCGTTCTTTGTCACGGGAGTTCTCACCGGTGGTCTCCGGTTTTTCTTATAAGCCGTTTTTGCATCCACCGGTGACTTCTCACCAGTCAATTAACCCGTTTTTGAACTAACCAGTGTCCGGTTTTATCTCACCAGTGCGGACTAACCAGAACCTGCTCGTGAGCCCGGCTTCAGCGAGGAGTTAGCCGGTTTTCATCAACTCACCGGTGAACCAAAAGAACGCGTTTTAAGGGAAGAACCGGACACAGGTGACTAAACACCAGTGACAGCCCGGAGTGCAACGAACGCAGCTAGTGTTTTTGCTTCAATTCCGAGTTGTCAAAAGTAAAATATGATTTACCTGGCACGCGTCAGTTTCTCCTCCTCCGGCACAAATCATGCCATCTAGCACGTGGATGTCTCCGTAAGGAGTGTACCTTCTTTGACATTCGTTAGCCTCCATTAAGGATACCTTAGCAGCTTGCAGGGATTCCGGCAACTTTACATCCGTGGCACTTCGGAAGCCCCATCCAGTAACGATACATTCGCCTGGAAGTAGTTGCGTTACTTTCGAACTGTTGGGTTTGCGATAGAAGGCTTTTGTGATCTTTTTGCGTTCGCTGTTGTCGGGAATACTTCCCCTGGTTCACACTGAATGAATGAATTTATTACGTGCAGCCTAGTAATAATGCATTTGCACAGTACATTCAGAGACAAGACCAAAGGCTTCGTCCAAACATATAGAAAATTGGGTCCTGTCTTCTCCAGACTCCTCAAGCATTTTTATTACAAAAATTTAGAAACAGATCAAGGACAAATAGCTAATCATCTGAGAAAACCAAGTTCAGATATGTATGTATGTATGGATTCAGCATGTGTGTTTACCCCTATAAGTCGTATTTGTTTTGACGAAAGTGATTGAAACTTCCTACCTTAGCTTACTTCTGCCAAATTTCCGGTTTCTGTCGAATTCGGGAACTGCTTATCCGGCAAAATAACAAAGCTCAACGAATTATCGAACGTCTAATCAACTTTAATAAAGCTTTAACTCATGACATTTTCCGGTTTCAGGCGGATTTACGCGTCCGGGTAAAAAAAACAATTGTCATATACGGATTCATCTCTTCTTACCCCTAAAGTGGAATCTAATCAACTACAAATAAGACACAGTGTGCTTTTAACACATTTTCCGGTTTTGGCCGGATTCCAGGCGAACTACATGTCCGGGTAGACAATTGTTTTCACATAAGTGTTCAGCATGTCTTCTTGCCCTAAATCGAACATCTAATCAACTCCAAATAAAACTTTTGCTTTTAGCAAATTTAAACCCTCGCCCCTAAATGTGGGGCTACAGATCCCATCTAGGAACTGGACCTTACTCTTGACCCGAAGAATCCTCACACCAAGTTTCATAAAAATATTTCATTTCCTTCGAGAGTTATCGTGCTGACAGACGGACAACTTTTGCGATGTCATAGGTATCCCTCCACTTACGTTTTGGGATCCCAAGAAAAGGAGGTAAATGAACGCTAAACGAGACGTACAGAGGGTGCACAAAATTTTCAGCAACTGTAAAAGATAAATAAACGCAAAACAAGATATACACAGCGAAAGTGATGCGACTTTGCGCAAAATTCTACGTCTTGCGACATACGACACAAATCATGGGACAAGCAGCGCAGAACTTTGGCTTTTGTCGCAACGTCGGATGTGTTGGAAAATTTCAATATGATTAACTCCGAGACACGCCACCGATCATACAGAAGAACGAGAAAGGTCACCCACGCGAATCCTCAAATCCGACTCTTCATCCGCTCGAAGAGTTAAGTGAGTCCTCCACTCCACTGACAATCGTCAGCTGTCGGAAGCGATCGTAATGTCGTAAGCGGCCATTTTAGCAGTTTTCAGCCGATGAGAGCAGGTCGGGTTTGAACGAGCACGGTTACGACGGACTTATGATTTCCAGTGGAGGACCCACTTTATTTATCAAGAGTATAAATGTATCGTCAAAAGGACCTGTCGTACCTATTGGTGATCAACTCGACATCCATAGCCTTATTTATTTAATGTTATTTTATACGTAGTGAACTGAAAGACAAAAATGCTCCTCAGCCGGGATTTGAACCCAGGACCCTCTGCTTACAAGGCAGGCGCTCTACCAACTGAGCTACCGAGGGGCTTGAGAACAGAGTTGGCAAACCACTACAATAGTCTGGTAGAAGCCGGCCATAGGAACAGTGATCCCGCGCGAAGGCAAGTTCATCTAACCAGTTCACATCCCCATGTCACGGAAATTAATAATAATACATAGATGGCACTTTACACAAGGGACTTGCAGGGGCGTCACTATGGGGGGGAGGGCCCCCCCCCCAAAGGTCCTGAAGCGCCGGCAAACACAGAAGAAATAAAATTGAGTATGCTTTTTGTAAGGCATCGGTCGACTCGTCGGCACATCGGGTGTTTTTTATGTAAGAAACAATATCCTGCAAACGTTTGTCGGGAAAAACACTGAAGAAATCAAATTCTGCATGCTTTTGTCGTGCCTCGGTATTCTCGTCGGCACATCGGGTTCTTTTTAAACAGAAGGAATCCAGAAGAAAGAAAAAATAAATAAGTTTTTGTCGGGCGTCGGTCGACTCGTCGGCACATCGGGTTCTTTTTATACGCAAGAAATGAAATCCTGCAAACATTTGTCAGGCAAAGCACTGGAGAAATCGAATTCTGCATGCTTTTGTCGTGCCTCGGTTCGTCGGCACATCGGGTTCTTTTTATACATAAGAAATCCAGAAAATATAGTTTTTTTTATGCTTTTGTCGGGCGTCGGTCGACTCGTCGGCACATTGGGTTCTACTTATACGTAAAAAATCAAATTTTGCAAACTTTGTCGGGCGCACCCGGGAAGTTTAAGTTTCATCGGCACAAGGAGTTATTTTTACACGTATGAAATCACGTTCTGTACAGTCTAGTCGAGCAAAACACAGAACAAATCAAATGCTCGATGGTTTTGTCGGGTGTCGGTATTCTCGTCGGCACATCGGGTTCTTTTTACACACACAGAAAAAAAAAAATCAAATTCTGTAACTTTTATCGGGCGCATGCCGAAAGTTCAAGGCTCGTCGGTACATCGGCTTCTATTTACGCGTAAAAAATAAAGTTCTTTACAATCTTGTCGGGCAAACCACAGAAGAAATCGAATTCTGAATGCTTTTGTCGGGCCTCGGTATTCTTGTCCGCACACCGGGTCTCTTTTATTCGTAAGAAATCAAATTCTGCAAACATTTGTCGGTCGCAAATTTTTTCGGAAGAAATACAGATTTAAAAAAAAAAATCGCCGGCGTTGCTTGGTTCAACTTGTTCTGGGTACAGTCGTTGGAAGCTTCGCTTCTTAGCAAAAGCTGAAACGAAAAGCCGAATATGTGAAGTTAAATGTATGAATTTACATCAGAAGAACAATCTTTACTGATACATTACAGTAAGTTTTACAAAAAATTTCGCCTGCGGCTCATTTTGTAGTATTCCCTATTTCGAAGAACGGTGTATCATTTAGTTTTCCTTTTAGGATAGAGATTCGTAACAGGTTTAAAGCCGGAAATTGTGGTGGTACTATAGCTGAATTTTCCGGAAAAAAAGAGATTAAAAAAATTTCGCATGCGGCGCTTGGTTTAACTTGCCTTGGTACATTCGTTGGAAACTTCGCTTTTCAGCGAAAGTTAAAATGAAAAGCATAATATGTTAACTTTAAAATACGGAATTATACCAAAGGAATAACCTCAATTGATGCGTTACAGTTAGTTTACACAAAATTTCGCCTGCGGCGCATTTTGTAGTATTCTTTATTTAGAAGGACAGTGTTTCATTTAGCTTGGCGTTTTAGGATTTAAATTCGCTGAAACATGTTAAAAGCTAGAACTAGTATGGTAGGTATAGCTAAATTTTTACGGAAAAAAAAGGCAGATTTGAAAAATTTCGTCTGCGGCGCTTAGTTTAACTTGTTCTTGGAACAGTCGTTGGAAGCTTCGCTTTTTAGCGAAGGCTAAATGAAAAGCCAAATATGTGAACTTTAAAATACGAAATTACATTAAAGGAATGATCTCAACTGGTGCATTACAATTAGTTTTACCCCAGTTCTATTCTGTGCTGGCGGGAAATGTTCGTCTTTGCCGCGAAGCGGCAACTTCCGTGTTTTGTCGGCACATTTTGAGTCCGTCGGCACAAATCGGACGCCCCCCCCCCCCCCCAAAGGTAAAAGGCTAGTGACGCCCCTGGAGACTTGTACCATCTATGTATTATTATATTTAATGTTATTTATTTATTTATATGTTTACGTAATGAAGGAATTTTTTGTAATGAAGGAATGATATATGATTAGATGGTTATAATTGCAGTCACAATCAGGATTCTTTTGTCTTAAAAGTGGCAGTTAATGGTAAATTGTTTGTTTAATTTATATATTTTTTTGATTAAATTAAAATGTCTTAAATTTCTTAACCGATTCTCATTCGCGACATTCCGAACTTCCTACTGTAATGTTTATCCACTCTAACGGTGCTAGACTTATTCTTGCATTTTCGTGTTGGGCACTTTTCGAAACTGTTCAGGCTGCTCTTATCGCGTTCGAGGAGCTCATTGGTCTGAAATACCGGTTATGCACGTTTTGTCCGTGTTTTTCGTCAAAGCTGAGGGGGCTGTGCAAGGCTTGAAAACAGCAGAGACGGGTCTGTAATCTTTAAGAAACCCAGCAGAGTTTCAATGGAGTCTCGGATCTTCGAATATTATGCTATTAACTGATTCTGCTGCGACTTGGGTCAAAAACAAATTATAATAGTCAAAAGCCTCATCCGAGCAGTAGGCTTATATTTATTTTCTTATTTGTTCTTCACTTTCGGACGAAGTATGGAGAGGAGGTATTACCCCAGTTGCAACAACACCAGAACGTAGCTAACACTTTTGTAGCGTATTTCCCGCTGTCAGTTCGTGTATAGTGTTGGATTTTGCAAGGCCGTTTACTGGGTCAGTGATCGATCCTTGCGTAGACCAGGTGACGTCAGGAAGAAGGAGTAAGCGTGTCCGTACGACTCAGATCCTGTGTCAATCAATCACCGCGATCTTTGGGAGCAGCTGTGACACCACTTCTGCCTTTCTTCCGCTAGCTACCTGGAGAGGCACGAGATTGTGCATCGACAAAGAGGTGCGTGTACTATGTCTTGTTCACCTGCTGTACTGACTGGTAACAAAAAAATAAATTTGTTTGCTTTTTCAGAGCCCTACTCGCTGAAAAGTACCAAGCCAATAGCAGAGATAAATACATGTATTGAAAGCCCAAGCTGCACTCTACCTGTCGTGTTGTCACAAGCGCGTAATTCAAGGGACTGACAGAGAAAAACAAAGAAACACTTTTTTACTCTAAAAAAAATTGGAAATTAGATGAGACTGTTGGTCTGAATTTGAGACTGTTGGTCTCGTTTCCGAGACTGCTGGTTCCCCGCGCCATTTTTATTAGACTGATGGTTCAAAACAGTGAGACTGGTGTGTTCCGCGGACTGGTGGACCACATTCCCCACCCTGAACATGACTTAAAGTTCAATGGGCACATCAAACTACCGGAATCCCACTCTGTAACAACCTAGGAACAATGCTTAACCCCTAGATCAGCAGCTTTTTCAACAGTTTCCTCTTTGTGATATTTCAAAGCGTAATTTTTGGGGCCAGTACATGCTCAGTTTAGTAGCTTGGACAAAGATAAAAGTGATGTTTCTTATAATACTTAGTAGATGTTTATTTTATGCATAAATCAGCTTGTATAATTCAGATTTGAATAGGTTATTTGTTTTTTAATGATTTTTGTAGCTATGTAATTTTTTATAAGCTTATTGCATATTCTGGTACATTTTATAAAGCAAGCTAATCAAGCTTCACAACATTATTCCACAAAGAAAAACTTTTAATAGGCACTTTAAGCCATGGAACCTCTGATGAAACACTCGAACAATCAGGTAAACTGCATCTACGGCTTGACTTTGGTGACATCTCAAATATATCCTTTTCTATCAAGCATTGCTGGGAGTTTTTGAATTTCCTGCCACGATATCCCAGCTCCTAAGATTTGGATCGCCGAAATGCCAGAGAGGTAAAGACAAGGGATAAGAAGAAAACGGCCGATTTTCGTAGCGCCTTCTAAAGGAAGTCGGAGATGTTTATTTGTGAAGCATTTAATACAAAGTAAAGCATTAGAAGTGTCCATTGTGCTTTAAGGACTAGCCTCGGCGTCCTAATAGACGCTTACAATTCAGCTATCGTCATTCCCTTGGAAGGCCTGGATTTTGACCGTGGTCGTGTTCCAACCTAATTACCATAGTAACTGTGTATGACGTCAAGGCATCTGGCTTGAACGCTTTTTTCTACTTTCGGCAGAATATCGCGCCATAGAGATCGTAGTTCCCACGTCACAGAGACAGTCATCAACAGTATTTACCTCGTGGTAGAAATCCTTTCACTGGGAGTCTTGCTAAATTTTTCTTCTTCATCAGCTTCATCCTAGCGGGGAGAGTTGACTCAGCAATATGTATCAGGGCTATGTCGTTCGCTCTTGTAGTGCTGAAATGTGGAAAAAGGTATTAGATCTATCATTTGCCTTCAGCTACATAGCCTACGTGGACGACTTGCTCTTGGTAAGCCTTAGGCGATGCACACTCACAAAAAGTGTAAGTAAGCCGTCGTCGGAACTGCTCAAAATTGGCCTTGAAGTTAACCTGTCAAAATGTCAGTACCTGCATTTCAACCCTTCGTCAAATGGTTCGAATGCATCCAAAGCTTCTATATCTCTTAGATCGTTCATCATTAAATCAACAGACTCTCTACGGTGGCTCGGCATAACGTTCAAATCTTCATTGTCAAAATTTTGCTCTTCGGTCGTTCAAGAAGTTTATAAATCAATCCGTAGCGCCTATGGGCGCATCGTCCCCAAACGGGGGCGCTATAATCATAAAGCTTTGGGAGATTTTTACAGCACCTTCTGCGCTCCTTCTATAATATTTCGTTCTGGCGTCACTCATGTTCTGCGAAAGAAGGAGATTAAAAAGATGAGATCATGTATTTTAAACATGCGAAGCACCTGCTCCACTTGTCGAGATTATGTCATAACCATACATTGACGGAGAAATTCAAAATTCAAGATGCAAGTGTTACCCTTTTGGACGTTTCCTCATCGCTTTCAAAAATCATGGACAACAGGGCCCAACCAGCGCAGGACGTCGTCCACTGCTTCCTGACAGAAGATTGAAAATCAAGTGTCTTTTTCTGTGTCTTTTGTTTATTTTCTTTATTTTTTTTCATTTACTACGCCTTTTCAAAATGGCGGGTCATAAATAAATTACTTACTTACTTACTTACATGAAATGGACCAGTGAGCTACAGATTCAGCCCGCTACGAACAAGGAGTAGATAAGGTGTGTACACGAAGAAGCTCGGACGCGAGTACCCGGGCACACCTATTACAACGAGTGAATGAATTTTATTTATGACCCTCACAGTGAAAGCACCAGCAGTAGAAACAAGACCAAAGGTTTCGATGGGATCCCAAAAATTCAATATTTGATACAGACAATTGGGTCTTGTGTTAGCCAAATCCAGTCTTCGACAGACTTTTTGAATATTTTTACTATTAAAATTCAGAAACAGATTAAGTCAAAATAGCTAATTCAGATTCTAAACCAAGTTCAGATATGGATTCAGCATGTGTGTTTAACCCTATAAGTCATATCTGTTTTGACGAAAACTTCCTGCCAATTTCCCGGTTTCGGCCGAATTCAGGAACTACTTGTCCGGCGAAAAAAGAAAGCTCAAAAACGAAGTCAGCGTATCTTCTTTCCCCAATACTGAACATCTAATCAACTTAAAAATAAAAATTTAACTTATAACCAATTTTCCGGCACCAGACGGATTTCGGTCGAACTATATGTCCGGCTAAAAAATGATTGTCATAAACGGATTCAGCATCTCTTCTTACTCCTAAATCGGATATTTAATCAACTACAAATAAAACTTTAACTTTTAACAATTTTCCAGTTTGGCCGGATTCCGGGCGAACTACTTGTCTGGGTAGAAAATTTTTTTCACGTAAGTGTTCAGCATGTCTTCTTACCCTTAAATCGAACATCTAAAACTTTTACTTTTAACAGACTTTCCAGTTTTGGCCGGGTTCCGGGCTAACTACTTGTCCGACGAGAAAATGATATTTCCCCATCGTGTTCAGCATGTTTTCCAACCCCTAAATCGAACATTTAATCAACTTCAAATAAAACTTTTACTTTAACAAACTTTCCGGTTTCGGCTGGATTCCTGGCGAACTACTTGTCAGATGAAAAAATGGTTTTCACCAACGTGTTCAGCATGTATACTTACCCCATAATCGACTATCACTTTATATATTTAAAAATATTTCATTTGCCCCTTAATTCAAACCCCCCTCCCCCACTCCTAAATGTAGGGCCACAGAGCCCATCTAAAAACTCGACCTTACTCTTGACCCAAAGAAGCCTCACACCAAGTTTTATGAAAATATCTCATTCCCTTCGAGAGTTATAGTGCGCACAGACGGACAGACGGACAACTTTTGCGATGTCATAGGTATCCCTCCACATACGTTTTGGGATCCCAAAAACAAAAGAAAAATTGTCATCTGAATAATATAAGTTTAGACGGAATTTCTAAGTGGGTCTAATTTTATAGACTTTTTAATTTTGGATATTTGTTTATCCCACCAAATGCACGTAGAAACAGCGGAATACAAACTGCAATATCATCTGTGTATAAGACAAATTTAGGCAGAATTCTAATTTCGCCAAAAAGTGTGTGATATTAGACACAAGTAGTATTAATAAATTACAGCACAAGTCCTTAGGACTTTCTTATTCCTGCAATAGAGTATTAGTGGCCTATTGCAGCCGTAGCCTAATGTTACTTTATTTTCAATGTTTTGGTTAAAATAAAAACCTACCTACCTGCAAATAAAAAAAATTAAATGCGCTTATTTGTTGCCCCCAAGAAGAAGATCGTGCAGCTCATGGATTTGGTTTAAGTCTGCTATCGACCCATGACCTATGCTCCACTATTCTGACAAATCCTCTGTCTTACGCCAATAATCTTACATTCTGAACCTTGCTTTCATCAACCCTCTCGATAATATGGGATCCATTAATCGCAATTAAAGCATAAACATCAATAAGGTATTTGAACAAAAAGGATATGAAACAATCGCGGCGGAACCCTTGTCAGGCGACAGTCGCGCTCCCCACATGCGGCTCGTGGGAAAGCCGGTTTCCCAGGGACGCCACGCGTGGCAAACTAATAAATAACTACATAAGCGATTGATCTTTTCGGATCGGATTAGTATTTATCTAGGGTGCAATTTGTTTTACTGGACGCGGAGCGTGGGAGGCATGTATCTAGAGAATTCGCGGTATCTGTAACTAAAAAGTATAATAATTTCGAAGCATAGGCTATGTGTAAAAAGATGGTGCGTAATAGTCCTTTGTATTTAAAATCACACTTCCGTAGATGGAAATAAAAAAATTACATTTGAATTAAACAAAGCATAAATAACCGCATACACAGTTGATCTTTGATTATTAGTTCTTAGGAGAACAATTTGTTATAGTCGTAGTGAAGCGCGTGGCCTAGAGAAATCGATATTTTGTAGCCTAACTAGTCAGCAGGGTTGTATCCAGGGTGGGGGGGGGGGGGTAGGGGGTTCACCCCGCCCCCCGGAACATACAAAAATAATGAATATGTATAGGCTTTTCCATCTGGTCTATTTTTTTTGTAAAACCGGCAGGCAACCCCCCCCCTCCCCTTCCGAAATAAATTCCCGGATACGAGCCTACTAGTAAGCATAATATTTTGGAAGTGAATGTGTAAAAGGATGGTTTGTAATAGGCCTGGTTTGCTAAAAATTAGTCCTCCGTACCGATGGAAATAAAATACCATATTTGAATTGAACAAAGACGAAATTTGTTAGAGTAGAATTGTAATTACGCATCAGTAGCCTATTGATTTAAATTGACAGAAAAATATCTACCGCATTTATTTTATTTCTTTTTTTAGTGTTTCTTTCGTATCTTTGCTTTTAATTCTATTCAGTTGCTAATCCGCTGTTTCTCTTCTTCTTAGGTGGGTAATAAATAAAGTATTATTCTTTATATACTTGCTGGAAAATTACGATAATCGTTTTGTCGTTTCAAACTCAAAGCCAACGGTTCTGACAAGTGGCTAAGGACAGCCAAGAATAAATAATCAAAAGAACCTCCGTCTCCCGATCTCTGTAGTACGACCATGCGGAGTCGAATATACTCCCGATGCAAACGAGCGGAGGGTAGTAGCTACGCGGAACATCGTAATCGTTACTTCTGCAGACTATTGATTGTCTACCATTGCGACGTCGCGTAAGCTACAGTCGGGTCATGCGCGCCTGCTACGTTATTTTCCTCTGATATGTGGAGAGAGAAGTACGACGTCCCCTCTAAGCTCAGATAGTAGCTCTAACTCTGCTCTGTTTTGTCGGGGTAGCCTATCCCTCGCCATCCCTGTTCTTTGCATGGGAGCAAAGATAGGTTATGTTGGTTTATTTGTTCTTGGTTTAATAAAGAACAAATAAGCCAATAAACCTTGTGTTTTGGTTCCGACCGCAAATGGTTTCTTCCACAGTATTCAATCCTTTAAAATCCTCTAACTCTGCTCAGTTTCGTCGGGGTAGCCTATCTATGTTCTTTGCATGGGACCAAAGATAGGATAGATTGGCTTATTTATTCTTCGTTAAATAAAGAACAAATCTGCCAATAGAACCTCAGTGTTTTGGTTTTGACTGCAAATGGTTTCTTACAAAGTATTCAAATCCTTTAAAATAGGGGAAGTTTTCGCGTGGAGGGCTCTGGTCTCATCGACCTCCCGTTAAGCTCGAAGTACATTTCCGCGTGGATGCCACCGATCTTTTTGTAATTTTCGCAAATGTGGATGAACAGGTGAACGGGCAATCCAGTTCGATGGACGCCTCCCGTCAACACCGCTCCGAGGGCAGCGTTGAGCTGAACATGGATAGAAAAAAGGTCTGCACAGATTGAAGACGGAAAACAATGTTTTCGCGTGGACGGAACCCATCTTCCTAAGCCGTTCAACGCCCGATTGATTTTGTTATTTTTGCGCGGATGACGTCACAAGTTCAGCTCTAAAGACATCAACGCGAAACGTCCTCATAGTCAGTCGTCTTAAAACCTTGGAACCTTCAGCAACTCGTCCTGGAGGAGTTCATTTGATCTTCTCATAATACTTTCTTTCCCACGAAACACAGCTAATTGAGATTCTTTTCACTGATTCTGTTGATTCAAAACCGTTCATGAACGAATGGATGAATCAGAAAATATGAAAGAAGAACGTCTCTTTCAGTGAAAAAAAAGTTCGACATTCGGTGCCAAGGGCCCAGTGTCCAAGATTGGATTAAAGGAGTTGAGTCAGAAACAGTTGTATTGTTGTAAACTCTAGCCCACGTTCACTTTCCTAGTTTGAACGTGAACCCATCTAAATGCTAAGCCTAACTAACGGCATGAAGTAGATGTTGTAAACTGGATTGTAAACTGCATTGCGACTAAAGTAGACTTAAGAAAACTAAAAAAGAGTTCGACCAGTGACAAAAGAACCCAAAAGAACCCCTTTTAGGACCAAGAACAAATAAGCCAATAGAACCTCCGTCTTTGGTCCCATGCAGCGATCCCTCTTCACCGTTGCGCATATCAGAGGAATTAGTGCAGGAGGTGCGCCGACCCGCTCTGCAGTATGTCAAGACAACCAATCGGTGTTTACTTTGGAAATTCCTTCTCCGAGGCTTTACTGTGATATAGCTGTTTATAGTTAAAGAATTGTGATGTTTCCCGTAGCTCCTACCCTCAGCTCCTTTGCATCGGGTAGGTTATAGGCAACTATTCGACTCCGCATGGTCGTATTACAGTGATACAGGGAGACGGAGTTTCTGGTGCTTATTTGGTCTTGAAAAGGACTGATATTTCCTTCCTGTTTTCTTGTAGCTCCACTGCAGGCTAAATTTATTCCCGGCATGTCTTGTATCGGGCTGAATGTTTCATTGAATCGATCGTCAATAAGCGTGCGTCTCAGGCCAAATAAGGCATTTTATAAGTAGTTAACTGAAAGACAAAAATGCTCCTCAGCCGGGATTTGAACCTAGGACCCTCTGCTTACAAGGCAGGCGCTCTACCAACTGAGCTGCCGAGGGGCTTCAGAACAGAGTTTGGAAACCACTACAATAGTCTGGTAGAAGCCGGTCATAGGAACAGTAATCCCGCCCGAAGGCAAATTCATCTAACCAGTTCACATCCCCATGTCACGGAAATTTATAATACATAGTTGGCACTTTACACAAGGGACTTCCCCATTGAAATTATATATTTGGCTCTATTTAGTTCTCACCATGAGACCCCGCCTTGTGGGTCCTGGTATGTCGACGTGGCTCCGACAATGGAGTCCTAGACTTCTAAATTATATTCGAAAAAAACGTTTCTGGTTTGTTGGTCACGGTACAAGTCCCTTGAGTAAAGTGCCATCATTGTATTAAAATAAAGCAAAGGGATAGATAGGGTACCCAGTTCAACATTTTCAATACGCTGTCAAGGATTAGACTCCTGCACCCCGGGTGAAGTAAAGTGCCATTAATGGCTTTAAGATCGGGTGGTTGGGGAGGCTAAATGGAGATTTCAAGGGTGTATTTGAGGATTTTGTCTCTATTTGAAGGACCAGTTAAAGTCACTTCATTTATCCCTGGAGTGATTAGGGGTTGTTTCTTTTAAGTGCTTACGTTCCAGAAGATGAGGGTTGATCGTGAAGAAGATTGTGCTGTCCTTGGAGAGCATATCAGTTCTTGAACAACGTATCTTAGTAGTCTAATGAATAATAGTCTAATGAATAAATAATGTATCTTAGTAATACTGTTACATCGTAAAATAGTTTTAGCCTATGCCTCTAGAACCTGTGAAGAATGACCTTTATCTCGACCTGCTTATTAAGTGTAGTTTTTCGCTAGACCGCCACAAAGATTAATTTTTAGAGGCGAAAGCCTTTTTGATGCAGTTACATTATTATGAAGTTCAAGTTCAATTCCTGTTTATTTCAAATTCAATTCAGCATAAACAGCCAATTTGGCAGAGAAGGTTCGAGGCCAAATGGCCGAATGGCAAATGGCTTCTACTACAAACTATAAGAACATCAACTCACAAATTATAAATAAACCATAATCCATCCAGTTTCCAAATTCAAACGACCAAGGGGTTGGGATTAACCGCGACAAACCGTTCACCCGCGACATTACCTTTCATCTTTTTTTTTTTTTATTTAAGTGTTTTGAATGAACTTTGATTTAACTTTATTTTTGAGAATATCTACAGAAAGTTCAAGTTTAACTTCATTATGATAATTGTGCCATACCCTCAATATAGTATTTCTCAGCGAAAATCTTGATCTCGCTTGATCTTTCGGAAATTATCAAAGGTTGCCGGGTTTTAAGAGGATCGCGCGTGTTATGTTTATCATCATTAGAAGGATTGAACTAAAAGTTAAAGCATTGTGTATGGCACTTGAGCCGAAGGTATCGATCGCTTTTCCGTCGGTCGGTACCCTACGTTAATTGCGACTTCCAGATAGGTTAGGAGAAATTGTTAGGCGTGCTAGGGACCTGGCCAGATCCACTTGAAAGTGTCATACCCGGGAGTCAACCATCCGAGCAATGGAGGGGAAATCTCGTGTCTCGACGATGAAACTTGGCGAACAGAACGGTCATGTCGCTAGAGATACTATTTATAGATCCGAGAAAAATGTGGCACGTAGTGGCAGAGTAGAGATCACTCTCGAACGAGTGATCTGAATCCGGATGAAATTTGATAATTGGCTAGAGCACATGTCCTAGATGATCCATTTACAACTCCGGACCGAATCCGGTCAGTGGGGGGGGGGGGAACCTTGAACCTTGTTTTTGCTGTGTTCCGAATATGGAGTTATCGTAACCAGCGCTAGTGGCTGGTGCACAACAGATTGAGTTTCAGTGAGACGTTCTCTATCGCTAGTGGTGGTAGTGCCGCTGCTATATGGGTGTGTCACTTTTTTCAAGTCTTGTTTTTTTCAAGCCTTGGCGCTACTACACAGTGTTTTTTTTTACTCTGATACGGGCACTACAAACGGGGAACTCGGATATTTGTAGAATGCCAAACTCCCTGAAGAATGATCCGGTCAGGATGGAACTTGGTAGTTTGCCGACTGTTAATTTAGAGACTCTGAAAGATTCTAGGAATATTAAAGAGTCGGTTGGTTTTGAATTTTATTTTAAGTTACGTTTACCGGCTGAAAACCAGCGTTTGTGGTTTCAGATCCGAGCGAATAGTCTCCCTCTTAAGAGTAGGGTTAAATTATGTGAAAGAAACTCCCGAAACCCGAAGTCATGTTATACTTGCTCGTTATGTGGTTTGGAAGAGGCAAATCTGTCTCACTTCCTGTCAAGATGCAAGGGGCTCTCAGATTTGAGAGTAAGATTTTTTGGTCAAGATGGGATGCTCCTTCCTGGTATCCTAAAGTCATCTTCACGGTCAGCGATAATGGCAGTTACAGGTTTTGTCAAAGAAGCGTTAAAGAGATGTAAATAGTTATTGGTAGTGGGAGTTTAAATCGTTTTACATGTGAGTTTATATAATCGCTCTCTCGAAGTGTTTAAAAATGTATGATTTTGTGTATGGCCTAACGGCTAAAATTAAAGTATCTATCTATCCATCTATCTGTTCTACGATAAGTCTGAACCAGATCTGGCATCTCTAGGGAGACTTACTTGAAGTGGGGTCCCGAAAATATTTCGGCACGTTTAGGTTAGACGGATAGGGACACTTTTCGGTTGACTATGTCAACTTTCAGCTCTTGTCTTCAGTTGAGTTGTTACCAGCGACCTCCATGAGAGATTGAGAGAGTAGTCTTTTCTCAGTACAGCTCTAGACTTATAGACAGCATACTTCAGTTCGTGTACCTACTCCAAGCATTTTGCATACTTACGTCTCATATTCACCCGGTATGATTCGATCTACATCAAAGACGGGAACTCCGCTTGCTTTGATGTCAGTGACGCCTAGGACGATCTTGAGTTGGTCGGCTGAGCTAGAAAATGTTTATCATCAGCAGTTGCGAGTTTCATTGAACTCTCGATAAGAATTGATAAGATAAGATCTGTAATCAGTTTGAACTTGTGTAGTAATGGTGACAAGCTAAAAGCTTAACGCCAAATGTAATAACGAATAATAAATAAATACATATAATAGAATGATCAAGTCGTTTTGTAGCTTCGGCACAGTTCTCCCGTTTTGATGAGAAGAATTGTACAACTCGTTATGCTCTTGCACGTTACGCGTGCTCGTCAATTTCGATGGAGCATTGGATAGCTTTGTCAACTGGGCATCCTTAAAGTTTAGCTGAACATTCAACTTATTTCTTTATCATTTAATCGAGTACGGTACACTATATTATTTGGACGGAATTATGTAGGATGACATTCAGAATATCTGCAGCCGTCAGAACGCAAAGTTCTGCTGTGACGCGGAAAATTTTAATTTGAACACAAACGCGGCTTTTAAGTTGCCATTGGTGAGCTTGGTGAAGACTGCTCACTGTCTGAACACACAATTTTCATGAATCTTTTTTTTGTCAAGCATGCAACACAGGGAGAAGCGCATAGAGGTACCACAAAACCAACAAGGAAAGCCCACTATCAGGAAATCGATTAATCGTGAATAGCGGAGCAACAAAGTAACACATTTTCATAGGGTCTACAAGCCTATTTAAGTGAATAAGTGATGGGTAACTAGGTTGTCCTATGTCAGCCCTTTTCCAGTTTAAATTTACGTAGCTTAGTTTTGAAAAGTGTTTGAGTATGCCTGGCCCGTATGGGGCCCCCTCCTTTCCCTCGGGAGTCGGCTTTATTTTGATACCGTTAAAGGTCTTCTGGTGATGATTATGAATCTTTGGTATGTGCCAAATAAAATTAAATAAATAGTTCAGTCTAAGTAAAGAGAACGTCTTATTATTTCCCTCTTGTGGGTTTTATTTGTAGGCGACCACAATAGGACTGAATTGGTACTACTTTTGGGGACAAATCTTTTAGGGCTGTTTATCGGGACTGAGTAGGATAGACCCACTACTCTCCGAAATCAAGCCCCTGCTTCCCTTTTCTATCCCATATATGGTAAGTTCCCTACAGGGGCGTCCCGAGCCTTTCTTCATGGGGGGGGGGCGCACCTGGTAAAATTGACCGAATCGGTCAATAGTAATCGTTAAATAGATATGAGGTTCCGATTTCTGTACCATGGAGGCAGATACAATAGAAAGCGGGAAAATCGGAAATAATAAGAACGAACTGAACTGATATCTTTTTTTTATGAAAAATAGGGTAAATACCAGAAAGAAACAAAACCGAGTGATCTGTAAAAGCCGAATATAATTTAGCAAGAGGTTTTTTTGTATCTACCCCGATTAGCAACAATTTTAGAATAACTTGGTTGGATTTTCTTTTTGCAATCCGCGACGGCGAGAGTTCGGAAGGGTTTTAGTGTTTTACTAACATTAATTCCCAGCCACCGAAAAGAGGAAACCGATGAGATAGAAAAGGATCCGCAAATTACATGAGTCGTGATATTACTATTAAATGAAAGATATCCACACCCTGAAAGATTAAGAGAAAGTCCTATCGTATGAAGTTTAGATGCTACTGTTGAAACAGACAAAGAAAGCCCTTTTTTAGTCCTGCTGATCAAAAGAATATCATCCGCATAAGCAAGATAAGAAATATTTACTGAATTAAGAGTGCAAATAGATGGATCTTGTCTTCGCCAGACTCCATGAACAGATTTAAAATTAAAATTTAGAAACGGGTTGAGGCGAAATAGCTAATCATCTTAGAAAACCAAGTTCAGATATGGATTCTGCAGCATGTGTGTTTACCCCTATAAGTCATATCTGTTTTGACGAAACTGATCAAAAATTCCTGCCTTACATCTGCAAAATTTCCGGTTTCGGCCGGATTCCGGGAGAACTGCTTGTCTGGCAAAAAAAGCTCAGAAATGAATTCAGCGTATCTCCTTACCCCTATATCGAACATCTAATCAACTTAAAATAAAACTTTAACTTACGACAAATTTTCCGGACTCCGGGTGAACTACATGTCCGGTTAAAAAACAGATTCAGCGTCTCTTCTTACCCCTAAACTGGTCTCAACTTCAAATAAAACTTTTTTTTAACAAATCTTCCAGTTTTGGCCGGACTCCGGGCGAACTACTTGTCCGGGTAGAAAATGATTCTCACATAAAATTTCAGCCTGTCTTCTTATCCCTAAACAGGAAATCTAATCAACTTCAAATAAAACTTTTATTTTTAACAAACTTTTACTTTTAACAAACTTTCCAGTTTTGACCGGATCCCGGGCGAATTACTTGTCCAGCGAGAAAATGGTTTTCATAGTCGTGTTCAGCATGTCTTCCTACTCTTTCATCAACTATTTCATTAGCTGTTTAAAAATATTTTGTTTGCCCCTTAATTTGAACCCCCTCCCCCACCCCTAAATATAGGGCTACAGAGCCCATCTACGAACTTGACCTTTCCCTTAACCCAAACAGTTCTCAAACCACGTTTCATCAAAATATCTCATTCCCTTCGAGGGTTATCGTACTGACAGACGGAGGGACGGACAGACAGACGGACAACTTTTACAATGTCATAGGTACCCTTCCTCTTACGTTTTGGGATCCCAAAAACAAGTAGTGCAGTTTCGGAGTGAAGTCAAAAGAGGATCGAAACCTCAGAAATAGTCTTTTATCGGAGCTGAGAGCAAGAGAAGCCCGTGGAGAACTAGACCTCGTTCTACGTGGTAAAACAAGACCAAAGGTTTCGATGGGATCCCAAAATGTAATATTTGATCCAGACAATCGGGTCTTCTAGAGCTTCCAGTCTTCACCAGACTCTCTGAGCACTTGACTAATAAAATTTAGAAACAGATTAAGGCAAATGGTAATCATCTAAGAAGACCCAAGTTCAGATGTTCAACATGTGTGTTTACCCCTGTAGCCTGCGTCATATCTACTTTGACGGAAGTTCCAGCCTTACTTCTGCCAAATTTCCGTTTTCAGTCGGATTCCGGACGAACTACTTGTCTTGCAGAAAATTGAAGTCCAAAAACGGATTTCGCGTATCTCCATACCACAATGTCGAACATCTTATAAACTTTAGTAAAACTTAAACTTTTAAGAAATTTTCCGATATTCAGCCCGTTCGTGGTGAAATATGTGTCCAGGTAGAAAATGGTTGTCATACACGAATTCAGCATGTCATCTTACCCATAAATCGAGCACCTAATGGAATTCGTAGAAAACGTTTACTTTTAACAAATTTTCCGGTTTTAGCCGGATGCCGGGCGATCTACTTGTCCGGCGATAATATAATTTTCATGTTCGGATTCAGCATATTTCACTATCCTTTAACTGAGCATCTAATCAACTTCAGATCAAACTTTTATTGCTGACAAATTTTCCGGTTTGGGCCGGATTCCGGGCGATCTGCTTTTCCGGCAAGGAAATGGTTTTCATATTGTTCAGCATGTCTTCTTACACATTGATCGACTAAAGTTTGCCCCTTAAATTGAAACCCCTTCACTAACTATGCAGCTATGGGGCCTATCTACGAACTCGACCTTTCCCTTGACCCAAAGAAGAGTTATCGTGCTGACACACGTGATAGACGGACAACATTTGCGAAGTCATAGGTATCCCTCCACTTACGTTTGGGATCCTAAAAACTCCATGGAGACGAGGTAGGCAAACTTTCTCAAACGTGTACAGGAGTGCTTTAGTGTTTAGATGATAGTGTTAGTGTTTGTCTTCACCAAAGTGTAGTGCTAAGTAACCAATCTCTTTCTAATGTTGTGTACGATATGTCAAACCTCCCCACACATATTTACAGTAGGCTTAGTGAACCAAGCGAAACTGACTCTCCTGTGACTCTGAACCTGTCTCCTCCTCTAAGTGTCCTGTGACGTCAGACGACGAAAGTTCGTACCACTCGACCACTTCGTACTTCGTAGATAAATATGTTTACAATATTTGTTAAAACAAACCTGTCAAGACAGGTTTGTTTCCTTCCCCAAAGTTGAACCCGAGGATTGACAGCCTGACGAGGACCCTTGCCAAGAAGGGCCGAAATATCGCTGATGAAGAATCATAGCTGACGTATCCGTTGTAAACATTGTTTGAATAAAAAACTTCGTACTTCACTTTCTCGAAAAGTAAAAGTTGTATTTGTATTTGATAAGATGTTCGATTTGCGGGTAAGAAGACATGCTGAATACTTATATGACAATCATCTTCTCACCGGACGTATAGTTCGGTCGGAATCCGTGTGAACCGGAAAATTGAATAGCTGAATAGAGGTTCGATATAGGTGTAAGGAAATAAGCTGAATTCGTGTTTGAGCTTTAGTTTTTGCCGGACAAGTAGTTCACCCGGAATCTGGCCGAAATCGGGAATTTGGTAGAAGTAAGGCAGGAAGTTTGATTAATCTCGTCAAAGTAGATATGACGTATAGGCGTAAACACACATGCTGAATCCATATCTGAACTTGGTCTGAATCCATATCTGAACTTGCTTTTCTCAGATGATTAGCCATTGGCCTCAATCTGTTTCCAAATCTGGATAGTGAAAAGGTTCATGGAGTACCGAAGACCGGATATCGACAAGACAAAATTCTCTGGATCAAACATTATTTTTTTTGGATCCCACGAAACCTTTGGTCTTCTTGTCAGTGAGGTGAGGTAAAGTTAGGTTGGGATGTGGTCGAGGGGGTTATTTCGCAAGCGCCTAGTCTGTAGTGGCAACACTGGCACAGTCGGCTGGTGAACATGGTTCCGTACCGTCCGGCTTGGTTGTCTGCAGTGGCACACCTGGTTGTTCATGTTTGCCCGTTCTGCGGAGCATTTTGCTTTCTTTGGAATGACCAGCGTTGCCACATCAAAAATATTTAGAGAGTGACTTTTGACCCAAAACAGAGAGTGAATTGGGAGTGAAATTTATTTTCATGAAATGTTCACTTTTGGTCGGAATCGCCTCTGTAAAAATGACACATCTTAGTTTTACTTTCATGAAAAAAACTTGAAACAGTCACTTCTGGTCGGAATCCCTGCCTCAAAAATTACCCATTTGATCATTTTCTGAAATAGAGGGATTTTTAAGTCCTACGTAGGACAAGAGTGACAAAAACAAAATAGAGTGACAATTAACACTATCGTGCGACACGTGGCAACCCTTACGCTATCAGCTTTTCTGTCTCCTTTCTCTGTTTATAATATCTGCGCACGCGCAGCTGCCCAGTCTCCGTAACACCGGAGGCCGAACTATTTCTCACGCTCGGGAATCATGATGTTTAAATTACACCTGTCTCATTGCACCTTCTTTGGGGGAGCTTTTGCTTGCACTAGAATTGCGGAAGGTTCCCACAAAAGTTACTAGAAACGAAGGGTCGGAGATTGCCCTTCGATGGTGTAGAGAATTTTGTGATGAGTATGGTTTTGACTTTATGACATGGCTAGTCGGTGAGGCCGAAGGTGTTATACGGGAAATACAGAAGTAAGAAGTGTTTTTTTGGAAAGGAAGTATGCGACAGTCCACGCCCGGTACCTTAATAGTTTTGTTCCTTCTTTTTTCAGTTTTTTAACAATGGGTTTACAGGTGATTCCTATTGTATTCTTCTGAGTTTTAAGTTCATCTTATATACTGGTTATTTGTATCATGATTGTTATTAGTCGTACGATTAGTTAGTAAGATTAAGTGATATTAATCATTCTAATTTTTTATCTGACAAGACAAGTTATGTGATCTGTGAGATAAATGCCTATTTATGGGTCGTTATGGGATCAAGCAGTTTTTTCTATATATAATAATTTTAGTGCATGTATTAATTGTGGACGTAAAATCAACTAGCCGGCTTACCGTGATTCAAGATATTAAGAAATACACTGAATTCAAGAAAAATGTTGCAAACTCTCTGGAAAGGTAATTTTGGTGTCGAGTTTGAGTTTCGGTGTGCCATTACTGTTATTGACTTGAAGATCAGACCACCTGCTGGCTGTCTCTGCTCATTGTTTGGATAGACAATCGGGTGCGGTCAGGTGTTCCCGGACTGGAATCCCTGCCAGGATTGCTGGTACCATTTCTTCAAATCGTTAAACCGCTCAAGTTGGAAAAGCGAACTTGTGGGAAACATGTTCGTTTTTCCAACTTGAGCGGTTTTGAGCCTGAAGAAGACCCTTGCCAAGAAGGGCCGAAATATAGCTCTAATAAAATTCAGCTGACGTATCCGTTTTGCATCATCAAATATGATTCGCAGTCAGCTTGGACTGAAGGAATATATATATATAGTTTATTTTGTAATTAGTAGTAAATAAAGCAAGTCAAGTCAACAAATAAGTTTTGGCTATTTTAAGCCTTTTCCGAGAACCGTTGGGAAACAGGAAAACAATTTACATAACTGGTTTTCTGATGGAAGAACTTGTCACAGACAACCATTGACAGTGCTAGGCTACATACATCGAAGATAGCAAAACACGGCAAGTGAGAAAATCAGTTTGGTTTTGTTAGATGGGTTAGAATATACCGTACGAAATTTGGGCCTCCGGGTTTAGAAATATGTGGAGTTATTATGGAAGTAGGTTGCGTTAGTATTGCAGGTAAGATAGGTCCTTGAAGGAAGTGAAGCGCAGAAAATGGCATAGGATGGCAAGGGGTGAATGGTGACTTCACATGAGATTCTAGCCCTCAGGAATGGCAATATTTAAAAAATAGCAATATTCGCCCCATGAAATTAACAATTTTCTCGTTGGCGCTTGCCGACTCTGTCCGGACTTCCCGTTCTTTGAGTGGAGGTTGGTCGCGGAAAATCTGAGCAAAAAAAGGAGTCCGAAATACACGGCAGCCTAGAAGTCTTCTAATAAGAAAAACACAATATTTTTTAAAGGCTTGTCGGCGAACCATGAAGCTTTTGGCGAAATTCCGTTCGCGCTTCGTGACTTACTAACTCGTCTGAGACCGAAAGCGTTAATTTTCGTAGTTGCGAAATGAATTAAGGGGGGGGGGGAACATCTGAAGCTAACAACTTCGTGAGGGAGCTAGTAACAACAGGAAAGACATGTTAATGGAGAAGGGTCCTCTAAAGTTTAACCGAAAAGCCAACTTATTTTTGTGTCGTTTAATTGAAGACACTGAATTATTTAAATTCGACCAAGGGATTTTTTTTTTATTTTCCATTATCTGCTCTAGCTATGACCTTCAGAAAATCTGCACCGTTCCCACAGCGTAAATTCTACTATGACGCGGGAATTTTAATCTCATCACAAACGCGGCTTTTCAGTGGGCAGTGGTGAGATTGGTGAAGATGGCTTACCGCCTAAACAAAAAAATCAGAAATCTTTCTCGTAAGGCATACAACAAAAATACAAGCGCAATACAATCACACGGAAATTCCACTATTTGAAAATCGATTATTCGTGAATAGCGGAACAGCGTAATAATGCATTTTCAGCGGGTCTTCAAGCCAATATAAGTGAATAAGTAATGGGTAACTAGATTGTCCTATCCCAGCCTTTTTCGGCTAAACTTTAAACAAAAAGCAACGAAAGCTTGCTTCTCTTGACGTTACCCAGACTTTGTATAAGGGCTATGTTGCCCATGTGAAAATCTATGTGTTACATGTTGTGTCTTCTTGTCTTTTTTTTTCTTTTTTTTTTCATACTCCACTTGTGACTTGTGTCTTAAAAATGGGAAATAAATTTCATTCATTCATTCAAATAGGCCTATAACTAACCTACCAGGAAAGCACAAGAAAGTGTGATTGGCTTGGGTTACTAACGAATAAAATAAAAAATAAAAAAAAATCAACGGATGGTGCAGATTAAGGAATGTGCGAATGACTCTATTGGAATTAACATTGATTAGCGGAATTACGCCGAATTTGTTGCGTTGAACTAGAAGTGGGAAAGTTGTTACTTCTTGGCATGTGATTACGAAGCTGGGATGAGCAGGTTACTGAGCGTGCTACAGCCTACAGGGATATCCACAGAAGGGGTAAAATAATTTAGACATAACAGAAGTGAAGAAGGAGACAAGGAATAGTATGAACTTCGCAGTTATGATACATCCAGGAGTAAAGTTGGTTAGAGTTTCTTTTAGTGAATTTGGCAGGGTACTTTTTTAACTGAAGAAATAGTTATTGAGCAAGGTCGGAAATGGTGAAGTTGTAACGACGAAAATGAGTCTAAAACTCGGTCTAATATCCTCGGGAGGAGTTCTTGTAATTCTTTAGTAGAAGACAAGCAGATTTATTAGCTTAGCTGCGGTCGTTGCACTCCTGGATGTCTCTTTTATTTCGTCACCGGTGGCTTCTTGACATCACTAATGGCGGGTTTACACACTGCGTAAAATCCGAGCGTATTTTGAAAGCCGAGCGTATTTTACCCACGTTTTGAGCTTGAAAAGATTTCTAGCAATACGGATGTATTTGGATACAAAACGGACCGATTTCTCAAATACGTCCGTATTGCTAGAAATGTTTTCAAGCTCAAAACGTGCGTCAAATACGCTCGGCTTTCAAAATACCCTCGAATTTTACGCAGTATGTAAACCCGCCATAACTCTTGACATCACTAAAACCTGCCTCCCGAACAGGCTTTGGTTATTCCGCACCGGTGAGCACTAACCAGACTGGTTAGTCTGAAAACGGGTTATATAAAGTCGGTGACAGCCACCGGATAACAAACGCAGCTATTCTGTTGTAGACTCAGTCACACTGTAAAAGAAAATTCTGGCAGTATTTGCTACTGGGATTAATCTTGTTTCTAATTCGAATTAATCTTATTTCAGTAGGGATAATATTAATCCCAGTAGCAAATACTGCAGTTAACTTTAGTCCTTACTTGAAGAAACTTTTTAAAGTGCAATGTTGCCAAGGTATTTTTTAACGGAGTTCTGTAGCGGTGATAGGAAAAAAGGAAAACAAAATTAAGTTAAATTTTGTTTGTTTATTTGTTTTGGAAAGAGTAGGGGACATAGAATCTAAAAGGAAAAACTTTTACGTAACCGAGTTGGGGAGTCATAGCCCGAAAAATAAAAAACAATTGACAATAAAAGAAAATCGTGCTTCTTTAAAAAATGAAAAACGGCTGAAAGAATAGTGAAAAGAGGAAGAGAGAACCTTCAAATAAGTTCTTACACTGGTTTCCTCGGCTTTCACTATTTCAATCAATCAATCAATTTTATTTTCAACCCTAATAGCACTATGCTAACACGAATGGGAACTGGAAAAATAAAACTGACATTTATACCGAACGCACGTGGCCATCTCCGAATTTCGAATTCACGTAAGTTGATGCACCGCTTCTTTGCGACCACCCCAACCTGTTTCATTTGGGAGACATTATCTTCCGACTTTCCCGGCAGAAGCCTCCAACTCCTGGCACACTTTCCCAGAAAATTTTGATCAACGAGGGAACATCTGCACCCCTTATCCCTGGCGCGTGGGAACCGCTGTCGACAATGGGTCACACGGACCGGGCAAGGATAACTACTCCCGGTCGCTTGCAACCGCGTGTCAGTCGTCCTCCAGCTCTTGTGCTACAAACAAGTTGGAACTTCCAACGCAGAACTTGTTGATACAGTGATATACAGTTGCGAATACAGACATAGCTCTCGGGCGTTTTGTCAAGTCGATTTGAGAGGAAACCGACTCGTTCAGGTTGGTTGTGACTCGGTGTGGACAAGAAGCAGAATTTTGGGACTTGACGTTGATGCAATTGGAAATGAGTCTCAAGCGTCAACTCCCCGACAGCGACTGTGATGAAGACTATTCTGAGAAAAGCCTGTGTTCATCTCCTACTGGTGATGCGCCAGGCCATGGCATGACTAGAAAGCGCCGACGAGGGATCATCGAGAAACGCCGCAGAGACAGGATTAACCATAGCCTCTCCGAGCTGCGCCGGTTGGTGCCAACAGCTTGCGAAAAGCAAGGTTCAGCAAAGCTTGAAAAAGCCGAGATTTTGCAAATGACTGTCGACCATCTCAAGACGCTCCATGCGAAGGGAGCAATGTCTTTCGACCCCCAAAGAGTCGCTATGGACTACCACAGTGTTGGGTTCCGTGAGTGTATGGCGGAAGTGGCACGCTATCTTGTCACAGTTGAGGGCTTGGACGTGCAAGATCCCTTAAGGTTGCGGACCATGTCACACCTTCAGCATTTTGCCGCCCAACGTGACCTTGCGCAGAGACAGGCGCAGTGGAGCTTTCCACAGACTTATGCAGCCTCAGCCCCCGTCCAGTCAACCGCCCATGTGTCAGGATACCAGTTCCCAACGTTATCTAGTGATCAACATTTTAGTGTACCAGCAATGCCTTCGGATGATCAGTTGAACGGAAACTTTGGTGTACAAGCATCCGCTCGTGTGTTATGCGGTCAGATTCCAGGTGTTCCGAACCACTCCCAGAGTTCAGCTATGCAGTATCCGTACCCAAACGTGAACAACCCGGCCCTTGGTACCAGTTTTGTCCAGTACCAGCCAGCTTCAAGTAGCGCCTCTCAAGTGAAACCGTACAGGCCCTGGGGTACGGAATTAGCGTATTGAGTGTGTGTTATAACGGCGTTATGTACATTCCAGTGTCAACGATTCTAGTCCCTGTACAGAGTGTGATAGATGTATGGAAACCGATCTCTTTTTCACGTTTGATTAAACTGTTTCCAAACTAGATAATTTGTTTCTCTTGAGGCTAGGGCACCTCCCTTCCCGTGAGCCCCCCCCCCCCCGCCAGCCAAGCTAGAGGCTGGACACAGAAAATTCTTCTTGCATCAACTTCTGCTCCGTTCCGACTATGTTCATATGGTTCTGCGTCAGTTATGCTGCATTTTGTTCGCTTTGATGTTGAAGGTTGCAAAACGTATCTCATTATTGCCGTTCCGACGAAAAAATCAGCTGTTAAAATCCGTGAACTCTTTGGACTCATAACACGTTTATTTAAAGCACCTCTTCCCAAGTATTCATTATTTTCGAGAGCCATCTATGAATATTAAGAATGTTTTCCCCACGGTTAGTGAATACTTGGGCGCTAGATGACGAGCGGACATTTTTCGGACGGCATATCTTCAAATTCCAGAACACCTGACATTCATAGTACGAAATTCTGATTCAACGATTTGCGGACAGACGTATCGCCAACTAAAATTCCTACCTGGACATTTTCCATTTAGTTGGTCACATTAGAAAACATTGATGTTACGGGAAAACTGTCAGGTCTTCGAAATTTTGGGCTCCATCATCGATTTCCTACTGAAATTTTGAGCTTTTCTCAACTTTATAGTGAAACTGGAAAATTTCAAGAGGGGAAGTCTTGGTCGTGTGTCCGCACCAAAAATTTCATCGCATAATATGGGGATCCTGGCCTAAGCCGCATTCGATTCATCTACGGTTATCCGACTATATTATTATTTAAAAATTGTCTATAGTCGTTTTATTCAGGAATAATGACGTCATTCTGAACGCAAATTTCCATTTTCGTAGTGTGAATCGAACGACAACAGACGAACGATTTTCATCATCGCTAGAACTTCGACGGAAATTATAACAAAAAAAAACTTCCGTCGGGAATTTCGGATATTATCCGACGGATTCGTAGAACTACGACTACAGTTTTAAACAAAACAACAAAAGCGCCACGCCATAGTGGAATAAAACGGTGCTGGTCGTCGACAATACTAGATAACTGTTGATGAATCGAACGCGGCTCTAGTACACTAATGTGACTTCAATTCTCAGATAGTCCGCAACTTACCGCAGGAAATTCTTCACGCAGTGAGCAGCTGTGAGCACCCATTGGTCGGCGATCAACGCCCCTCCGCAAAAATGCATTCGCTTGTTCTCGATCTTCTTTTGAAGAGACACCTGCCAAGGTGCGAAACCTGGAGTGGGGGATGGAAATTAGACGAGAAAACGGTGAATATATCTCAAAAGAATGTTATGGAACAATGTATCATGCCTATCAGATACTCGTCTCAAGGCCATAGATTGATGGTGGCCACAGTGGTGCCCACCAAGTAAGCATCCAGTCGGATTGCCTTTCTGTCGCTCCTGTTGATCACGAGTTAGGGTACTTCCAGATTAGCTAGGAGAATGAAATTTGTCAGTTCGATGCCAGATTCAGTTTCTTTGCGAATTGTCATTTGCCGGATTCGGCCGTCCAGGGAGGAGTGTGTCATTTGTAACTCTAGAAAAAGTTATGCAGTCTTTGGAAGAGTTATCCAACCTAGGATCGGCAACCATGGGGGGATTTGGAGGCTGGACCGGAAACCTTGCGGTATGCATAACTCTCGAACGACTGATCCGATCGTGATTGTGCTTGATAGTTGAGAACAGAACACGTCCTGGATCTTGTGTTTAAAGTTTGGGACCGGACCCAACAGGCGGTCACTCTAGCTTTGTTTTTTGTTTGAGTTGGATGACGGTAACTGGAGCGACCGAGCCGATTGACTGAACTTGAACACAGCTGGAGCTAGGCCTATGGCATTTCGTATACTTGTAGATTCTTAGGTCTAAAAGAGCCTTTTGGGGGAAATCCCCCCCCCCCCGTTAATTGGCATCTTGGTCCTGATTGCCCACGAGTTAAGCTCGTGAACGGTCATGGTCATAGGTATCAAATTTTAATCTGGTATACTTGTTGCCAATGGGATGCGTTTGGGGGTTCCCGACCCACCCCCACCATTCCTGTTTCAGCGAAAACTGGGCCCAGTTCAGTTCAGTTTCAGTTTCATTGGACTATATTTAAAGACAAAAAAAATATACAATTTACATTCCTGCCAGGAAAGCACAAATGTAGTGCTTGGCTAGGGCAGGGAAATATCCTATAATAATTTAAACATCAAACAGAATCAACTAACTTAACATTCTATTTAAAGAGAAAAAGAAAAAATAGGAGAGGAAAAAAATAACCTATGGTTTCAACTTTAAATAAAAGGAGAGAGAAAATAAGGGAAAGAAGGAACGAGAAAGAAAGAAAACAAAAGAAAATAAAACAGGGGGTTGGTCTAAAGGAGGATAACACTAACAATTTTCCTGTAGTGACCTTTCGCTGCTCGCTTGAAGGAAATGAGGTTATTCGAATTCCGGATATCTAACGGTAGTAGATTCCAAATTGATCAGAAGGTGCGAACCATGAGGGGTATGAAGTTAAAGTTTGGTGACATAATAACGGGTACAAATTTAGTGTAGGCTTCTTGTGTAGCCGTCGTGTACTTACACATCCTAGGGTCTAGAAATGACTCTTGTAGTTGCACTTCCACCACCCTCCAATGTCTGGTACTTGTTTTAACACTCCACGATTGAGCGCCTGCAAACTTGGATTTTTCCTCGGATTTTTGGTTCTGGTTAAATGTCTGTCTTTCAAAGCAGTTCTGAAAAGGGATTTTGATATCTTCTGATTGGCTGTTGTGTCGCTGGTTAAAGTTTAACTGAAAAGCTAATTTATTTTTGTATCACTTAGTTATTACTATACTGTATATTATTATAGTTATTAGTATAGGCCTACACTCAATTAGTTGGGTTCTGCTAAGAAATTTTTTTATTTATTTTCCACTGTCTTCTCCAGTGGTGCTTCAGAATACCTACGGCCTTGGCCCCGCTGCGGGGACCACAGCACGAATTCCGCCATGAAGCGGAAAACTTGAATCTCAACACAAACGCGGATTTTCAGAGGGGTAAATCTCTTTCGTCAAGCATACAACAAAGATAGAAGTGCATAGAGGTACCACACATCCGACAAGGAAAGTCCCCTATTTGAAAACTGATTATTTATTCGTGAATGCGGAGCAACGAAATAACGGATTTTCATCGGGTCTTCAAGCCTCTTTAAGTGGATAAATAATATAATAATAAACTTATATCAGCCCTTTTTGGTTAAACTTTAAGGAACTGCAAAGCTTTGGTAGGGGAAAGGCTAGTTGAACAAGACCAAAGGTTTCGATGGGATGCCAAAAGTTCAATATTTGATCCAGACAATTGGGTCTTGTCTTTACCAGGCTTCTTGAACATCTTTACTATTAGATTAAGCCCAAACAGCTAATCATATGAGAAAACCAAGTTCAGATATGGATCCAGCATGTCTGTTTACCCATATATGTCATATCTATTTTGACGAAAAAGATCGAAACTTCCAGCCTTACTTCTGCCAATTTTTCGGTTTCGGTGGGATTCCGGAACTACTTGTCCGGCGAAAAAATAAAACTCAAAAACGAATTCAGTGTATCTCCTTCTATATCCAACATCTAGTCAACTTCAAATAAGAATTTAACTTATAACAAATTTATCGGTGTCAGTCGGATTACGGGTGAACTATATGTCCAGATAAAAGTTGATTGTCATATACGGATTCAGCAGATGTTCTTACCCTTAAATCGGACATCTAATCAACTACAAATACAGCTTATGCTATTACCATATTTTCCGGTTTTGGCCGAATTTCGGGCGAAATACTTGTCCGAATAGAAAATGATTTTCACACCAGTGTTCATCATCTCGTCTTACCCCTAAATCGAACATGTAACCAACCTCAAATAAAACATTTACTTTTAACAAACTTTCCGGTTTTGGCCGGATTCAGGGCGAGCTACTTGTTCAGCGAGAAAATGGTTTTCATAATCACGTTCAGCATGTCTTCTTACCCCTTAATCGACTATCTCATTAGCTGTTTAAAAATATTTTCTGCCCCTTAATTTGAACCCCCTCCCCCCAGGGGTGGCCTGAAGGGGGGGGGGGTGAAGGGGGATGATTCATCCCCCTGCCTTTTTCTAAGTCGTACCATTTGTTTATTTCGGCCTCGCCGAGGTCCGGGGCATTCATTTTAATAAAAAAAAATCCGAGTCGTTTAAAGAAAAGTTGTTAATTTTGGCTCTGCACAGATTCAGTCGTAAGCCCGTCTCTAAAGGCAAGTCGAGTCGTTTATATCAGGTTTTGTAACCCCGGTAGGTCGGAGACATGATTCACGAGGGCAGCAATACGGCTACCTCTTATACTCCCAAGTGATTTGTATCAGCCTCCTGCCTCACTTACGTCTTTCAGATTTTAGCCTGTCAAAATTACAGTAGGTTAGTTGTTAAAGTGAAGGCTGACTGGATAACATTGAAATACCTTATAGACCAAAAGCGAGAGACAAGGATATGTGCTTGATTGTTGGCCAAGCTTTGACTATAAGTGAAAACAGAGGAATAAATTTTTTTAAGCATAATGGAAAAGCCATCAAAACTCAAATGACAGGAGACCCGCGAAACAAGTGTGCCCAGAACAGTTGGAAAAAGTCGATTACAAAGCCAGGTGAGGTGGGAACAACGATTGAAAAGGACAAGGAAGATTTTAATGTACACAGGAAGTTCGTTTCCCAGGACAGGAGGGGTTCTGCAGACGCTGGAAAGGGTCATTCTAGTCGGGAGGTAAATTTTTATAGCAGAGGCGTTACTAACCAAAATGTTAGGGGGGGAGGGGTGCAAGGTATTTACGGACTAGCTGGTCATTTTAATCGACTTTTTCTGCCAAAAAACGACTATTTTGACGAAAAATCAACTGATTTTAAGAACAACCAACCATTTTTAAGACAAATTGACTTACGAAAAACCGACTGTTTCCGAAAAATCGCGGAGCTTCGCACCGATTTAGCTTCTTTTTTTACCGACTGGCCGACAGCGTTGGGGGGCGTCCCCCCCCCCCATACGTGAGTCCATGTATGCTAGTGTTTAAGCACATCTGAAAAGCCCTCGTAAAATTCAGGACACTCATACAGCTCGATCTCTTTTCTGTTTAAGTTATGCTAAAAGCGAACTTCTCGTTCTTCATTTGCTGTGTATAGCATCTCCTGTCGCGTATTGAGACTCAGACTTAATTTCGTGGTAAGGTCGCAGATGAAGATTGAGGCAGATATAACCTTGTGCTTGAATATGCTGCATTGGCGAAAGACATAGTGTTTCTGTCGGTCGAAAGACAAAAGCTTATTTCGTCAATGAATCGAGGTTTGTTTTTACACGGAAAGAATCAAATTCTGCAAACCAGTTTTACGTTGCAATTTTTCAGATGGAGGTCGCTGTAGCCTTATCTGCTTTATTTTTTGTCATGAAAGTAAAGTGTGTCGAATGACAAATAAAATGTTACACGGTACTTTCATAATGAAACAAAAGTACATAAAAACTACAGTGAAACTACACCCGGAAAAAAATGCAACTCAAGTCTCGTCGGCGAACCGGTGTCTTTTTCGGGCGAAGACTAAAAGTTTGTTACGTCCGTGAATCCGAATGTTTTTAAAATGAGCTGACAAACCGGTTTCCTCGTTTTGTTTCTGAATAAGCGTGTCTTTAACCTGAAAATTGCTTTTTTTGCTATTAATTCGGAACAAATCTACGTTGTTTTCTATTTCCACTATTTTTTAGCTTTTTTCGAAGGACAGATTTGTGATTTCATATTTTTTTTTTCTTTCTCAATGGGATCACAAAAAAAAGGCTCTGCTTCTCGGTGTTTCACAAAATTTCGCCCGTGGCGCATTTCGCGCATATTTAGAGGAACGGTGTGTCATTTACTCAGCGATTAGGCTTGGAATTTCATAGATTTGAAACACACTGTAGGCTAGAATCTTTCTAGACAAAGGCAGATACAAAATTCCGACTGCGGCGCTTGCTTTAATTTGTCCAGGTTACAGGCGTTGAAAGCTTTCCTCTGTAGCGAAAGCTGAAATGTAAAGCTGAGGCTATGAAGGTATGTATACACAGATTTTGATTACAAGAATAATTTCAGCTGATGCATTGCAGCTAGTCTACACCGGCTCTATTATTTAGTGGTGGGGAGTGTGCGCCATTGCCGCGTAGTGGCAACAGTTCATTTTGTCGGGTACGTGCGAGTCGTATATAACGATCCAGAAGTCGTTGAAATGAGGGGTCTCACCCCCTGGCCTGAGTGCTTCGGGCCACCCCTGCCTCCCCCACCCCTAAATATAGGGCTATAGAATCCGTCTACGTACTCGACCTTTTCCTTGACCCAAAGGATCCTCACGCCAAGTTTCATCAAAATATCTCATTCCCTTCGAGAGTTATCGTGCTTACAGACGGACAACTTTTGCGATGTCATAGGTATCCCTCCACTTACGTTTTGGGATACCAATAAGAGAGCCTAGCGGACTGGTGATCCGCTGTTTACTGAGAAATAAAATTATGTGAACTGTAGGTTTTAAGCTCCACCCTTACCTTCCGTTTTTTCTGATATTCCGAAGTGAACTTCTGCCCTAAGTAAGGTTGATAGGTTCAGAAATAGAGCGCCAGGAGTTAAGAACCTTTTTTTTTTTTTTTTTATTCCTGTGTTTGTTCGTTGCCAAGTTGAAAGTGTTAATGTCGCTCGAGTTCTATAACAATTATTGTTTAAATCATTAGTGCTTCACTGTACGCTTCTAACCGTTCTATCCAGTATCATCTCCGAGATTTAATGCTAACTATGTCATCAACCAATCAGTTAATTATTTATAATAAAACACGTAGCCAATAATTGGCCTTATTCCAGTTCAGCGCTCCAAGTCGGCTAGTTTCTGTTCCTCCCCCTATAATTAATCTTTGTGTAGGGGTAGTAAAAAGTCGGACCCATAAGGTAGTGCGTAACTTTCATTTTCTACTACTGAGGCGCATGCAAAACCTCCATTACCTGTGAAGCAGATTTCAGACTTTCTACTCATCAACCTGTGAGTTTATTTACTATGTCTATGACAAGTGATGAGGGTGAGGCATAGGGGTATTAACAGAAACTAGTCCGCTTGGAAGCGCTGAACTGGAATATGGCGAATACTCTGACTAAGTCCAAAACACGCCGGCGATCCTCAGGAAGAAGTAGTAAGCGTGTCCATGCGACTCAAACTCAACGACTCAAATCCTGTGACCATCAATCACCGCGATCTTTGGTAGCAGTTTTGACACCGCTTCTGCCTTTCTTCCGCTAGATACCAGGAGAGGCCGGAGATTTGCATCGGCAAGGAGAGATAGTCATCAAGAGTATTGGTTTCTCGTCTTTCTGCGAACATATATGAAAACATATATATGTACTATTACAAATTAAACTTGTCATAACAATATTAGTGTACAAACTAATGTCGAGTAGTATTTTAAAAACTAAGGGCTTTAAATACTAGGTTTCTTGTCTAATGTTGGTTCTCCCCTCTAATGGTGCTACGCTTATATTTCATTTGCCGTGCTTGGCTCTTTTTGAGGCAGAACAAGCTCCCACTTATTGGTTTCAAGGAGACGATTGGTCAGAAACACTGGCTACGCAAAGTTTTCAGTAGAAGAGGGGGGATGGGGGGGGGGCACGAAGCTATAAACGCCCGGCACGGGTTTGTATCTTTGAGCGACCCAGCAAAGTCTCCTAGCAATCCCAACATATGTATGTACGTATGTAGGTACATTTTATATAATGTATAATGTAATGACTATAAACTGTATCTACAGCGACTTGTTAACTAAGAACTGGCACTTACTTATAGGCATAGCAATCCCTTTAACAATCCTGTCCTCTGCGATGAAACCATCGTCCACTTGGTATTTCAGCAACTCTGCTTTTGGCACTCGGTGTGACCCCTCACAAACAATCAGTAACCCGACTAAATTCCATAATATGAATTTCATCTCTGTAACCCAGTACTCAGTACAAGAGGCGAATTTTGTTGAGTATCAAACTATCTAGAAGTGGCAGGTGGTTGGAAAATGGGCAATTCATCTGCCAGACAAGGCGAGTAATAACGCGTCATACATGTGGCATTTCTCTTCATAAGCCAGGTACATATCTGTAATACGTATTCCTTCATCCGATGATGATTGCGAATCTCGGCTGATGACACGTATTAATGCTCTATTTGACTAAGTCCAAGACACGCCAGTGCTCCTCAGGAAGAAGGAGTTATCGTGTCCGTAACGACTCAGACTCACCGACTCAAATCCTATCACGGCGATCTTCGGAGCAGCTGTGACAACGTTTATTCATTTCTTCTGCAGGTATCCGGAGATTCTGCATCGGCAGAGAGAGATGGTCATCAAGAGTATTGGCGGAGATATTATTTACACAAAATATTTCGGCCCTTCTTGCAAGTTTCGTATTTTCAACTGCAGCTTGAAGAGGACCCTTAACAAAAAAGGCCGAAACGTAATCTCAGCTGACTAATACGTACAGCACCTTGTGTTGAGCTTGGCTTTGAACCAAGTTATCACCATGATCAGTTCGAGTGTGACTGCTTCCGTAGCCGGAAGCACCGTATACTCTTTACCGTATACTCTTTCGTGTCAGAAAGAGTATACGGTAAATGTTTTTATGGCTTCCCCTTTTACAGGTCGAGCTTATGCTGTTTTTTGGGATCCCAAAACGTAAGTGGAGGGATACCGATGAAATCGCAAAAGTTGTCCGTGTGTCTGTGAGCAAGATAACTCTCGAAGGTAAGGATATATTTTGATGAAACTTGGTGTGAGGATCCTTTGGATCAAGGGTAAGGTCAAGTTCGTAGAGGGAGCTCTGTAGCCCTACATTTAGGGGTGGGGGAGGGGTTTCAAATTAAGCGGCAAAAAATATTTTAAAAAGCTATTGAGATAGTTGATTTAGGGGTAAGAAGACATACTGAATTCGAAAATGAAAGTTATTTTCTTGCTGGACAAGTAGTTCACCCGGAATCCGGCGAAAACCGGACACAAAATGTGTCGACCAATTTTCGGCTATAGCAGTCCCTACCCCTTTATTCTCAAATCATTATAGCTCTGCTCGCGTGGATGCCGACATTCATTTGTTTATTCTATGGACATCGGAGAGACCTAGTGTAATCGAAGGTCGAAGGTGTTGATATATAGTGTTCAAAGATAGGACTAAACAAGGACCCATCTACGAACTTGACCTGTACTTTACTATTATTACTCTTACTATTTCCAAATCATTATAGCTCTATGGATACCGACATTCATTTGTTTATTCTATGGACGTCGGAGAGACCTAGTGTAATCGAAGATCGAAGGGGTTGCTATATAGCGTTCAAACGAGGAAATAATGTTGTTCTAGCGAGGATGTTGTTCAATGAGGAATCACTGGTAAAGTACAGGTCAAGTTCGTAGATGGGTCCTTTAGTCCTATCTTTAGAGGCAGAGGAGCGATTTCGAATTTACGGTAAAAAACATGATGTTTTATAAGCTAATAAGAATTCATTGAGGGGGTAAGGAGGCTCGGACAAATGTAATCCGCAGGCCCCTTCCATCCTCTCTTGTTTGGACTGGATGTCTCACTATAGAATATTTTGTTCCGCCTGCAATGAAAAGGTATCTTCCTTCTTTTCAGTCTACACTGACCGTTACTTTTCGCCGAGGTTAAAACAACAAGAAATTTTCCCGATTACAATATTGCCATCCAGAGTGCATTGAAAAACATGAAGAAAAAGAAGAATCCAGATAGAGATGGCATTTCCCACGAGCATTTAAAGTACGATTTACCACCTCTTAAGAACCCCCTCCAGCTATTGTTCCAGATGATCCTGTCAACATCCACCTTACCGGAAAGTTTTCTTCTGGGTACGATTACCCCAGTCTTAAAAAGAGGAAAAGATGCAAATCATTGCAGCTCTTAGCAAAATTTTCGAATCCACTTTGGCACCTGAAATTACTTCTAAATGTGACATCGGAAGTCTACAGTATGGTTTCAGAAAACGAATTGGATGCTCCCATGCCCATAAGTCACTGATCCAAATTCTAAAGCAAGCATCAGTAAAGAGAGAGACAGTTCATCTTTGTGCGATTGACATCGCTGGAGCTTTCGACAACGTTAACCATGTCCAGGCTTTACTGTCTTTGATGGAAAACGGCGTAAATAGTGTTAAGATGATGGACGAGTGGAGGCGAGGTTTAATGAAGATAAGGCTCCTGGGGTGTGGGCTGAAGACATTCTGACACCGTAGGTGCCCACTAGCCCCAGGACCAGTCAGGGAACCGGACAAAAGAGACAAGGGAAAGTCTCAGGGAATTCTATAGCTCAGCCGCAGTCAATCCAGAAATCCCTAATCAATCTGGTTCACACATTCTAGCGAAGCTGGAATTCACATATCCAGTCAAGCCCGAATGCGGGAGCGAACCAGGAACCTCTGAGTTATAAGTCCAACGCTCGACCAACTGAGCCACGAGTCCATCATCTTAACAATGGTGTCAGAAGTGGGATGTACATTCTTGAGAGAGTATCTATCTCCGCAAGAAAAATATACAAACAGATCACCACCAAACAAAAAAAATAAACTGGCCGATAGGGGAATATGAAAAATTAAGGATAAGCCGAAAAAATGCCACAAATAAAAATACGACGTCCCTGAATCACTCCATAGGGCTTGAAAATAGTGCCATATAGACAACGTCGAAAACGAAAGGCGAGAAAGGTTGATCTTATTCCGAATAACCATAACTTTCACGAAAAGAAAATTTTATGTCGGGGAACTAAACAGAATAATCGTCATGGAATAATCGCATGCAAAATTACGTTTCCAGGTACGTGAAATATGAAATCATACGCGAATGCTAATTTATTAATGGTACCGCAAGCACGCATTGTCAGTGTTGAGAGCACTGATATAAAATAGACACGGCGAAATGACGCAATGATGTACCCCGGAGAATAAATTATTTTGCCGATGCGATGACGATTAACAGGATTTGCAGTCTGTGGCGCGAAAAACACTCACTTGACGACAGAAAACTCCTGAAAATACGGGAGGAAAAGGGGGAAAAGAAAATTCGCGGTCAGTGGCGCGAAATACACTCACATGGCGACCGGAAAAATCCTTAAAAGGGAAGGGGGAGGGACAAGAAATTTCTCAATCAGTGGCGCGAAACACACTCACATGTAGATCGGAAAATTCTTAAAACAAAAAAAAGTAGGAGGAAAGGGGGAACGAAAATTCACAGTCAGTGGCGCGACACACACTCACATGGCGATCGGAAAAATCCAAAAAACTATACAAGGGAAAACAAAAACAAAAGGATAAACCCGACATAAATTAATTTTCATATGTGAAGAAAGCCGACGGAAATATCAAAGATCAAAAATGGAAAAACCTAAACCTACATTTTTGTTCTGGACTGACCGAGCTGAACCATAAAAAAAATGAAATAAAATAAATAAGGGAGTTATTTTTATTTTGCTAAATTAAAGGGTAGGGCGGGTGGGTGGAAAAAAAATTTAATTTTCGTGACTACGAACAAAAAATTTGGACGTGGGTCCTCCTTATTATGAGAAAATAAGGGCTTACAAAAATAAACTTCCCACTTCTGATACCATTGTTAAGAGGATGGACGAGTGGAGGCGAGGTTTAATGAAGATAAGGCTCCTGGGGTGTGGGCTGAAGACATTCTGACACCGTAGGTGCCCACTAGCCCCAGGACCAGTCAGGAAACCGGACAAAAGAGACAAGGGAAAGTCTCAGGGAATTCTATAGCTCAGCCGCAGTCAATCCAGAAATCCCTAATCAAACTTCCCATTGTCTTTGTAAACCATATATTTTTGTAAGCCTTATTTTCACATTTTTCGATATTTTTTTTTGTCAGAACTTTCTCTCATGAATTTTTGAGCGAATATTTTTGGTGTTTTTGGCAATTTGGATTGGTTTTTGTTATTGCGGACATTCATACCCTTGATTATTCTGGTCTCGTTTTTTTTTTTTTTTTTCTCGGAAATGGAAAACTTTTTTGATCCTTCTCGTTTCCCTGCCCCTCGACCCCAGACATCGCGACCCCTCGCATCTCGGTTATTTTTTGAAGATGAATGTTCGCAACAATTTGACAATCCTCCGGCAGAACCTTTGTCTCGGTGGTCTCAGTGTATGCCTGATTACCGACCACAAGTACCGCAATATCCCGCCTACCAATACCCGGCCCATCGAGCTGATTTTCACCAACCACAAGAATACCATGACCACTTTTATGCACAACAAGTCCCCACCCACCCAACCAACATGTATTTACCCCAAACATCCTTTTACGGTCCCCAACAATATCCCCAACAGTTTATTCATACCCGACCGTCTCCTCCTCAACCATCATTTGATACGATGCCCAACTGTCGTCCCTGTGCCCCTGCCATAAACCCGAACCCAGCGCCACCCCAGCCGGCTCACCAAGACTTAATTGTTTTCAGCGATCCACCGGCTCGGGAAGAAAACCCAGAAGTCACTCTAGCTCGGCTACGGCTTAAGCTAGAGATAGCCAAAGAAATCCCTACTTTCAACGGGGAAACAAGCGCGGCATCCTGGCTTGAGCAAGCACGACACAAATTTTCTTTTTGTGGAGTTGTTGCATGGCCAGAGCAGTTCGCAATCCTTTCTTCTCGGCTGGTTTCACCGTTGACCAGTTGGGTTGAAAGTTTGGACGCTCTACAGAAAGTTTCATGGGCAGCATTCGAAGCTTCCCTCCAGCTCCGCTGTCGGGGCAGGGAGGAGGAGTTTCGTCTGGCTGAGGAACGAGTGATTTATCAGCCGGAAAGCATGACGCCTGACCTTTGTGGTCAGTTGATTCAAAAGTCTTTGGATTTGCGTTACTCTTATACTCCGGCTGACAGGGCGAAGAGTGAGGTTCTTAGGGTCTACTTGACCGAATTCATCAGAGGCCTCCCCGTCCCTTACTATGATGAGGTAAAAAGAAGGAGCCTGACTAGTCTTCCACAGGCAATAGAGGTTTTGTGACAGGTTAGGGCTGACCGCTCAGCCAGGGATTACCATGAGGCGGCACTTTCCCAGTCACGATCAATTTACACCGTCAAAGCCGACACTGTGACTACTCTTCCCGGAAATGAAAGACCTGCCGCGCCTACATCTTCGAGGTCCTTTGGAGACCAGCCAATTTGTGATTTTTGCTTGCGTGTCGGTCACGAAGAAAAATGGTGCCCGGACAAAGCCCGCGGTTTTCGCCCTTTTAACCAGGGAAACGTGCAAGGTCCGCGCTACTTTGGGGCTCCACGACGGACCGGTCCAGAACCCGCGCCACAATGTCCCTCATTCGCCCAGCCTAATGAGAGGCCCGAACAGGTCGCAAAACCCTCGTTTAGGCTAGAGCACTCTCCTCCTGAGTCTTGCTTAGTTTGCACGGTACAGGGCAGTTCAAATCTGTCTTTTGTAAATTTGTGTTTTGGGACTTACCGTGTCAAGACTTTGTACGATACCGGTGCCGAGTGCAACCTCATGTCTGAGGATACTGCTGCGAATATTCAAAGCTGCATCATTGACCGATCGAAAACATGCATTTCAGCGTCTACATTGTGTGGTCCGCTTACAGTCACCTTCGAGGTTACTGTACAATTTTCTTTATTAGGTCGAACGTTTGTGGAGAAATTTTTGGTGATCCCTAGGCTATGTTTCGGTGCTTTGGTCGGCCGGCCGTTCATTCGGTCCGCAGGATTGATGTTAGACCCAACCACCGATATTTTCTCCCTCAAATTCCCTGGTCAGTCCCAGCCTTCGATAATGGAACCTAGAGTTTGTAGTATAGGTATCGGAGAAAAACTAGTCCCGTCGAAGTGCGCTTACCGCATAAGACCGCATTATGCAAGACCCATTAGTTGCAGTGTTTTAGGCCTACCCACGGGTACGAAAAACATATTGATTGAGGGCAATGAAGCTTTACAAGCCCGAAATATTATGGTTCTTCCACAGTTGGTCCCTATTTCCCCAGATGGTACTGTCGTATTTATCGCAGAGAACCATTCTCTGACGAAAGTACGAGTACGGAAAGGTGACCTATCCCTCCTCTCGATTGACCCCACACCTGACACTATTGTTAAGAGGATGGACGAGTGGAGGCGAGGTTTAATGAAGATAAGGCTCCTGGGGCTAGTGGGCACCTACGGTGTCAGAATGTCTTCAGCCCACACCCCAGGAGCCTTATCTTCATTAAACCTCGCCTCCACTCGTCCATCCTCTTAACAATAGGTCGATCATATTGGCCTTAAGATCGTGGTACTCCAGATGCAAGCTGGTAGTCAAATGGCAAGACAGGCTGAGTCACCCTATTACAGTGAAAAAGGGAGTCCCTCAGGGCAGGTTCCTATCGCCACAGATTTTTAAATGTGCGATTGCTCAATGCCTAAGAAAGCTTACGCCAACTTTTAACTTCCGTGGCATCGATGTTAGCTACCTGGCCTATGCTGACGACGTCCTCCCTATCAGCCGATCCAGGAAGGGCCTTGAAACAAACGTTGCTAGCATGAACCAATCGCTTGGCGAGATTGGCCTATAAGTCAACGCTAGTAAATGGTCAGTACGTTTGTTTCAACGCTCCTGCTACTCTTCGGAAACCCTCTCTGAATGTTGGAGGCAATGTTCTCATAACCGAGGAAAAAATTCGATGGCTTGGTATAACAATCGCGCAAACTATGCGAAAGATTTGCGAGGAAGCAGTTAAATCAGCCGCTAAAGGAATTAGATATGGTTACTGCAAAATTGGGCCGAACCGTTCGAGGTATAGCAGACCCGGGCTTGGGAAGTTATATACTGCCTTTTGCGCACCGTATGTTAACTTCCTTGCTGGATTACATTCTATACTCAGAAGAAAGGACCTTCGACACATACGCTCGACATACTACGGCATACGACATACAACCGCTATCTGATCCGCCGTTTGTTAATTTCCGACCCATTGTTGACGCTTGAAGCACTCTCCTCTAATTTGTGTTCTCCGATTGGAAAATTACCTGTCAACGATCCCATCAACGTGCTTCTAAATTAGTGAACCTTTATGGAAAATATTTGTTGAGTGTTTTGCGATTATTTATATTTTTTTTACTGCACTTACGCCCTTGCGCAGTGCGTCATAAACTCATTCATTGACCTTAATCTGTTTCTAAATTTCAACATTTAAAATTTTCAAGAAGTCTGGCGAAGACCGGATATCTACAAGATCGAACTATCTGGATCAGATATGAAATGTTAGGGAGCCCATCGAAACCTTTGTTCTTATTAGTTACATGTTGTCTTATGGTTTGTTGGCTCCGCAACGTTTTCTGTTGGTATATTACACCGGTTCTGTTCTGTGATGTCGGGAAATATACGCCGTTGCCGCGGACGTGTTTTGTCGGCAACTTTTTGATTCCGTCGGCACAAACTAGACGTCCTCCCCAAGAGATGAAGGGCTAGTGACGCCCCAGCCTGTCCCTCGCACATCATCTTAAGAGGGACAACTAGCTCATCAAGGAACAAGAGCTAGAAGCTCATATGGCACTTGCAAGGCTGGGTAAGAGGATGAAAGTAGGAATTTGCCAATTTGTGGGTTTGTTGTGATAATTTGTTAGCAAACCCCTTGAGACTAGAATATTCATGGACCCTTGGAACTCACGGTAATGTATCGTTTGGTAAAAAGTATTTTATTTTGGTTGCGCACTTTAAGGGCGCTAGAAATTCATTTATAAGACCGACAATCCAGAAAGGGGTCGCTTTTCTTAGGGAAGTTGCCTGGCATCAAGGCCGTATCCAGGGGGGGGGGATCCCAAAACGTAAGTGGAGGGATACCTATGACATCACAAAAATTGTCCGTCTGTCCGTCCGTCCGTCTGTCCGTCTGTACGCACTTTAACTCTCGAAGGGAATGAGATATTCTGATGAAACTTGGTGAGGATTGTTTGGGTCAAGAGTAAGGTCAAGTTCGTAGATGGGCTCTGTAGCCCTACATTTAGGGGTGGGGGAGGGGGTTTAATTTAAGGGGCAAATGAAATATTTTTAAACATATAATGTGATAGTCGATTAGGGGGTAAGAAGACATGCTGAACACGATGGTGAAAACCATTTTGTCATCAGACAAGTAGTTCGGCCGGAATCCGGCCAAAACCGGAAAGTTTGTTAAAAGTAAAAGTTATATTTGAAGTTGATTAGATGTTCGATTTAGGGAAAGAAGACATGCTGAACATGATGGTGAAACACATCTGTTCGCCGGACAAGTAGTTAGCCCGGAGTCTGGCCAAAACCGGAAAGTCTGTTAAAAGTAAAAGTTGTATTTGAAGTTGATTAGATGTTCGATTAAGGGGTAAGAAGACATGCTGAACATGATGGTGAAACACATCTGTTCGCCGGACAAGTAGTTAGCCCGGAGTCTGGCCAAAACCGGAAAGTCTGTTAAAAGTAAAAGTTGTATTTGAAGTTGATTAGATGTTCGATTAAGGGGTAAGAAGACATGCTGAACATGATGGTGAAACACATCTGTTCGCCGGACAAGTAGTTAGCCCGGAGTCTGGCCAAAACCGGAAAGTCTGTTAAAAGTAAAAGTTGTATTTGAAGTTGATTAGATTTTCGATTAAGCGGTAAGAAGACATGCTGAACCCTTCGGTGAAGAGTATATTCTACCAGGAAAACTTGTTCGGCCGGAATCAGGCCAAACCGGAAAATTTGTTAAAAGCAAAAGTTTTATTTGAAGTTGATTAGATGCCAGATTTAGGAGTAAGAAGACACACTGAATCTGTATATGACAATCTTTGTTTTGACCTGGACATATAGCTCGTCTGGAATCCGGTTGAAACCGGATTTTTTTTTATAAGTTTAAGTTTTACTTGAAGTTGATTAGATGTTGTTTATGCGGATAAGGAGATACGCTGAATTCGTTTCTGAACTTTTTTTTTCTGGACAAGTATGGTAGTTCGTTCGCAATTGTCTGGATCAACTATTAGATTTTTGGGATCCCATCGAAACCTTTGGTCTTGTTCCCTCTGATCTATGTGTTTTTTGTACTTTTTCGTCCGACCAGCAGGCGACCCCCCCCCCCAAATAAATTTCTGGATACGGGCCTGCCTGGCATTAACTGATAGCTGGAGCTGTGAACGAAGAAATACACGCTGCTAAATGCTAGGGAAGGTAAAGATCTTGTCAGTTGACAACCAAAACGGTTCGATACGATCGACAGCCGAAAGCAAAATCCTTGAGGCAAAAATGATCATGAGGATCATGAAAATGTATATTTTGCTTGAAAGTATTTTTTTGTACTTTGGGGTTAAGATGAGTAGGCTACTTTAAGGTATGGTCGGATCTGTAAATGACAATTTCTAAGCCAATCTTGTCAAGTCTCTAATATGTATCTAATGCTTATGCTTGTTCTTCCCACCAAGTGCCATCCCCATCGCTACACTATAAGCGTGTCACAAAATCACCCCCCCCCCGGGCCCTCCCCGACTCCCCTCATATTGATCGAGTCCTGTCTGCACCTGAAATAGGACATCTGAGACATGAGTTCTGTCCGAATATCAAGTTTCATTACCTGAAGATTCCGGATTCCCCATCCCTCCACACCCCCACGATGGCCGAATCGGAGAAACGACTGTTCTTAAGTTAAAATGGTCGAGTCCGTGATATGCGTGCCAAATTGCATAGTCCTAGCACACGTGGAAGCATCTTAACTCTGGATCACCGGAATTTCGGAACCCTCCCACAGACTCCCCCCACAGTGCCCGGATTCGGCCCGGTCCCCCTCCCACCACTCCCCCCAAAGTAACCGGATCCGTTCCGGACTTGAAATGTGACATCTGAAACACGAGATCTTTCCAAATGTCAAGCTTCATTAAGATCCGATTCCCCGTTCAAAAGTTATACATATACGTCAATATTCCAGATCCCCCCTCCCTCCACTCCCCCTACGGTGGTCGGATCGGGGAAGTGACAGTTTCCAAGATTGTTTGGTCACCTGCTAAGTTTCATCGTCCCAGTACATCTGGAAGTACCCTAACTCGCTATCACCGCTGACCGACAGAAAAGTGATCGGTACATGGCACTTGGCCGGAAGGCAAGTGCCACAAAAACCCCGAAAGTCACGTTTTTTTATTTTTTCGACAGAACTACTCTTCCGTCATCTACTGGAAATAAAAGAACCATATTGAGATGACGAAGATGAGCTGCGTTCTTTGTCACCGGAATACTCATCGGTGGTCTTCGTTTTTGGGATCCCAAAACGTACGTGGAGGGTTACCTATGACATCGCAAAGTTTTCCGTCTGTCCGTCCGTCCGGTTAGCACGGTAACTCTCGAACGGGCTGAGATGTTTTGTTCAAAATTGGCACAAGGACTCTTTGGGTCAAAGTACAGGCCAAGCTCGGCTTTGTAGCCCTACATTTAGAGGTGGGGGAGCGGTTTCAGATAAAAGGACAAATCAAATATTTTTAAAATCTAATGAGATAGTCGATTTAGAGATAAAGAGACATGGTGAATCCGAATATGAAAATTATTTTCTCGCCGGAGAAGAAGTTCACCCGGAATCCGGCAAAAACCGGAAGAATTGTGAAAAATAAAAGTCTAATCTGAAGAAGATTAGAGGTTCAGTTTAGGGGTAAGGAGACATGTTGAACACGCACATGAAAATTATTTTTTCACCGGACAAGTCGTTCGCCTGGAATCCGTCCCAAACCGGAAGATTTGTTTAAAGTAAGTTTTATTTGAACTTGAATAGATGTTCGATATAGGGGTAAGAAGACATGCTAAATCCGTATTCGTAAATTATGTTCACGCCGGACAAGCAGTTCGCCCGGAATCTGGCCAAAACCTGAAAATTCGTTCAAAGTCAAAGTTTTGTCTGAAGTTGGTTAGAGATTCGACATAGGGGTAAGGACGTATGCTGAATTCGTTACTGAGCTTTTTTTTCCGCCGGAAAAGTAGGTCGTCAAGAATCCAGCAGAAACCGGAAAATGTTTCAGAAGTAAGGCAGCTGGAAGTTTTGATCAATTTCGTCAAAGTATATATAACGTATAGGAGTAAACACACATGATGAATCCATATCTGAACTTGGTTTTCTCGGACAATTAGCCATTGACCTCAATCTGTTTCTAATTTCAACAGTTAAAAATTTTCAAGAAGTCTGGCGAAGACCGGATATCTACAAGATCCAATTGTCTGGATTAGGTATGATATTTTTGGGATCCCATAGAAACCTTCGGTCTTGTTCCTGTAAGGCATTTTTGGATTCAGTATTTTTCCTGAACAGTGCGGACTAACCAGAACCTGGACGGGAGGCTGGTTCCAGTGAGAAGTGAAGGGAGCTCAGGGGAGAACAGGGAGCTGGTTATAGTGCGAACACCCGATCAGGATAGGGAGCTCCCGGACTGGAATTCCTGCCCGGATGTTTGGCACCACCATCACTTTCATATGGAAAAGTTGAAATTTTTTCAACTTGATGATGAAAGTGCAGGAAATCCGGCCGGAAAATCCTAATCATGTGTTCGCACTTTTAGACCAAAAACCCTGCTTGTAGAGAAAACACCAGAGGCAGTGAGTGAAAAAAAAAGAAACCACTAGGAGTGCGACGAACGCCGATTCGTTTCACTGAGCGACTGAACAATTTTGGGCCCTTGGTATTCGCTATGCTATGAAAATCGTCGGCACTATTTATAGTAGGATTTATTTTACTCTTCAACGTTTCTACAAAATCATAAATCAACAAACGCAACACAGTCCCACGTGAAAAAGACGCCAAACGCGTGCAAACTTCAATAAATAAACCGCCGACTAGGACTAATGTTTCTTTTAAATTTTTTCTGGTGACCCCATATTTTCCTGGTGTTTGGGTCTAAACCCCACCGCCATAAAGGACTTAGCTATGAAATGGAACAAAGGGGAAATACCGAGATTATGGTCGGATATAGGTGAGATCTCTAACCCCCCCTTTTTTTTAAAAGAAAAGTCGGATTCAAATTTGAGTAAACTGGAAACGACCGAGTCCCGATTCTGATATATGAAACACTTGACAAATTTTTTTTTGGTTGAAAAAAAATAAAAAAAAATATTGAAAGTTTCCTCATTGTCAAAAACTTGCCACATGGAAATCTAGCTTGAATCTGGCCGGCTGAACTATACAATTTGCGCCGATATTTAATATTACGGATGGATAATATACTACGCCAAAAAATAATATATCACAATTTCTACAAAGGACTACACTGTTTCTAGCCTTTAAAGCGTAACCAACAATCTACAGGCCAGAGCACTTATGACACACGTTTGACGATTATTTCTGCACACTATCAATTTGCGAGGCCGCAAAAATGGAGATCTCAACCTAGAAGGCAAAAGTACAAACAGTAACTAAAACTCTTGGTGCGGTACTTGAATTTTTGGCAATCTCGGTTCCCCGTTTCACACCAAACCCAGCGGGACCAAGAACCAATAATCCTCTCGCGATGCGGGAACTTCCATCTCATCACTACTGCCTTGTAACCATGTAGCGATCTTGCAAGTACCGTGTTCTCTGGGCGCAACACTGTACCATCCAGAAAACCTACAACGATCACCCGGACCAAGAACCAACAATTCCTGTAGGGAGAACTTTCATATCCCCACTACCCCTATGTAACCATGCAGCAGCCTTGCAACTCCCGACTTCTCTGAGCCAATGCTGTACTACCAGGGTAGACTTTTACTCTTGGACCCGATGAAAAATTTGTAGCCTGCGTAGTAGTACGAAAACGTTGCATGTAATACAATGTAATAGCAAAGATTACTATCATTTAATGTGCCTCAGACCGGTCCAATCTTATGTAGTAGTATCCAGTAGCATCCTGTCTTGCCATAGTAGCATCGAGTCTTGCTAATAGTAGCATATAGTAGTATGCAGTAACACGGTAGCCTTGAAGTAGAAGCATGTAGTAGCATCGTTAGTAATGCATGCTACTTTTTCGTACTATTTTGAGATAAATTTTTCATCGGGGATGCATGCTAAGTTCGTAGATGAAACAAAAAGCCCACGACCATTTGTTCAAAGGCATCCACGAGGGCCTTTGATAAGCATGGTTACGCAGTAATCTTCTTCCCCTATGTCCGCCAGAAGGTGCGTAACTACTAAGAAACGTGGATGGCGCACTGAGCACTGCGTCCTGAACTGACTGAAAATCTTACTCCTATCAAAATGGGTGGCTTTCAGCGCTTTATCATGCAATACGTGGTGACTCTGATATAAGGGGTAACAAGATGCTCCACCAAAGGACAGATCGCGGAAGGTCCTTGCGGGTAACTAGGTTATGAACGACTTGTTGCGGGTCCTTGGTTATACCCATATCACAATGCATGTTTCACATAAACTATTATTATCATTGATAAAATAGTCGCTGGCTAGAGTCACAACCAGCCCAGGATTACAGGAAAATATTCGGGGGTTTTCGCATACCACAAGCGTTGGCGACGTGAGATTCTTTTATAGGGTTATTGGTTCTTGCTCCTAATCAGATACACGTCACAAAAAATCAACGAAGAAACCAACGAAAACGGGGTTTTCGTTGGTTTCTTTTTCATTTCACCAACTTCATTTTCGTTGGTTTCTTCGTTGATTTTTTGTGATATCTCAGGCCAATGTGGTTTACGAAATTACCATCAGATACACGCAGCGACAGCGTCATCTGAGGCATGTATGAGAAGTGGCTAACACCGGCGAACAAATGGGTTTCACGGCCCGCGCCGGCCCACACACATGGGATTAGACTCCACACCCGACTGACTAACATTCGAGTACGTATCAAGTGAGAAATGTGTACTGAATGAAAACGGTGAGGGATCGATGCGGGGAAGATTTATCTCCATACCATACATAATGGTTGCAGCAGAATTACTTAACTTAGGGCGTTGTTTTACTTTTGGGCAGTGAATATAAACCCCATTCATCCACCTACCTGGATAAAAATGGTACCGCCTCAACCCAGATTAAGTCCAAAGATGTATACCCAAAACTTCTACTGGTTTGCGGTTTCCTCCTGCATGTCGACATTCCTAAAAACTAGCAGGAGCCAGTTTCGCTGGTTCAGCAACATTGGCGAACCTCTGGTTCAGACAGCTGAGAATGCAGTAGATGGCAGTATGCTTCTTTGACAGTTGTTTAAAGTACGAACACACGATGAGGATTTCCCAGCCGGATTTCATGTACTTTCATCGTCAAGTTAAACAAATTTCAACTTTTCCATATGAAAGCGATGATGGTGCCGCAAATCCGGGCAGGAATTCCAGTCCGGTAGCTCTCGATCCTGATCGAGTGTTCGCACTTTTAACCTTTAATAGTGTAGTTGGGGGCCAAACGGTAAAGCAAAGACCCAAAACACCAACTTAGGAGCCCTCAGTAACCCAGTTTGGCTAGTTTACTTCTGTCACAGCAACTGGATGAAAATGGCACTGCTCAAGGTTAGCCAACGTTCTAAGAAGCACACCTCTACTGCACATTAAATAACAAAATTATTTTAGTCTAATCAGCATACCACAAACCCCTGATTGTGGGAAAGCCTATGCCAAATGCTGGGTATGTCTAGCATTTGGCATACCGTATGCCTAACGCTGGGTAGGCTATGCCAAATGCTGGGTACTGGAACCCAGTACTGATGATGTGAGTGAAACTTAGAAATCAACTAATCAGAATTCCACTATAGTGGGATAGGTCAGGGTTAGGTTACCAACAGCTATCCAGCGTTTAGCATAGGGTATCAAGTGGTAGGCATAGGCTAGGCCAAACGCTAGCTGTACCCAGCGTTTGGTATAGGGTATCCAAAAATCAGGGGTGGTTGATTGAGTCTAATGCTTCCAATTAAGCTCCACAGTGCGTCGCTACTGGATAAGACATTCAAGTCGACAAAGATGTGATGAAGATACATAGGAAGAAGATTTTTGCGGACAAAGTCAAGTCGCCCATTAAACTCATCTGACAATACTCTATACGATTCCGAAACCCACCAGTGAACCTTAGGAAGAACTAGAAACGTCACCCCAACGAAGAGTCTAACTTGATTAAAACCCAATGCAATTTTCTCAATGTACATTTCTCTTGTACCTTCCTCAACGTTATAGCAATTCCCGTATAACTGCAACTTTTTTGCCCTCTGACCCTTGTGCAAAATTATCTGCAATTGCCTAGAACCTTCACGTTTCTGCCCTTGGCCATTTCTCCGCATTCCATCTAGGAAGAAGATTTTTTAGACCCAATTAGTTCCCTTTCTTTTTTTAGCGTTTATTTTTGATCCAGTGCATTTACTACATTACTGAAAGCTCAGTGTTTATTTCCTTTTATTTGTCTGTACTGCACTATCTTCCTGTTCTTAAGTGCGTCAATAAAATGTCATCATCGTCATCATCAATGCCAACCAATCAACAGCGTTTGTGTCGCGCCCGTGAAGCTTCTGGCTCTTCGCTAGGCACACGGCGAATCTTTAACACCAAGAGTTAGTCATCAAGAGTTACAAGAACGATTCCACACCGCAGTTTGTAGCCGCCTAAACCAAGGGCACGACACGGGACCACGACTTACACTGTAGAAAGTTTCTCCGAGTAAGGATTAAAGTTAACTGCAGTATTTGCTAGTGAGATTAATCTTATGTCTAATCCGAATTAGATATAAGATTACTTTTTAGAGACAAGATTAATCGCAGTAGCGAATACTGCAAGATTTTTTTGTACAGTGTACTTAGATGAAGTATAAAATCACAAATGAAGGCCTTAATTCGAAAAGTAGCCCGCAACACGGTACCCAACACAGACACCATGCTTAGAAAACGTGAAAGCAGAGTACAGAACATTGACTTGTTTAACCAGATAAAGCACACAGATTACCACTTAAAGCACTTGGGCATTCTCTTAAATGAACACTGACTTTTTTGGTTTTCACTTCGACAATGACAGTTCTCTCTACTGATCCGAGATCACGCTGTCCGCTCAACTATCTTGCTGATTCAACAGCAACTATCCAATTCTTACGAAACAAACTAACTGTTAAAAATACTGGTTGTTCTTTAAGAGCTTGCCTTACAACATTAACACGCATATAACATAGTTGATTACAAACTGGTCGGCCACAGACTACATCGCTTAGTTATTTAGTACGCGGTGTAAAAGTTTCAAGCTACAGCAAGTATTGGATTTTCCAAAATGCGGATTTCTTTGTCAGTAGCGAAGATGACGTCAGGGGTTAATGGGACAGAGTCCAGCCCGGTACCAGAAGAAGAAGAAGAAACTGGAAAAGAGAAGGGGATAGAAAAGAAACAGACGACAAAACCATGCAAACTCTCAGAAGCGACAAGAAAGCTGCAGATTTTTCGCATGTCAGATAAGTAGCAAAATCACGGCATTAAACGCAAAGAGAAACGAAAGAAGACGCTACAAGAAGCAAAGAATAAAGCCACTTCTCCGGCTATTCCACGCAGATTAAAGTAAAAATTGGCAACAATGAAACAAAGTGCAGTACAGAGCTTGTGGTCACGAATATGCTTAGAATTCTCCGTTTTTCCCGTCCGATCAGCGAGAATAAACGAAAGATTTTATTACGGTTCCAAGAAAGAAAGATTTACGTCGAGGGTTAAACTAAATATATCACCTCGTAGAGGCAAGGCTGAACACACCACTTACAAAGTGTAATTAATCTGACCGGTATTTTGCTTGCCAAACCCCATCAAAGTCACTATAATCGTTGCGTTTTTGCAGATACCATGGTATCTGATACTACGGTCTAAAGTCGTTTTTGCAGTTACCGTGGTATCTGATAACACGGCCAAAAGGTGTTTTTACAGTTACCGGCAGTTATCGTGGTATCTGCTATTGCGGACCGTGGTAACTGATCGTAGTATCTAAAAAAGTCGTCTCACTTTCATCAGTTTTTGTCAAATTGGGTGGAAAGAAGTTTGGCACTTAGTGGTGTGACTGAATATCAGTTTTTCTTTTCGGGATGACATCGAAAATCGCATTTTCGGCAATTGTCGTTTTTGCACCAACCGTATATCAGATATACCACGGTAGCTGCAAAACGATTAACTGCAGATCCAGTTACCCTGGTAACACATACCATCGTATCTGCAAAACGCAACTAATGACTCATTCAGACCAAAACCGTGAATGCAGTTGGAAATATGCTTCTACAGAGCTCTGGAAGTACGCTACCAATAATCAGTGTTGCCAAATGCCTGACACAAGATCACGCAGCAAGAGAAACAAATTCCCCCCTCCAATCTCTTTGGCTATAAATGCCTCCCCTTCTATTGTGAGCAAAACAAGAGAAAAGTCAATCAGTTCTGTTCTTTTGTAAGAAGAGAAATAGTGACTATAAGCTATCACTTTTTTCGAAAATCCACATTTCCAAACTGCAAACTGCTCACCACCAAATTATGCTCTATGTCGACGCACTTAGCTTGCGGTTAGTCGCTGGCATACAAGACATGAAGCAGTAGAAAGTGATATCACATTATAAGCCCGCATGCCCATTACACGGTATTCTCGAATGGAAATTTTTAACATTTTGATAAAGACTTGGAATCTCCACATCCACCCCTCGAGCTCTAAATATAAAATGACTAAGTGGTATTTACAAATCCATATCCGCAGTTTTCACTTTCAAGATATTTGGATAGCAAAAAGCGCCCAATTTGCGCCGAGATTGAGGAAATGCGCAAAAATGGCGCAAATGCGCACTATCGGCAACACTGCCGATAATGTGTCTTGAAGAATTTGCTGACGAATGTAGTCTGTGATCGGTTTCTGCAACTGACGCGTCCCTACTAAACATCTATTTAACCAATGAGATGAGTAGCGACAGCATGCATGGCTTCGAAAGGAAGATGGTGATGCAGCGAGACGCGATGAAATTGCTAAACCGAGAAGTAAACTAATACTGTCGGAGCACTGCATCAACTATCGTTATGGCGCATTACTGGTATCCAAGGCCGTATCTAGGGGGGGGGGGGGGGTTAGGGAGTTGAACCCCCCCCCCGAAACATACAAGAATAACTATTTGAATAGGCTTTTCCGCCTGATCTATGTCTTTTTTGTCCGACCCGCAGGCATCCCCCCCCCCCCCCGAAATAAATTCCTGGATACGGGCCTGCTGTTATCATTATGTTCAAATTTCAGATTCCGATAGCGAACGCATACACGGCAACAGAAACACAAGCAACACATGACACGAAAACAAAGAAGTGCTGGCACAGGACTGCAGGCTAATGAACATTGGCGTAATCCGATTTACCTTCTGATGTACTGCTGGGAAGCCTCTTGCGAGCAAGTTTGATAGCTAAAATAAAATAAAAGTCAGACGGCGCTGACATCTGGTTGAGGAAGCAGACGCTATATACGCCTCTCATAAAATTCCTCTCAGATTAGTTCTTGTTTGGCCGCTAGGTGCGCTATCGTAAAGAAAACAATGACATGTTACTTCTTGGTGTACTTTTATCCAGTTTTTGTTTTGCTATTTTCAATTCCTCTTAGGCTTAACCATGTTTAAAACTGTTTAAAATGCCTCTTCCCCTCTTTTTGCTTTACCCAACTCTGTTCTGTCAAGCGTCATCAAGTTTGTCATTTCTGGCTTCCGACTTCAGTGCTGAGTGCTGGCTGACTTTTCCACGGGGCTAATGCGCGACTCGATATGAAGCGAAAGCCTAATCGCTTATTCACCCGTCAGATAACTTATCCCAGATCTCACGTGTGATTGTTATTGTTCCTCTGGCGCGTCTGGCAGCAATTCATCATCGGATTTTATGAAGGACGTATTCACGTCCAAAACCAGCAGGCCTCATCAGCTATCATACCCTGTCTGCTGATGAAGCATCAGGCTGAAAAAGTACACCGGCATGGAAAGAGGACACAAGGAAACATTAAACTACTGTCAGGTCCTCAAAAGATGCTGGGTTACTCGCACGGTTATACATTGTCTTATTCACTGACATGTATTGGTAGAGACGTAACCAACGAAAGCCTGTTTAATGCATTTACATCACCATTATTTACAATTAAGCAAATATATAATTTAAAAAAAAATATAACACTCAAATAGGAAAAATGCAGCGATAACAAGCTTTGCTGACAAGTTAGAGTTTCCCGAGGAGTTTTCATTGCTTCGGTAGAGTGGGCAATATAACTCGTATCGTCCTTGTAGGGGGTAATATCGTAAATTATTTTCGTCTCTTAAGCTAAATTCTCACTTTCAGATTGCTAGAGCTACGAAAGTTGTATAATAAACCGCTCTCTCTCGTTCTCACCAACCAGAACTTTGGCCAGATTTCCCCCCAGAATTCGGCGTTTTCCGGCCAGATTTTTCGATCTGCTCTGAGTCAGATAATGTGTGGCCAAGAAAAAAAATCTCACCGAATAATCAGTTTTTGGGATCCCAAAACGTAAGTGGAGGGATACCTATGACTTCGTAAAAGTTGTCCATCGAAAACTCTCGAAGTGAATGAGATGTTTCGTTCAAACTCGGTGTGAGGATTTTTTCGGTTAAAGGACAGGTCAAGTTCGTAGATGGGCTCCGTAGCTCTACATTTAGGAGGGGGGGGGGGGCAAATTAAGAGACCAAAAAAATGTTTTTTAAAAGCTAATGAGATAGTCGACTTAGCGTAAGACGACATGCTGAATCCAAACGTGATAATCATTTTTATCACCGGCCAAATAGTTCGCCCGGCCAAAACCTGAAAATGTGTCAAAAGTATAAGTTTTACTTGAAGTTGTATTAGAGGTTCGATACAGAGGTAAGGATCCGCATAAGCAAGTTATTTTCCCTCCGTTCGTCCTGAATCCGGCCAAAACCGGAAAATTTGTTGAAAGTCAAAGTTCTATCCAAAGTTGACTAGAGGTTCGAATTAAGGGTAAGAGAATATAAGGTTTGAAGCCAAGCTGACCATTCTTTTCAAATAAAATAGAAAAACGAGATTTTCGGTTTTTTTTTTCTTGATCAGCTAGTTACCCCTCCAAGATGATATGCGAGGGATAAATACAATGTCGGATATTTCGGCTGTACTTCCGGCAAACCGTCCTCATCGAAAAAAAAACAACTAAATTATAAAATCCACCTTCCACCAGTTCTGTGGAAGGTTTTATTGAAAGTGGTCAAACATATTATGGATTTCTGGAGTGGGCCGTTTTCTGGGTGAAAGCTTCTGCGCTTCCCCAGACGGATGGTAAATTGTCAATATACACAGAAGTCAGAATTGTAAATAATCACAGATTTGTATATATACACTTTGAACACGCACATTTTATCTTTCGTTATTTTATTTTTATCTGCATGTCGTTCTGTCCGCATCTTTCTTCTAGTTTTTAGTTACATGTCGTCTTATTGTCTGTTTGTTCCGCATCGTTTTCCTCTTGTGATTGTGGTGGATTTTATAATTTAGTTTTTTTTTTCGCTGATGACGGTTTGCTGGAAGTGCAACCGAAATATCCGAAATTGTATTTATCCCTCGCACATTATCTTGGAGGGGTAACTAATTGATCAAGAAAAAAACCCCGAAAATCTCGTTTTTTCTATTTTATTTGAAGGGTAAGAGACATCTCGAATCCAAACTATTTTCTCGCCTAGTTCGCCCGGAATCCGACCAAAACGCAGAAAATTTGCTAAAAGTAACAATTTTGTCTGAAGTTCGGCCGTATTTTTCAACAGAACACCATTACGATAAAATTTATGTTTATTTTCAAACGGATGAATAGTCATAAGAACAAAAACGTTTCAGGAGTCTGACGAAGACCAGACTTGAAAGCACGTCAATAGCCTACAGCTGGACAAAAACGGAAAAAGAATTTAACCTTGAGAGGTCGGCTACTGAATTTTCGAATTTCGAGACTGCACTATTGGCGTTTTGTCGCTATTATGACACAGTAAATTACTTGAAACGATACTCCAGACCTTTCTTAATTGATTTTAATTTTAGAGCAAAATTTAATTCTAAATACGATCTTGAGCATTTTAAGCTTTTTATCACAAAAGGACACATCTCACCCAATTCATCGGTTTTTGCATCTTCAGTCATCCCCAACCAATAGGATGCGACGTACCAGATTCTGGTGAGAACATCCAGAATTCCCAGATTATTTTGGCCGAAAAAATCATTTGGGCAGTGAGAACTTGTATTGGGGCTTTACGGACGATAGACATTAGCGATTATTGCAGAGTTTGCGCATGTTTGATAAAAAAAAACAAAATAAAATTTGCTTTTCGGACGTGTAAAAGACTCGTTCTCGGGGACAGAAAGAAAGTTTTATATTATATTATAGACAAGTAAAAGAAGTATTTGGTGAAGAGGTACACTTAAAGTTAAATTTGCCCCAGTTATATTTGCGGTACTGGATCCAGTTGCAGGCCAACTGTCTATCCGTGCATAGACATAGTTATTTTTTGAAGAGAAAAGACGAAGACCAGCCACACGGTTGTGCTTACCCTCTATGTGGTAATGGAGTTGACGATTTGGTCCATGTTCTGTGCCGGTGTCCAGAGCTTGCTGGGTTAAGAAGGGAATTATTGGGAGGTGAGGTTATGTTACTTCCTGACATCGTAAAGAGCACGACGCCAAGCGTTATACGTAAAATTTGCAGATTCGTTGAGGGTGTGGTGAAATTTCGTAAGAGTGATGGCAAGATTTCGTGTAAAGTTATTCTGTTTTGTTGTTTTTACGTATTTTCTTGTATATGGCCTTTGGTCTTAAATACAATTATTATTATTATTATTACGATATACGATATCACGCCCAGCCTCACGTTATCAGCCCCCAAAACACAAAGAATGCTCGCCGTTTGAGTTTATCAATAAACATAACTGTTCAACTTATCACGCTGGGTGGAGCGAACAACAGACGCAACCTAAGAATGGCAAGAAAGGTTGCATCTTTGTTACATAAAAGACTTTCTCTGCTCTTCTTTGGGATCCCAAAACGTAAGTGACGGTATACTTATGATTTTGTAAAGGTTGTCAGTCTATTTAGCACGATATCTGTCGAAATGGTTGAGTTTATTCAAACTAAGCATGAGGACTCTTTGGGTCAAAGTACATTCAAGTTCGAAGATGGGCTCCGTAGCCCTGCACTTAGAGGTGGGTGACGGGTTTCAAATAAAGGGGCAAAAAAAAATACTTTAAAGGCTGATGAGATAGTCGATTTAGTTTAGTTTAATACTCTTTATTATACAAACCAACTTTTACATGCTAAACTACATTAATACACCTTTTATAACCCTCTTAACATCCTTTAGACATGTAGCCGATACTTCTGGCTGCATGAAAGCCCGAATGGGCTTGTGGGCCCATTCGGGCTGATTTAAGGCTAAGGAGAGCTGATTTAAGGCTAAGGAGACATGCTGAACCCGAATATGAAAATTATTTTCTCGCCGGACAAGTAGTTCACCCGGAATCCGGCAAAAACGGAAAATTTGTCAAAAGTAGAAGTTTAATCTGAAATTTGAGAGAGAGAGAGAGAGATACGGGTTTAATACAAACAATCGGCAGTGAGACACTGAAAGGGTTGTACAAAAAAAGGATCACGAATAAGCACTAGATAATTGTTCTAGCCATGAACGGCAGTGCCGAGCGGCGGTAACGCTCCGTGTTACATTTCACCAGTTCGAAGCCTGCCCGCTGGCGAGTTTGTTAGAGGTTTGGTTTAGGGGTAAGGATACATGCTGAATCCGAATATGAAATTTATTTTCTTGCCGTACAGGTGATACGGCAATAACCGGAAAATTTGTGAAAAGGTAAGTTTAATCTGAAGTTTGTTAGAGGTTTGCTTTGTGGGTAAATAGACATGTTGAATCCGAATATGAAAATTATTTTCATACCGGACAAGTAGCTGTCCGGAATCCGACCATAACCGGAAATTTGGCGTGAAGTGATAAAACCCAATGATATAGTCGATACAGAGTGAGGAGACATGCTGCTGCAGCTTTCGGTCTCGCTGTAAGAAGACATGCTTACTTCGATTTTTGAACTTTATTTCCTTGACGGATAAGCTGACAAAATTTGCCAAAACCCGGAACTTTGGATCGAAAGATTCGCCTCTGAACGTCACCAGCTCTTTTGCTCTGCATGCAGTTCGCCAAGAGTAGCATACTGCTAAAAGGTGGAACTGGGTCAAGTGGTCAACTTGGTCTGAAGGCGATCTGCTGAATCCATACCTGAACTTGGGAGTAGGTTATAACAAAAGCTTATCTGGATCAAATGATACAATAAATATTCAATATTTGGGATCCCATCAAAACCTTTGGTATTGTTTTTAAAGGCATCTTTTCTAATTGATCTCATATTAGCTTCTAACTTTCTGGGCTATAACCCTTCCTAAAAGTGACGATATTTGTCTAATTATTTATTAAAGAAAAGAAAAACGAAGGTAGTTTATTCATTCACACTTTCATGGTAACAAAACCAACGGTCGAACATATCTTAGAAGAATGCCCAAAATATAGCAATTCCCGGTCGACAACTTTGGTACTTGGCCTTCAAACCTTAGATAAGGACAAAGATTGACGAGTATTATGATTATGTGAACAGTTGCTTTAATGTGAACAGTGCAGTTTTGGGCTAAATGGTCGAATGAAGATGCAAAATACCTATACAGGTGTTTTCAGGTGCCCTTAATTACCTACTTTGGCTAACCGGTAGTTAGCTTTAAACACAGCAAGCGCACGAAAATGGCAAAGTCCACTGTCAACAAACGTTCACATAAGCATACCTCTGCTGTACTTGAAGCATTATTAAAGTTTGTTTTGCTCTTCGCGCTTACTGCAAGACTGTAACTGAAGGATTTTGCAAGGTTAACTAAGAGATTATGCTAGGCTGGACCAGTGACTGACAGTTTATATGGAAAAATAGTTCCAAATAGAGGAAGGTATAACAGAAAAGCGCTTGGTAGTTTATATAATAGTTTTTGTTCTCTCTTCTGAGGCTAAAAGATTTAAAACGTATCAGAACTTATTATTTCAAGTATTGTAAATTTCTCTTGTACCTTCCTCGCCGTTATAGGAATTCCCGTATAACTGCAACTTTTTTGCCCTCTGACCCTTGTGCAAAGTTATCTTCAATTGCCCAGGACCTTCACGTTTCTGCCCTTGACCATTTCTCCGCACTCCATCTAAGAAGAAGATTTGTTAGACCCGATTAGTCCCTTTTCTTTTCTTCTTTTAAATGTTTAGTTTTTGATCTCGTGCATTTACTACATATTGAAAGCTCAGTGTATTTTTTCCTTTTTTTTGTCTATACTGCACTATTTCCTCTCCTTAATTGCGTTAATAAAATCATCATCATCATCATCATTTATATGGCAGAGTTTGGGGCGACAGCCGAGCACACAGACACCCGACCAGACCAGACCAAAACTGGTAGATCTTGTTAGGCACATTAGTTTTTACCACTTCACGTTACCTACTCTTTGAAATATTTCAACGATTTCTAATCTTTAAATTTTATTTTTCATCTCTCACCTGCCTACTAGACAGTAAACCAGGATAAAGACTCGGAAAAAGGTGATGGGCATTCGCAATGGTAGGCTATTAGTGCAACACAATACAACACGAGTAAAACACACGCGATAAGCAAACGCTAAGATACAAACCTAGTAAGTCGGAACTATGTTCTGAAGTTGAGCTTGTGATCTAACGACGACTGGGCAAAAGAAGAAAAGAAGTAAGAAAAAGTAAAAGAAAGCCATGCACGTAACTGAATAGTAAAGTAATCCCGACAAGGGAAGAAGGTAAAATAGCAACTGGATTTTCCTTTTGCCCTCGGAATTTTGGCAAAAATTGTTTCGCAGCTTAAAAAGCCGGGCATAATAGTCCTAACCAATCGACAGATTCTGCTTGACACAAACCTTACAATATCAGAGAAGATTTCAGGCAATTTCGAGGAACAGAGATACTGATAACTGAAAATCAGAACTATTACGATACAAATAGGATTAGGTTTAAAGAGAAAACTTCTCGCATCTTCGCGTCGACTTAGGGTCGACACACTAAAGCCGCCTTCACACTGACGCGTCGTTGCGATGCGCTGCGTATGCGTTTATCTTGCCTTGCGTACAGGTTGTGTAGCGTATCTTCCACACCTGCGCGACAAGCTTTCACGCTGGATTTCCTTTCTCGGTTTCTTATGCTGAATTCTCGTTTCTTTCATCATTGCTAATTTTTTCTTCATTGTTAGTAGGTTCTCTCCAGTTTGTCTTAAAATACTACCATATTTTATATTTTTCACTGAATAATCTGATATGCGTCGACGCATATCAGATGACGCAACGCAAGAATAGAAATTTGTTCTACTCTTGCGTTGCGTTTTACTTGCCTGCGTAAGCTCTGCGTTGCGTCACCGCAAGCGCGACGCAAGAACAGAACTTGCACATTGAGAGCGCATTGAAATCATTTTGTTTGTTTACGGGAAAATTTAAATAGACTTTTTGATTTAGTGTAAAGTTTTGAAGTTGGGAGGTTGGTGTGTTTGTTTTTTTATGGTAAAAGAATTCGAGTCTTGTTTTTGTTTTTGATGTAGTTTTTTTTTGCCACCACAGTAGACGTGCCCTATAGCGGAAGGGCACCTCTCGGCGTGGGTTGTGCTCTTATGTTTTGTTTTTGTGTGTTAGTTTTCATGTTACAATAATAATTCTGAATACTTTTCACTGATTTTGACTTTTAACATTTTTTTTTTTATTGTAAAAGGTAAATGTGAAAATATTAAGGTAAATGTTAAGTTATGAACTGAATAGGAAAGCTAATAGAATCTTAAAGTAAAAATGGAAGGAGTAAGTGCCACATTTGTGTCACTGGGTGGAGCAGGAGGAAAAAAAAAGAAACAGAAAAAGAACAGAAGCTTGGTTCTATTCTTGCGTTGCGTTCTATTTGTCTGCGTAAGCTCTGCGTTGCGTCATCACAAGCGCGACGCAGAGGGTACGTAGCTCCGTAGCTCAGTGTGAAAGCCGCCTAAACAGCGTCGTTTGGTTAAACAAGGGTGAGAAATTCGCGATTCTGACGGTCATGAATTAGTAGGGGCCCTAGCGCCCCAAAAACTCTATACCTCTACTCCAGCTTCGACACTACACTCACAAAAATAAGCGTTCCAAGACAGGAGTTTTCCGTATGCGACAAGCTCGGCGACAAGTTATTTTACTCTATTTTATCTTTTTGTTCATGTACTGTAAGTTTCCGTTTGTCAACAGGAATATTTCGAAAATTATTCTGAGTGTATTTCAAACTTCTCTTACTGGAAGTAAGTCGCATTTGTTCCAATTCCTTAACGTTTGAATAAAAGGCAGTTTAATTTTACATCTTATATTTGAATAGTTTGAACAAAAAGGCAGTTTAATTTTACATCTTATATTTGAATAGTTTGAATAAAAAGGCAGTTTAATTTTGCATTTTATATTTGAATAGTTTGAATAAAAAGGCAGTTTAATTTTAAATCTTATATTTGAATAGTTTGAATAAAAAGGCAGTTCAATTTTACATCCTAACTTTGAATACACTGAATTATTTTGACTCGTCTAAGGGATCTTGTATTTTTTCACCCGTGGCTCTAGGTATAACTTTCAGAATGTGCGCTGCTTGCACGGCAACCCCAAAATTCACCCAGACGCGTAGAATTTGAATTTTAAGAAAAGCCTACATTTCCATGTCTTACGGACGCTATACGAATGAATGAATGAAAAAGTAGGAAAGTGATGGATGATAAAATGTGTCTTGCTGTTATATGAAGTGGCCGAACTAGCTAAACCCGGACCGATAGATACTGGGATCGCTATATGGCACTTGGCCGAAAAGTGCCATAAAAAGGTGCGAACTTCCTAGACCATGAGATTTTACCCTACCCTTCAGTTTCAAAGGTGAACGCTCCTTTTTTTTCTATTCATTAACTATGAATCTACTGTAGCCTATTTTCTCTGAGTAATAGATGCTGATAATGGGGCAAGGGCCGAAACAGAGACTAATCCGCTTGGAACTCTGAACTGATACAATGGAAACTATCTACCACTGCACTTACCGAATCCGTGGCCTTGTAGGAACAGTCTCATAGCTTCAACAATCTTTGCCGGCATCTCTTCAAGGAGCATCCCGCAGTCCTGAATCTGGAAAGATGTCAATCTCAGACAAAATCCACTAATCACGAAATTCGCGCCTGTCCCGGGTCAACACCAGGGGACGTGAGGCGAGAGACTCAGTTTTAAAATGCCCGGGCCCCACCATAGGGGATCGACTAAAACCAGGAAGGGAAGGGAACACGGAAAAAGCAGGAAGGCATACTAAAACCAGGAACGGCAATACTGAAACGAGGAAGGGCACACCAAAACAAGGAAGGCTGTCGCCAGAATTCTCCGCACGTTCCCTTCCTCTATTTAGTATTCTTTGAGGGGTCGGAAACTTTTCAAATTCAAAGTTCACCGTCCCTTCCTCGTTTTAGTATCCTGACATGGGTAGGCATTAAGTTCAGTGAGGGGTCGGCAGCTATAATAATTGTAATTCTCCTTTTCATTTCTCGTTCTGACGGTAGGTGACTAAAATCCTCCGGGTCCAGCGAGGGGTCGGCAACTAAGATATTTCAAGTCCACCATTTCCTTCCTCGTTGTAGTACCTTGAGAGATAGTTCTTGTGCCAAACAGTTCCCAGACGATCACTCGATGACTCGGAAGGATTTTAGTTGCCGATGTTGCAAAAAAGGATAATTTAACATTTTCTTTCTCATCTTAGTACTTTAAAGGTACTAAAACGAGGAAGGAAATGGTGGACAGGAAATATCTTGGTTGCCGACCCCTTGCTGGACTCTTATAGTCGCCTACCGTCAGAACGAGAAATGAAAAGGAGAATTACAATTATTATAGTTGCCGACCCCTCACTGAACTTAATGCCTACCCATGTCAGGATACTAAAACGAGGAAGGGACGGTGAACTTTGAATTTGAAAAGTTGCCGACCCCTCAAAGAATACTAAACAGAGGAAGGGAACGGTGTGGCTTTCCAGTTTTGAATTCTGGTGACAGCCTTCCTCGTTTTAGTGCCCTTCCTGGTTTTAGTATGCCTTCCTGCTTTTCTCGCGTTCCCTTCCCTTCCTGGTTTTAGTCGATCCCCCACCATAGTCACCATAGTCACCGGTAATAAGACGTTTACGGTCGAAACTGGGAAGAAAAGACGCCGAAAAGGTAAGATAGTCGAGATGGAAAAATGGAAAATAATAGATGCGTTTTTGCAGATACCATGGTATCTGATACCACGGTCTAAAGTCGTTTTTGCAGTTATCGTGGTATCTGGACAATCTGAAAAGTCATCTCACTTTCATCAGATTTTGCTAAATTGGTGGGAAAGAAGTTTAGCACGTAGTGATGTAACTGGATATCAGTTTTTCTTTAGGGATGACTTCAAAAGTACAATTTCGGCAACAGTCTTTTTTTGCAGAGCAACCGTGTATCACATACAACGATAATTGCAAAAACGACTACAGACATTAGCTTAGTTTTGTTTACCTTTGAGTAATGACGGTTGTAATATTTCTTGAATTTCTTTGTTCCAAGTGTGACCGGGATGAACGTAAAGAGTGGGTAATAACAAAATTAACGAGCCAGATTACGTACAGATGTTACTGAATGTGACCCAGGCACACATAGCTTCTCGCCATTCCTCGAGGACTCCTCAAGGAATCGAAGGGAACGTAGAAAATAGAGGGAGTCACTCCATGCGGACTCCGCGTACGGAAAACAACGAGAACACGGGGAATGCTTCCAAAATGGATTTTGTTCTAAAAATAAATAGGCAGTTGACTAAATTAGTCTGGATCCACTTTATTTTTGGTTTTGATTATTCAGATTGTTCTTAATTGATTTTACATTGCACCAACACCAGCAGAAATTGATTCCCCTCTGAATCTGAAATGGAGTCCTCTCTGACGATGGTGATGATAATCGGAGCATTCCCCATCAGTGGGGAACAAAAACACGGGGAATCCTCAAGTAGAGTCCTCGGGGAACGGCGAGAATACGCCTTTAAGACCGTAGTATCAGACACAATGGTAACTGCAAATGCAACTGTTGTATTAGTACAGGCAGAGGAGGCAGAGATCAGACGCTTAAGTCCAGGCTTCATCTTCCGTATTCCAGACACCCTTTTCCGTCGAGATGGATCCAGAAGGCTAAAAGGCCGAAAACGTCTCGAAGTCCAGGGTATTGGACACCGCAGATTTTAAAGTCTGCAAGGTGTGTCATAGAGGTGGCACATCAGAGAGACCCAACAAAGTTGAGTGGGGTAGGACAAAACGGAGGGCGATTGACAGTTGTAACTGAGAGAAAAATATATTCGAAGGGGACTCTAAAAAACGTTTAGGAACATCAAAATTCAATATCAGCATTATCATGAAAATCGGAAGGGTCGGCTTGACAGTGCGGAATCCTCAAATCGGCTTTTACTTCTGTCCGATGCCTAGAGATTCGAATACAGTAGAGGTATGTTTTTGTGAACAGTTATTTCAATGCGAACAGTGCAGTTTTGGGCTAAATGGTAGAATGAAGATCCAAAATACCTATTTAAGTGTTTTCAGATGCCCTTAATTACCTATTTTGGCTTACTGGTACGTAGCTTTAGACACAGCGAGTGAATGAAAATGTCAAAAGTCCAATGTCAACAAACGTTCGCATAAGTATACCTCAGCTGTACAACTTCGTACCCCCTCCTGAACTAGAGAAATCGCATTAGGACAGTTCTTATAATTCTCATGAATAAAAACTTGTTAGCGGTGCACCGACGATTACCGGTGAACGAAGTGCTTCAGATAACACTTTGGATGTTACCTACAAGCGTTATAGAATTTGAGACCTTTTACCGTTATTTCTTCGCCAAAACTCGCACTGCAAATCAAATTCAGCGTGTATAGTTTACTCTCTTTAGAATTTTCGGTCGTCTTTTACCGTCTTCTTTTGTATTACTTATATGCCGTGCCTAACATGCAGGTCACACAAATACAGAAAAAATATAAAACGTGATGTCTGTCGTCTGATAAAATTTTACAAGTTCTTGTGCGTGCAACGTTATGAAACTTCTGACTCTTCTCGGCTGGATGTCCAGGAGAAGATACATGCTCGTATTCCATGAACCGGGAAAGAGCCCTACTAACTTTAAAGTTATACCGGACTCTCCCCCCCCCCCCCGACGAAGCCGCAATTACACACTCAAACCTACTTTCATCCAGGTTGAGTTGGTTGGGTCCAGCCTTCCATTGAAAGTCACGGTATCGTCCACATGGGGACTATAGGCTCCTGTAACATTCAGGACTGGGGCTGCGATGTGGCGGACTTTGTCTTTCTTCAACTGGTCCAGCTCCCGGACGATTCCAAGGTCCGTCCGTTGGACGTATGAGTCAATAAAGAGGGCCAGGTTCGAAGCATTGAGATGTTGCTCGAAGAACTCCTTATAGACGTGGACAAGATCGTGCTGGCGCTCTTCGTACATCTGGAATGGAAGACGAATGATGATATAAATACGGATGGCTGAGTAACTACAGCAACAAATCAACAACAGCTGTCATGTGATGTCCGGTATCACATGCGCATCGTGTCATTTTAACTGATTTTGAGACCCTAGCAAGTAGCAGGCCCAATTCTTTTGTTTTACTTTACATACTCACGCTTTTCAAATGGCGGGTCTGAAATAAATTGCTTACTTATTACTTAATACGACAAAGACAGAGGGACGCTGCTTCCCAGAGACTAGTAAGACTATCCACAAACTTGACTGATCGTTATCTGAAATATTTTCTACCCTATTTCACGCAATATTTTAATTCCAGTTAAGTTGTACGTATAGATGAAATGTTATTTATGTAACTGTGTCATCTGTAATTTATGTGAATGACGATTTAATGCTAGCATGTACAATACAAGCTATTAAGGGAATAAAGTCCATTATTAAGAGTGATTCCTAGTAAGTTTTGGAGGTTCTTATAGTATTAAATGTTTAGTTTAAAGCACAATGGACACTTCTAATACTTTACTTTTTTATTAAATGCTTCACAGATAAACATTTTCGACTTCCTTTATGGTCCATTTACACACTGCGTAAAATCCGAGCGTATTTTGAAATCCGAGCGTATTTTACGCACGTTTTGAGCTTGAAAACATTTCTAGCAAAACGGCCGTATTTGAGAAATCGGTCCGTTTTGTATCTAAATACGTCCGCATTGCTAGAATTCTTTTCAAGCTCAAAACGTGCGTGAAATACGCTCGGATTTCAAAATACGCTCGGATTTTACGGAGTGTGTAAACCCACCATTAGAAGGCACTACGAAAATCGGCCGTTTTCTTGTTATCCCTTGTCTTTACCTCTCTGGCATTTCGGCGATCCAAATTTTACGAGCTGGGATATCGTGGCAGGAAATTCAAAACCCCCAGCAATTCTTGATAGAAAAGGATATATTTGAGATGTCGCCAAAGTCAAGCCACAGATGCAGTTTACCTGATTGTTCTAGTGTTTCATCAGAAGTTCCATGGCTTAAAGTGCCTATTAAAAGTTTTTCTTTGTTGAATAGTGTTGTGAAGCTTGATTAGCTTGCTTTGTAAAATGTACCAGAATATGCAATAAGGTTATAAAAAATAACATAGCTACAAAAAACATTAAAAAACAAATAACCTATTCATATCTGAATTATAAGAGCTGATTTATGCATAAAATAAAGATCTACTAAGTATTATAAGAAACATCACTTTTACCTTTGTCCAAGCTAGTAAATTGAGCATGTACTGGCCCAAAAAGTTACGCTTTGAAATATCACAGAGAGGAAACTGCTGAAAAAGCTGCTGATCTAGGGGGTAAGCATTGTTCCTAGGTTGTTGCAGAGTGGGATTGGGGTAGTTTGATTTGCCCATTGAACTTTATGAAGTTCCATTATGTAAAATTGCGTGAGACATAAACTGATCCTTTCTCATGTACGGTATGCAATTTTGACTTGTTTTTCTTTATTGATGTAGTTTATTTACGAACTTGATTGTTTTATTTATAAATTTTATACGAGATACGGTATGTAATTTGACATCTTGCATTCTGACATCAATTTTGTCTTTGTTTACCGATGTAGTTTATTTATGAACTTGATTATTTTTTTTAGAAATTTTAATGCTATCAGATAAGTAATATTAACCTGTCGGATCGATTGATAATGCTTGAAGTGTCTTTATTTGAATTGACATATCCAAAGGTATTTTTATGTATTTAAAGATATTACGGACTAAATCATCATTTATTACGTACTATCAGCATGTTACTCAAATCATTCAACTTCACTTTTCTCGTCTTGGTGACAATATTTGTTTTATCGCCTGGAATGGCTCGGTTTGTCAAACAGGGAGGTCGTAAGAATGGAGACCATCCAGACCCCTTTTGAAGAAGGAGCCGCCTTGTGGCCATGTTTCTCCTACCAAATTCTTTCATAAGGTCTTCCTCAGATATGTGATGCTCCTTTGCGAATCTAAAGTATTGTCCTAATAGGTGTAATAAGGTGAATAGCGCTATACGCGATGTTTACGTCTTAATACACACGCCTGTTCAAATACAACCCAAGAGGTTCTTATCAATGCGGCATCCGGTGTTGCCAAGGTAATACAATTTTTCGAGCTCTAAAAATATCCGAAAAGGTTCTTAGTACTACTTGAAGTGCACAAGTACAATATAACGCAAATTATACTGTAAAAAAGCTATTAAAATAACAGATGGACAGTATTGATCCTCGAACTGACGAAAAGCCGTCGTAATAGAACAAAAACGTTTTTTTTTTTAGGAAAAGTTGTTTCTTTAGCTTCCAACAAGGTAGAACTGTTGTGCTTTCTATGGCAACCCTGACGACGCTGCGCCTCTCCTCGGCCCGCTGGCGGAACCAACCAAGCGATCTGATTGGCTCTGCATAAGGAAGAATAGAGCCAAGCTCTATTTTCCTTATTCGCCTTATTACAGCGTGCCCCGAGGAAAAGAGGAATCTGTAATAAGCTTTATACGCCGTAACACACCTTACAACACCTATTAGGACAATGCTTAATCCATCCAAGGAATTGTGTCATTGTGTAACCCAGGCGCACATATATATACGCTCGTGCCTCAGGGAGAGTCTGTTAAAACAAAAAAAAAATCAATTCAATTTATTTCCAAAAATTCGCTCACGGACAAAGCCGAAAATTGAATTTCTTCCGTAATGTATAAATTAACAAAAACAACTACAAATTCATTAGAACCGTATTTCACTAAAGATTTTAACTGTCCATGATTTATGTTCGTTTTTTAGTTATTGTTTGTTAGTTTGTGTTTTATTTGCATTGTTAGTGAGTGGATATTTTTCCAATTCCCGACCATGTTAGCCTAGTGCTATTAGGGTTGAAAATAAAATCTATTGATTGCTTGAACTATAACTAATGTTATTCATTTGGTCAACGCACATGTATCTCACAATAATACGGACGCGTGCGAGACTTTTCGTAAAACAGCATCTGATAACCCGTCACCCATCTATGAGCAAAACAAAGCAAGCAAACTTTCGACGTCCGACACTTTTTCTGCTTTCTCTAGTTGACCATTTTACCGCTGGCTCGTCTGTGGCTAGTCTTACAGAACCGCACCACTGGTTCCATCAACTGTCAAGAGCCTCGGAAGGAAATTTGAACTCGGGGCCCAAACCCGTCTTAGTTCGAAGTCAAACTCCTTAACCACTCAGTTACCGACGACTCATCTATGAGGTTTTTAGTGGAGTGTTCCTTGGAACAATCCACTATTGCGAGCCACTCAGTTACCGACGACTCATCTACGAGGTTTTTAGTGGAGTGTTCCTTGGAACAATCCACTATTGCGAGCGCTGTAGCAGCTTTCGGTTTTCACCATATTTTGTGGAGCTCATAACTCGTGAACGAGTGCAAGTATCAAGTACAAACTTGGTACACTTGTGCGTATTGGGGTCTAGTTGTGCCTTTTGGGCGTCCCACCCCCCATACCCAACCGGTTCAGGGGCAAATAGGCCCTGATTGCCTAGTGAATAATGTGCATAACTTGCCCAGAACTTGGCATAGGACAATGCAATTTCTTGGACGTGTAGCTCCTAGGGCTGGGAAATTGCTTTTAAAGTTGCACCTCCCCCACCCACACCATTCATGGGCAACTGGGCCCAGATTGCCGAGGAGTAAAGTTCGTTACCCTTGCCAGGAATCAACAGGTATCAAGTTGAAGCTTGGTACGATTGTGAGCATTGGTGTCTCTTTTTACTTGTTGCGGGTCCCAAACCCCACCCCCACTTGGTTCAGGGGCAATTGGGCCCAGATTGCCCATTTTTTAATGTTTTTAATTTGACAATAAGTGGAGATAAGGTGATGAAATTCCTTTGTGCTTTAGGATTCATAGGGACCGGGGAGAGTTGAGCCACACCCACCCTCCCCGTTCATGGGCAAGTGGGCCCAGAATTGCCCGTGAAATTTTTTTTGGACCCGTGACTGGAATCAAACTCTAAGCTCGTATACTTGAGGAAAAAAGGTGCAAATACGCATTTTGCTGGGTCCCGACCCACCGCCCCCTCCCGTTCATGGGCAGCTGGGCCCAGATTTTCCATGAGTTAAGTTCGTCTATGACTCTTGGATATTTGGGGATATATATCTATGGATGAGGATTTGGTGTCACATCAACAAATAAGACGACGTACTTTAATCTTTAACAGATAGAAACTGGACTGTTTTGTCATATGATCGATGATATGCCGTACTTGATGAATTGCGACAAAGGGGGCATTAGTCTGCTAAAATTTGGTTTACCTTGCTAATGAACAAGAGGTTTAAAGGGTGGGATTGGCAGGCAGACCATTCAGTGTTCGAACAAATGCTATTCGTGCAAGATCTTCAACATTTCTTTGGATTTATACTGGCGGTTTGTTTACATTTAAAGCGTTTAAAGGGGAGTGATTATAAGGTTATTTCAATACTTGTTTGGTTATTGGGGAAGATAAATGTCTTGGTTCTAAAGCTGATTGTATATAAATGTGATAAACATTTTACTTTTACACTCCACGTCTGAGCGCTTGCGCACTTGTAAGTATCGTGGATAGCTTGGAAGAAGGATTTCGAGAAAGGGGGCTTAAGGCAGCTTTTTACATCTGATATTTGAACATAATAAACATTTTGAGCCATCTAGGGGATTTTGCATTCTTTCATCCGAGGCTCTAGTAATAACGTTCAGAAGGTGTGCTGCTTGTACCCAAAAGTCATCGAGAAGCGGAGATTTTGTATTTGAAAACAAGCCTGCAGTTACAGCCAGGCGGTTACGGCCGGCTTATTTTTCTGCAGTGGCTTACCTTTCTTGTTGGAAAATATTTCAAGAGTAGAGGGATAGGCGCATAGAGGTACCACAAACCCGATAGGTCAAGTTCATTCTTTGAAATCCGTTATCTGTGGACCGAGGGGTTGCCCACTCAGTTTTTGGGTGCACAGAAGGTTCCCGGTGCCCGTGGTGCCCGTCGGTGCCTGCGGTGCTCTATTAGGATAAAATTAATCCGAATTAGGGATAATTATATGTCAGTAAAGACAAGATTAATCCCAGTAGCAATACTACAAGATTGGCGAATTTTATGGAGTCTACCGAAATATTGCTCAGGGACCCTATCGGAATTTAGCTCAGGGCATCTACCGAAATCTTGATCAAGGAATCTACCGGAACTTATCTCAGGGAATTACTGGAGGCTGGATCAGGGGATCTACAGGACTTTGCCCCACGGAATCTACTAGAATTTTGGAATCTACCGGAATTTTGCTCAGGGAATCTACCGGAATTTGTTCCGGGGACCTAAAGGAATTTTGCTCGGGGCATCTACCGAAATCTTGCGCAAGGAATCTATTGGAACTTGTCTTAGGGAATTTACTTAAGGCTGGATCAGGGGATCTACCAGACTTTACCCCACGGAATCTACCAGAATTTTGGAATCTACCGGAATTTGCTCAGAGAATCTACCGGAATTTGCTGAGGGAACCTACCGGAATTTGGCTCGGGACATCTACCGAAATCTTGCTCAAGGAATCTATCGGAACTTGCCTTAGAGAATTTACTGAAGGCTGGATCAGGGGATCTACCGGACTTTGCCCCACGGAATCTATTAGCATTTTGGAATCGATTGGCATTTTGCTCAAGGAATCTAGCGGAGTTCTGCTCAGAGAATCTACCGGAATTTTTCTCAGGGAATCTACCGGGATTTTGCTCATTTGCTCAGGGAATCTACCGAAGTCGTTCTCAAGGAATCTACCGAAGTCTTTGTCAAGGAATCTATCGGAACTTGTCTATTTACTAGAGGCTAGATCAGGGAATCTATCGGACTTTGCTCCTCGGAATCAACAAGAATTTGGCTCAGTGAATCTACCGGAATTTTGTTGCTTACCGGATAAGAACAGACTCACAGCTTACCAGGATAACCCCAGCACACAACTTACCAGAGTGATTCTTGCAGACAGACAACATGGCGTACCCGAACATTCATAGGGTGATTCGGGTAATCTCGTAAGTTTCTGTAGCTTTCAAGAATTAGGCAACCTACTGTAATCCATCGTTTCCAACTACAATTACTGTTCCAGGAATAGTTTCACGGTACCGTCTACTCCAGTTTGGACAGCTTTCCGGTGATTAGTTCAAGTACAAGCTAGCCTTGTTCCGACATGATCTCAAAAGTCGCCAGAAGAGCCTCGAAACAAACAAAAATAAAATATTCGAAATTTTTCGTGAATTGAAAGATGTCTTATTAAGTATGGAAAGCTTTCAAGCTGGCCAAGACAACCCCTGTTACATGCAAGACCTTTTAGCAAGATGAGTGTTGGTTAAGATCACTTCGCGTCAAACATTGACTGACCAGCATCTGTTACTAATCGCATTTGAAACCGATCTAACAAAGTTGACAATCTTTAAGTTTAACCGAATAGGCCTAAGGCCGACACGCCCAGTAACATATCACTTATTCACTTAAATATCCTGAAAACCCGATAAAATGCGTTACTTCATTTCTCCGTTATCCAGAAATAGTCGATTTCATAGAGTGAACTTATTCTTTCGGATTTGTCATACCTCTATGTGCTTGTCCCTCTACGCTTGAAATATTCACCAACTAGCAATGTAAGCCATTGCCGAAAAATCAAATAAAAATATTAGATTCATTGCAAGACATGTCCTAAAATCGCATTCTTATTTGATAGTGCAAAACGGATCCGTCAGCTGGATTTTATTAGGGCTATATTTCGGCCCTTCTTGGCAAAGGTCGTCTTCTGGCTCAAACCCGCTCAAGCTGGAGAAATTAGCTAGTGGGAAAACCAACAAGTTCGTTTCCCGCAAGTTTTGTTTTCCCGTAAGTTCTTTTTTCCAACCTGAGCACTATAAATATGATTCCAGTCAGCTGGGGCTGAAGGAATATTTAACATCATTTTCTTACTTTTCTACAGGGGTAACTTCTCCGACGTCACATCTACAGCCCTGGAAAGGCAGGCCTTTGTTTAAATTCAAATTCTCCGTGTCTGTATGAATTTTGGTTTGCCATGCAAGCAGCGCACGCTCTGAAGGTTATTACGAAAACTACAAAATCCCTCAGATGTGTTCAAAATATTTCAGTATCCAAACATCAAAATTAACAAGATCAAAGGTTTCGATGGGATCCCGAAAATCTAACATTTGATTCAACAATTGGGTCATGTCTTCACCGTTCAGTCTTCGTCAGATTCCTTGAATATTTTTACTGTTAAAATAAAGTTCAAAAATGGATTCAGCGAGTCTCCTTCCCCCGATACCGAATCTCTAATCGATTTCAGAAACAACTCTGAGCTTCAACCAAATTTCCAGCTTCGGCCGAATTCGTGATGAACCGTTTGTCCAGCAAGGCAACTAAGTTTAAATATGGATTCCTTACCCCCCATGAATATCTTATTAGCTTATAAAACATACATGTTTTTACCGTAAATTCGATACCCTCCTCTGCCTCTAAAGATAGGACTAAAGGACCCATCTACGAACTTGAGCTGTACTTTACCAGTAAATCCTCATTGAACAACATATTTCCTCGTTCGAACATTATATATTAACCCCTTCGACCTTCGATTACACTAGATCTCTCCGACGTCCATAGAAAAAACAAATGAATGTCCTCATCCAACGCTCAGAGCTATGCAGGTTTGAAAATTAAGGGGTAGGGACTGCTACCGAAAATTGGTCGACAAATTTTGTGTCCGGTTTTTGCCGGATTCGCGGTGAACTACTTGTCAGGCAAGAAAATAACTTTCGTATTCGGATTAACCCAAAGACCATTAACCCAAAGAATGTTACATCCAAATATCTCATTTCCTTCGATAGTTAACGTGCTTACAGGCGGACAACTTTTGCGATGTCGTAGGTATCCCACTACTTACGTTTTGGGATCCCAAAAATAAGCTGCCTTTCCAGTAAAACTTTACTGCAAAAAAAAAAAAAAAACCTGCAAAATTCCGGTAAAACTTCAGAAAATTTCGGTAAAATTCCGAAAATGCACTCCCCCCCCCCCCCCCCTATCAGGAAGGTATCGGGACGCCCCTGGCTGCGACTCTAGGGAAGAGTCGCATGCTTTTCTCAATACATTTTTTACGACTACGTTACTACTTTGCCATTTCACGCACCACTATCCACAAGGACCGAAACTGCTTCGACAGATTTCACCACCGTTAGCGTTGTATTTGCTTTTTTCTCATTTTTTTAATGATGAGTACAATCATTCAACTGGAGTATATTGGTGCTGTCGGTCCGCAGTGTGTCAAATAACCGAAGCGACATTTCTACCTTTACTACCCAGACCCGTCATTTGACAGACCTCTGATTTTCTAAGAAGGAGTGACCGAAACTGACTGAGACAAGTTTCTGACATTTCTGGGCCATAATCCTCGTGAAAAATAGCAAAATCCTAGTTTTATCACGAAGAAAACAATTCAGGTTTGAAAGGGTTAAGATGACGAAATGACACTTATTATCTTTGCAATACTTAGTCCTTCAGATCATATAGGCTAGCCTACTTGTCAATGGAGGAGGAGTTGCTATAGATTAAGGGGAAGTATCGGAGTTCCTCGGGTCTCCTTGTTGTTTCAAGGTTCACGTTTCTTGATGTTCTTCTGAAACAAATAGCTTCGGTCGCTATTTCGAAAACTAAAATCCTGAATAGGCTACCCATGGTGAAAGAATCCTTATTAGTGAAAACATTTTGTTTTAAACAGGTTCAAAAAGCCGGTGCCTGCCGGTGCCTGTCGGTGCCCGAGTCGGGGTGCACAGCCGGTGCCGGGGAGTGGGCAACCCCTCGCTGTGGACAGCAGACAAACGGAGTAAAGCATTTTTACCGGATATTCAGGCCTATTTAAGTGAATACGTGATGTAACTAGATTGTCTAGTCTTAGTCCTTTTTGATTATAGTTTAAGCAATAATAATATTAGTAATGCGAGACCGTGGGGGGGGGGGGGGCATAATTCAATGGTTAAAGAGTAATGATTAAGTATAGGTACGAAAGCGTAATGTGGATGGTGCTTAGAACAGGAGAAAACGGAAGCTAATTGGCTTGTCTAAGTATTAACTTTCATCCCAGAGTCCTGAGTTAAACAAACTGATAAGGTCTTAAAAAAAAATCAACGTCCAAAATTCAATTTCAGCATACGACTTCCTTTTGGAGAAAGAACGTCAGAACTTGTCCTGTAAACAACACTACATTTCATCTTGATGCCTAAAAGCCTGGGAATTATTAAGGACTGTTTGTCCTGTTACCTGGAAACAAAACATGCCAAGCCGAAATTCACTTTGCCATGACACAACCGAATTACAAAACTTGGTTAATTTAGAACTGCCACAACTTTCGAGCTGGATCTACGCAATCGTGTATTCTCAATCAATCAATCAATCACTAAATTTATTACCCGAATACACACACGGTGTAACCACGGAGTATAAAGAGAAAAAAAAGAAAAGAAAGAGAAGAACAAGACCGAAGGTTTCGATGGGATCCCACAAATTTTAATGTTTATCAGACTTCTTGATTCAGACAATCGAATCTTGTACATTCCAAGTCTTCGCTAGACCCCTTTAACATTTTGGCTATTTATCCATAATCAACCGCTTGAATATGTAGCCTACAACAAAATGTTACCATTTTGAGCTTTTTTGCTTACGGGCAACTTTAGTACACCCACTGAGAAACCCCTAGCTTATCCAGTACATCTTTTTTCCAGAGAGTAACCCCTCCCTTGCCAAGTACACCTTTTTTCAGTGAGCGACCCCTCACTCACCCAGTTCACCCTTCTTTCAGTGAGTAGCCCCTCACGTACCCTAGCAGTTCACTCTTTGGTACACCATGAATCAACCCCCTCGCTTGGCTCACAGAAGTGTCTAACCCCTCGAGTACTCCTTTAACGTGTACACCCAATTCCTAACCCCTCGCGTGCACCTGGGATTGGTTCACGAGTACCATGGACCGGCAGACACCACCCCCTCCCCAAACAACTTTAGTACACCGACTGAGCAACCCCTCACTTATCCAGTATATCTTTTTTCCAGTGAGTACCCCCTCTCTTACCAAGTACACCTTTTTCAGTGAGCAACCCCTCACTTATTCCTACAATTCCTACAATCACACATTAGATGTAGCAAACACTCTCGATGTCCACCCGTGTACCTCCTCCTATCTCCCAGCGGTACAATATCAGCACGCATACTAATTAATAATTTCAAATCCTCCCTACCGAAACCCACTATAAAATAAACACATTCACCCCATGTCTCTTTAGCCTCGCCCCTTTCGACCTCCGATTAAGTCACTGAATCAACACATCTGGAAACGGCCACGTGCGCAGCGCTATAATCATTTGAGAATAAAGGGGTAGGACCGCTATAGCCGAAAACTGGTCGACAAGTTTTGTGTCCGGTTTTCACCGGATTGCGGATGAACTACTTGTCCGGCAACAAAATAACTTTCATATTCGGATTCAGCATGTCTCCTTACCTCTAAATCAACTATCTCAATAGCTTTTAAAAAATATTTGTTTCCCCTTAATTTGAAACCCCCTCCCCAACCCTAAATGTCGAGCTACAGAGCCCATCTACGAACTTGACCTTACCCTTGACCCAAAGAATCCTCACACCAAGTTTCATCAAAATATCTCATTCCCTTCGAGAGTTATCGTGCTTACAGACAGACGGACATTTTTGGGATGTCATAGGTATCCCTCCACTTACGTTTTGGGATCCCAAAAACAGCTTACTTCCTGGTTTTAAACTAGTGTGCTCTTCTGGACACACCCCATCCTACAGCTACAAAAAGTTCTGGACCACTCACCATATAAAAAAAAAATTCCTGAATAACAAGCAAACAGCAGTCATTCATAATACTTACATTTAGCTTTGAAAAGTTCATTTTTGTATTTCAGAATGTCCAGATACTCAGCATCCTCCATTTTTGAAGGGAACCACAGGCGGCCAAGGAACAACGGCATCAAGAAGGCCTTTGGCCGTAGCCTGTGGATTTCGTTCTTTGGCCGTTGGACTGAGGAGTAACAAGACCAAAGGTTTCGATGGGATTCCAAAAAGTCAATATTTGATCCAGACAATTGGGTCTTGTCTTCGCCAGACTCCTTGAACGCTTTTACTATTAAATGAGAAAACAAAGTTCAGGTATGGATTCAGCATGTGTGTTTACCCCTATAAGTCATATCTGTTTTGACGAAAACTTCCTGTCACTTCTGCCAATTTCCCGGTTTCAGCCGAATTCCGGAACTACTTGCCCGGCAAAAAAAAACAAAGCTCAAAAACGAACTCAGCGTATCTTCTTTCCCCAATATTGAGTATCTAATCAACTTCAAATAGAAATTTAACTTATAACAAATTTTTCGGCTCCAGTCGGATTCCGATCGAACTATATGTCCGGGCGAAAAATGATTTTCATACACGGACTCAGCATCTCTTCTTACCCCTAAATCGGATATCTAATCAACTAAAACTAAACTTCAAGTTTTTCCGGTTTTGGCCGGACTCCGGGCAAAGTACTTGCCCAGGTAGAAAATTGTTTTCACACAAGTGTGCATGCCTTCTTACCCCTAAATCGAACATCTAAGCAACTCCAAATAAAACTTTTACTTTTCGGAAACTGTCCGGCTTTGGCCGGGTTCCGGGCGAACTACTTGTCCTGAGAGAAAATGGTTTTCACCGTCGTGTTCAGCATATTCTCCTACCCCTAAATCGAACATCTGATCAACTTCAAATAAAACTTTTACTTTTAACAGACTTTCCGGTTTTGGCCGGATTCCGGGCCAAATACTTGTCCGGCACACACATGGTTTTCACCATCGTGTTCAGCATGTCCTCTAAATCGTACATCTAATCAACTTCAAATAAAACTTTTACTTTTAACAAACTTTCCGGTTTTGGCCGGATTCCGGGCGAACTACTTGTCCGATGACAAAATGATTTTCATCACCGTGTTCAGCATGACTTCTTACCCCATAATCGACTATCACAGTATCTGTTTAAAAATATTTATTTTGCCGCTTAATTTAAACCCCCTCCCCCACCCCTAAATGTGGGGCTACAGAGCCCATCTACGAACTTGACCTTACTCTTGACCCAAAGAATCCTCACACCAAGTTTCATCAAAATAGCTCATTCCCTTCGAGAGTTACGGTGCACACAGACGGACGGACGGACAGACGGACAACTTTTCTGATGTCATAGGTATCCCTCCACTTACGTTTTGGGATCCCAAAAACGCCTTATAAGCAGACAGGCTACCAGGAAAGGTTTGCGAAAACCCTAATAAGCACAGCTGCTACTCACAGGCGTGCTGTAAGGCATGCAAAAACGCAGCTATTGTCTTATATCCTATTCCTGGTTGTGCTTACCCTTCCGAAGTGGTGCCACATCAAGTAGTCAATCGTGCCTTGTCCAATGCCCTTCGCCTTCAAATGTCGTGAGTTGAGTTTCTGGTATCCCCACTCGATCCAGCCGGCGGTTGTAGAAACGGTGTTGACCAAAATGAGCGCATCTACCTGCAGCAGTTAAACAATTACGATCGACAGTCTGAGGTGGCGGGTGGGGGGGGGGGACCCAAAAAGCCCGAATAACTTTCCGCTGGTTTTCGAGCTGCTGTAGAAAGTTGCCGAGCTTTCCATATTTATTTATTTATTTCCCTCAGAACTGAGGAGTACAAAACAATATATAAAACAGAGCTATGCCTAAACCATTTGGTCCATTCAATGACACATAAATATTATAAACAAGAGCTACGAGCTCATATGGCACTTGTTACGAGTAGGCAGTACAAGAAAGTAGATGAGAACGTGATAAAATACACCCGCCATCCAAAAATGTGGTTTGGAAATAGAAGTAGGATAGTTTGTTTCACTCACTTCTAAGCAGTTCCGGCATCGTCTCGATTATCAACTGCACATGACTGTTCAAACTTCCAAGTTTCAGCCTAATAAATCCACTAGTTTGATCCCTAGACGTGCTACAATATTTCCGGTACTCCCTCCATCTCCCCCTACCGTGGCCGAATCTGGTTCGGACTAAAAAATGGATCATCTAAAGTATCTTCTTTTATACCACCGCTAAAGTTTCGGTCGAGTCTGAGCATTTTTGGAAAATTCTGGTACCCCCTCCCCCCCACCAACGTTGTCGGATTCGGATCCTTGCCCAAAATATGTCATCTAGGGTATATGCTCTCTCTAAGTTCTATGTTTCATTTAAACTGATGCACTCGTTTGACTCCTATGCGAGCCTCAAAGTTTCCGTCAATCTCCCTCCAATTCCCGCCACTGTGGCCGAACAGGACTTAAAAACATAAACGTCATATCTCCTAATTCCCTCTTCCTGTCCATCAAGTTTCACTGAAATTGGAGCATAGCCTATCTGCAAGTTTCCAGTACCCCCCCCCCCCCTTGGCCGCATCCGGCCCGGACGCCAAAGAACAAATCTAGGCCGCATAAACTCGGCACTGTCGAACTTGCATCTCATTCGGGCCAATCGTTTGGTTTTTGTGCATGTCAAAAGTCCCCCCCCCCCCCCAAATTCCCCCAACCGTGGTCGCATTTGTTCGAACGCATCTTTTACATGTCGAGGCCATCGATTCTTATCACCCATTTGTTTGACCCTAGTTGGTCGTATCCTAGTTTAAATAAATAAGTCAATTAAGTCGGGTCGCTAATATGCCTGCAAAGTTTCATTGTCTTAGTACTTCTGGAACTATTCTAACCCCCAACTACCGGTATTCCAGGAAACCCCCTCTACCCCCCCCCCCCCACAGAGCCCCGAAACCATCTGGCTCCGTCAAATTCGGATCTAGGCCTAATGCTTGTTCTCTCCATTAAATTCCGTCCCAATCCCTCTGCTTTAAGCGTTTCTTGAGTTTTTGGGTCCCCCCCCCCATCCCCACAGGTATAACCCGACCCGACCCGGACTTAACAATGATCATCCGAGGCGACAGCTCTTTCCACCATACCAGTTTCATTCAAATCCGATCACCCGTTCAAAAGTTATACACGCCACTAGATTCCGGACTCCCCATCCATCCACTCCCCCCACTATGGTCGGATCGGGGAAACGGTTTCATCGCCCTAGCACATCAGGAAGTATGCCGAACTCGCGGGATCGCTAGAAATCCGGACCCCCCCCCAACTCCCCCAGAGTGCCCGGATCTGGTCCGCTTATATCAATGACGTATCTAGGACTTGTGTTTGTTCTTCCACCAAGTTTCATCCCGATCCCTCCACTCTAAGCGTTTCTCAAGATTTCCGGTTCCCTCCTCCAACTCCCCCCAGTGTCATCGGATCCGGTCCGGATTTATAGTGGGACGTCTGAAACACGAGGTCATCCTAAATATAAAATTTCATCAAGATCCGGTGACTCGTTCGCAAGATAAAAATACCACACATTTTGGCTTCCCCCCCTCCCTCTACTCCCCCTCCCAGATGGTCGGATCGGGGAAATGACTATTTCCCATTTAATCTGGTCGGGTCCTTGACATGCCTGCCAATTTTCAGCGTCCCAGCACATCAGGAAGCACCAAACTCGTGGGATCACTAAAAATTCGGACTTCTCACCCCCCCCAACTCCCCCAAAGTGAGCGGATCCGTTACGGTTATATGCATCACGTATCTAGGACTTCTGCTTGTTCTTTCCACCAAGTTTCATCCGGATTCCTTCACTCTAAGTGTTTTCCAAGATTTCCGGTTTCCCCCTCCAACTCCCCCCAGTGTCACCGGATCCGGTCTGGATTTAAGATGGAGGGTCTGAGACACGAAGTCCTTCCATATATCAAGTTTCATTAAGATCCGATCACCCGTTCGTAAGCTAAAAATATTTCATTTTTCCTATTTTTTCCGGATCCCCCCTCCCTCCACTCCCCTCCAGATGGTCGGATCGAGGAAGCGACAATTTCTTATTTAATCTGATCCAGTTCCTGATATGCCTGCCAAGTTTCATCGTCCTAGCTTATCTGGAAGTGCCCGAACTAGCAAAACCGGGACCGACAGACCGACTGACGGACAGAAATAACAATCGCTATATGGCACTTGAGTAAGCTCAAGTGCCATAAAAATACACACGATTTCGACAACTAAATTACAATTATTTGTAACGCCGAGCTTTCCATATGTTATCCCATGTGTAAATAAGAGTATACAAATCTATGTGTTACATGCTGTGTGTTCTTGTCTTTTTTTTCATACTCCGTTTGTGACTTTCGTCTTAAAGATGGGAAATAAATTTCATTCATTCATTCATACCGCTATTCGGGCTCCGGAAACGAGCCAGCTTTCCCAGAAAGGGTTGAAAGTTTTGGGAGAGCTTTCGCAAGAGTCAAGAATTACTTCAGCGAGCGAAACGCATCGCCAAAACCAAACGGATACCCTTACTTAAAATCAGAGATGTGCGAATCCGAATCCGGATTCGAATCCAGGTTTGGTCCTTTTGGCCGGATTCGAATCCTCTTCTTGCCAGGCTGAATTCGGACTCGGATTCTTAACCCTCAATCTTACGAATCCGCTCAAATTTCTATTCTACATCCTTCCAGTTTCCGTTTCCCATTTTGTAAACGGTGGGCTTGGGCCATCCAACTTTTTTATCTCTACCGCCAACCATCCTCGGTAATCTATCAGGTTATTTGATTACCCTAGACATTACTGATTTTTGTCACCTCTGATATTTAAACTATAACCTGCGTAAATGATTTGATTTTTGTTAAGGTCGGATTCGAATCCTTACCATGAAATGGTGGATTCGGAACCGGATTCGCATATAGCCGTGGATTCGGATTCAAATCCTTTCATGGTCGCATTCGCCCACATCTGCTTAAAATGTAGTGTTATACCAAGGTGACAGATAACCATTTTATCTGGCGAATGTAGCGGTTTGTGAACAATGTTCACAAGCCCCTCGGTAGCTCAGTCGTAGAGCGCTGGCAATGAAGGCCGAAGGTCATGGGTTCAAATCTGACCCGAGGAGCATTTTTGTTTTTTCAGGTCGTGACCTATGGGGTCTCGCTATCCAGTCTCGATTTACATCTACCGCAAAACCAATATGAGCCTAGAATCCCATTAAATTGAATCTAAGACGAAAGGCTGTGGATGATCAAATAGATCCTACCAGCTACTTCTAAGATACAAGATGTTTAAGTCGCATAGTAACTTTCATGCATTTGTCACGCTTCTGTGAGGAGGACGTCTATACTCTTTCCCGGAAAACCATCGTAAAATACAGCAAAACCGGATTTTTCATATGGTGGTTACCTATTCGTGTCCGTGAAGAATGGCAGAGTTGTATCGACTGAAGAGATTCAAGGTGTTCATTCTACCGCAGCTTTACAAGTTCTTAATCCTCTTGTAACCGAAGAAAATCTAGTAATCAAAGAAACATCGAGTGGGGTGATCACTTCGATGAGCGAACGTGGGATGACCTTGTAATTCGCTTTGCATAATTACTCTGTTCGCAATTGAACAGACTATCCTTTAGTTGGCTACGCTCAAGTCCGGTCTTCACCTCCCGGAAGTTCCGGAATCTGGGCTTCCAGATTACTCTTTGACGTCTTCTGTAAATTGCACGGAGTATGAACCGGTCCAAACGTATATCAAAATAATCCAGAAAAAGGGGCTTTTGAACTTCCAGATTTCCGGAATTTTTTAAGTATCGCAGAAGAAATAAATCTGGGAACCCAGATTCCGGAAGGTGAAGACTCACCTTTTTCTAAAACTTGCTTACGATGGCTTGGCTTAACCCTTGTCTGGGAAACCTTTTACCCGACTCTAAGTTTACCTTTTACACTCCTTACTCAAGAAGACGTCTACGATATACGTCAAGACGTATTAACAGACCTGATAAATTCTCAGCGTCAAGTATATAGCGGGCTTAAAACGTAACATATGCAATTTGGGTCTCCGAGCTTAAGAATTAATGAATGCAATTACGGAAGTATACTTGCATTGCCATTATAGGCACGACAGGTCCTTTAAAAAAAATTTCATTGAGTTTTTGTTAGCACGCTCGGTCTGGGAGAAAATTCCCCAAGTCTTTGGCTAGCGTTTTATATTTTTTGTATGCTAGTCTGAGCGCCGCTTAACAGAACCTGATAGATTCTCGGTGTCAAAGATACGGCAACCATAACAATCGAACACGATCTCCTTGAGTTCTTTCGCGGAACAAAACACTTTTGCCAAAAAAGGAAATGGGGGTATTGATCGGTATTACTGTCATTTCTACCTTTAGAATCTACAAGTCTTCCAATTTCCCATCAAACACAGCAGAGAACAAGGAAGATATTGAAAAAGAAAATTAGCTGAAAAAAGAAGACAAACTGAAAAAGAAAGGGATGTATGCTCTTCCAAATTGTCAGATACTGGGCTGATGGAATTCCGTTCCTTAGGCAAAGAGCAGAAGACACTGAAAAATAACGATAGAGAACTATTTGATAGAAAACAGAGAGTTGTGCGCTTATAATCTTCCAATTTTTGGGAGAAAAACGTTAGTGACGGGCAGGGGCGTCCCGATCCTTTCTTCATTGGGGAGGGGGGAGGTGGGGGTGGGGGGGTGGGGCAAACCTGGTAAAGATTTACCGAATCTATTTAAAAAATATCTAAAAAGCCAGACTTCTTAAACATTCGTACGATTAAAATTTAGAAACAAATTAATGCCAATGGCTAATCATCGAAATTGATCGAGACTTCCTGCCTAGCTTCTGCCAGATATCTTGTTTCTGTCCGATTCCGGTTCAACTACTTGTCCGGTAAAATACGAAAGGTCAACACGAATTCAATATTTCTCCTTACCCTTATATCGAACCTCTAATCAACTTCAGACAAACCTCAACTTTAAAAAAATGTCCGGTCTCGGCCGGATTCCGGGCGAACTATATGTCCGGGTAGAAAATGATTGTCATTATGGATCGAATATTTAATCAACTTCAAATAAAACTTTTACTTTTGAACAAATTTCGCGGTTTTGGCCGGATTCCGGGTGAACTACTTGTCCGGGTGAAAAATAATTGTCATATATGGATTCAGCATGCCTTCTTACCCCTATTTCGAACACTTTAACCAACATCAAATTAAGCTTTTAACTTTAAGAAATTTTTCGGTTTTGGCCGGACTCCGGACGAACTAATTGTCTGGCGAAAAAATAAATTTCATATATGAATTCAGAATGTCTTCTTGCTCAAAGACCGAATCGACTATCTCATTGGCTTTTCAAAACATTTGTATTCCTCTTAATCTGAAACCCCTCACCAACCCCTGAATATGGGGCTACAGGGGCTACTTGTCTGCGAATTTGATCTGTACTTTGACCCAAAGGATCCTCATACCAAATTTGAAGAAAATATCTGTACCCCTTCGCGAGTTATCGTGCTGACAGACGGACAAGTTTTACGAAGTCATAGGTATCCCTCCACTTAGGTTTTGGGATCCCAGAAAGATGCACATTATGTACAAAAACTCAAGTGTAGAGAGAAATTCGACGCGGTTTCAAGCCCTTCCACATCTTACTATAAGGGATACGCAGGGGCGTCACTAGCCTTTTACCTTCTTTTTTTAGGGGGGGGGGGGTCGTCCAGTTTTGCTTACAGGACTTGGAAACATACAAAGTGAAACTGACTGATAGACACTGATGATCAAAGTGCCCTTTTGGGATCCCAAATGAAATTACCAAACGGACTACCAATTAAACCATAGAGCTATCTGTTGAAACAAGACGAAAGGTTCCGATGGGATCCCGAAAATTTAGTGTTTGAACCAGACAATTGGGTCTTGTCTTCGCCAGGTCCAGTCTTCACCAGACTCCTTGAACATTTTTAGTATACAAATTTAGAAACAGATTAAGGCTAATGGTAATCTCTGAGAAGACCAAGTTCATATTCATTCAGCATATAAATTTACCTCTAATTTTGACGAAACTGTCGAAACTTAAGGCCTTCCTTCTGCCAAATTCCGTTTTTTGCCAAATTCCGGTTGAAATACTTGTCTGGTAAAAAAAATAAAGCTCAAAAACGAATTCAGCGTATCTCCTTGCTCCTATGCCGAACATCTAATCAACTTTTGCTTTTAACAAAATTTCCAGTTTTGTCCCTATTCCGTGCGAATTACTTGTCCAGCATCTCTTCTGATTCCTAAATCAGACATCTAATTAACTTCAAATAAAACTTTTGCTTTTAACAAATTTTCCAGTTTTGTCCCGATTCCGGTCGAACTACTTGTTCGGGTAGAAAATGATTTCCATAGAATTGTTCAGCACGCCTTCTTACCCTGAAATCGAAAATCTAATCACCTTCAAATAAAACTTTTACTTTCAACAAACTTTCCGGTTTCGGCCGGATTCCGGGCGAACTACTTGTCCGGCGAGAGTATGGTTTTCATCATCGTGTTAAGCATGTTTTCTTACCCCTTAATCGACTATGTCGTTAGCTGTTTAAAAATATTTAGTTTGCCCCTTAAATTTGGACCCCCACCCCTAAACGTAGGGCTACACAGCCCATCTACGAACTCGACCTTGACCCAAAGAATCCTCACATTTCATCAAATATCTCATTCCATTCGAGAGTTATCGTGCTGACAGACGGACAACTTTTGCGATGTCGTAGGTATCCCTCCACTTTGGGATCCCAAAAAGTAGTAACCTTTCAGGACAAAGTAGATACAACGAAGCCTACATTGATCAGAATTAACAGCAAAGAAACAACAAATTTCACGTCAAGAGCTGTGCAATCATAAGTTTAGTAAAGTTCAGTTAAGAATGGTAACCAGTTGAAGCTAACGTCAAATGGTAAAGAACGGAAGCTACATAAATGCCACTTAAACTACCAAGCTCAGTAACCGGGGTGAACCAAAGAATCGATCCGTACTACCAAAAAACTAAACCAAATAAATAAGAAACAGATCGGGACCAGTGCAATAACCGAATTTCGCCATGGAATAGAAGTCCTGTCAAAACCACGTAAAACTACCGAATGTGTCAATTCTGGTAAGAGATACGGACTAAACGAAAATCCGGTGAATTACCGAATTCGGTAGCGATCAGAAAGAAACGAGTATGATTAATCACCGAATTATGAAATGTACTGACCGGATGCGATGGAACAGACTTGAGAGAAGTCCGGTAAGACACCGAATTCGGTAACAAATGTGATCAAATAGAATTGCAAATGTACAGACGAATGCGGGGAGAAGATGAGGATTCAACAAAGTTCCGGTGATTGCCGAATTGGGTAACGCATGGGAACTAAATTATATACGTAGAATCACCGAATTTGCAAATGGACAGACCGAATGCGTTGAATTGTTAAGAATGTTATCCCACTTCTGACACGATTGTTAAGAAGGTGTGGGCTAATCCCACTGGTGAGACCATTGTTAAGATGTTGAACCTGGAGGAAGTTTCCAACCCCTGTTCTTACACCTTGTTGAGAAGATTATCCCACTTCTGACACCATTGTTAAGAATGTTATCCCACTTCTGACACGATTGTTAAGAAGGTGTGGGCTAATCCCACTGGTGAGACCATTGTTAAGATGTTGAACCTGGAGGATGTTTCCAACCCCTGTTCTTACACCTTGTTGAGAAGATTATCCCACTTCTGGACCCCATTGTTAAGAATGTTATCCCACTTCTGACACGATTGTTAAGAAGGTGTGGGCTAATCCCACTGGTGAGACCATTGTTAAGATGTTGAACCTGGAGGAAGTTTCCAACCCCTGTTCTTACACCTTGTTGAGAAGATTATCCCACTTCTGACACCATTGTTAAGAGGATGGACGAGTGGAGGCGAGGTTTAATGAAGATAAGGCTCCTGGGGTGTGGGCTGAAGACATTCTGACACCGTAGGTGCCCAGCCCCAGGACCAGTCAGGAAACCGGACAAAAGAGACAAGGGAAAGTCTCAGGGAATTCTATAGCTCAGCCGCAGTCAATCCAGAAATCCCTAATCAAGCTGGTTCACACATCCTAGCGAAGCTGGAATTCACATATCCAGCCAAGCCCGAGGCCTACTAGCCGAGATGGACCATAACGTCTATAGTTAATTTAGTCCTCCTAGTTATTCCCTCCATCTATCGCCTACTTTTCTATATATCTCTTCGGTTTCCATCTAAACCTATCTCTTGGGGAAATTCAGATAGCTGAACAACATTCACCAAAGGTTGGGGGTCAGTTTTATCGCCTACTGGAGCTTCTACCAGGCGGGATAACGCATCCACGAACATTTCCTTGCCTGGCATGTAATCTACACGAAAAGTGTACTCCTGAAGCTCCAGGCAAATCCTAGCCAATTTTCCGTTAGGGCAGTCCATGAAAGGCAAGGCTTTCAAGGGCTGATGGTCCGTTCGGACCAGAAAGGGTTTAGACACTAAGTAGTGTCTATACTTCTTCACAAACTCCCAAAGGGCTACAGCTTCCCTTTTGGTCGTGGAATATCTTTGTTCAACTGGGGAAAGAACGCGACTGGCATATGCTATGGCTCTCTCTTGCCCATTCTGGACCTGAGAAAGACAAGCGCCTATGGCAAAACCGGAACTGTCACATGTGAGAATGAATTCGGATCCCTCAAAATCGGGATACGAGAGGATAGGCTCTGAAAGTAAACTGCTTCGCAGTGTCTCAAAGGCCGTGATCTGGGGTTCAGAAAATTCAAAGGCCCGACCCTTACGTGTTAAATCAGAAAGAGGTTTTGCAATCTTTGCAAACCCGTCAACAAATTTGCGAAAATAGCTTAGCAATGCTAAGCTGGACCTCAATTCCGCAATATTTTGGGGATAACGGAGGTTTTTAACCGCAGAAAGTTTGTCGGGATCCGGCTGGATACCGTCCGCAGAGATCACGTGGCCTAAAAAGGTAAGCTTGGGGACGCAAAATTCACATTTGGAGGGTTTGAGCTTTAGGTTGTGGTCACGGAACCGGGTAAAAACTTCTCGAAGGACAGAAAAATGCTCAGGGTGGTCTTTGGTGCCCACGCCCGTATCATCCAACATGGCAAACGTATTTAACCCCAAAATATCGCGAAGAACAATTTCTATCATCCGCTCGCAAGTGGCTGGGGCATTAGAGAGACCGAAACCCATGCGGCGATATTGGTATAGACCGAAGGAAGTATTAATGGCAGTTTTCTCGCGATGTGGAGGGTGGACGCTGGTTTGGAGGAAACCTTGTACGAGATCCATTTTTGAAAAAACCGTGAAGCCATGCATTCTGTCGAGGATGTCATCGATACGCGGAAGGGAATAACTATCAAACTTAGTTATTTTGTTCAAACGCCGGTAATCGTTCACAAGCCGATATGAACCATCCTTTTTCTTAACTAGAGATACTGGTGAAGCCCAGGGGCTGCAACTCTCTTCTAAAACACCCTGTCGGAGCATGGCTTCAACTCGTGTTTTCAGTTCACTTTGAAGTTGGATAGGTACTCGGTAGGGGCGTTGGCGGATGGGGGGGTGGTCACCGGTCTCGATGCGATGGGTGACAACAGTACAGTCGCCCAAATCATCATCAGACCTGGCAAAAATGGTCCGGAATTCCCACAATATGTCTTCCATTTCAGTCTTATAAGTGGGGGGAATGTGATCAAGTGGAAAATTTTTCAGGTAATCATCCCTCGAAATGTCGCTCCATCCGATTTTTACAGAGTTTACCATTGACTCGAAAAATGGTTCGACTAGGTCGTTAACCAGATCAGAAGCGGTTGCATCGGAGGGGTGGGGGTCAATCGAGAGGAGGGATAGGTCACCTTTCCGTACTCGTACTTTCGTCAGAGAATGGTTCTCTGCGATAAATACGACAGTACCATCTGGGGAAATAGGGACCAACTGTGGAAGAACCATAATATTTCGGGCTTGTAAAGCTTCATTGCCCTCAATCAATATGTTTTTCGTACCCGTGGGTAGGCCTAAAACACTGCAACTAATGGGTCTTGCATAATGCGGTCTTATGCGGTAAGCGCACTTCGACGGGACTAGTTTTTCTCCGATACCTATACTACAAACTCTAGGTTCCATTATCGAAGGCTGAGACTGACCAGGGAATTTGAGGGAGAAAATATCGGTGGTTGGGTCTAACATCAATCCTGCTGACCGAATGAACGGCCGGCCGACCAAAGCACCGAAACATAGCCTAGGGATCACCAAAAATTTCTCCACAAACGTTCGACCTAATAAAGAAAATTGTACAGTAACCTCGGAGGTGACTGTAAGCGGACCACACAATGTAGACGCTGAAATGCATGTTTTCGATCGGTCAATGATGCAGCTCTGAATATTCGCAGCAGTATCCTCAGACATAAGGTTGCACTCGGCCCCGGTATCGTACAAAGTCTTGACACGGTAAGTCCCAAAACACAAATTTACAAAAGACAGATTTGAACTGCCCTGTACCGTGCAAACTAAACAAGACTCAGGAGGAGAGTGCTCTAGCCTAAACGAGGGTTTTGCGACCTGTTCGGGCCTCTCATTAGGCTGGGCGAATGAGGGACATTGTGGCGCGGGTTCTGGAACCAGTATTGGTGTGGGGGTAGAAGGACCGGTCCGTCGCGGAGCCCCAAAGTGGCGCGGACCTTGCACGTTTCCCTGGTTAAAAGGGCGAAAACCGCGGGCCTTGTCCGGGCACCATTTTTCTTCGTGACCGACACGCAAGCAAAAATCACAAATTGGCTGGTCTCCAAAGGACCTCGAAGATGTAGGCGCGGCAGGTCTTTCATTACCGGGAAGAGTAGTCACAGTGTCGGCTTTGACGGTGTAAATCGATCGTGACTGGGAAAGTGCCGCCTCATGGTAATCCCTGGCTGAGCGGTCAGCCCTAACCTGTCGCAAAACCTCTATTGCCTGTGGAAGACTAGTCAGGCTCCTTCTTTTTACCTCATCATAGTAAGGGACGGGGAGGCCTCTGATGAATTCGGTCAAGTAGACCCTAAGAACCTCACTCTTCGTCCTGTCAGCCGGAGTATAAGAGTAACGCAAATCCAAAGACTTTTGAATCAACTGACCATAAAGGTCAGGCGTCATGCTTTCCGGCTGATAAATCACTCGTTCCTCAGCCAGACGAAACTCCTCCTCCCTGCCCCGACAGCGGAGCTGGAGGGAAGCTTCGAATGCTGCCCATGAAACTTTCTGTAGAGCGTCCAAACTTTCAACCCAACTGGTCAACGGTGAAACCAGCCGAGAAGAAAGGATGGTGAACTGCTCTGGCCATGCAACAACTCCACAAAAAGAAAATTTGTGTCGGGCTTGCTCAAGCCAGGATGCCGCGCTCGTTTCCCCGTTGAAAGTAGGGATTTCTTTGGCTATCTCTAGCTTAAGCCGTAGCCGAGCTAGAGTGACTTCTGGGTTTTCTTCCCGAGCCGGTGGATCGTTGAAAACAGTCCTCCTGCTTCCGCGCTTTTCATGCAGTTCCTTCAACTTTTCGGTCGATCTGACTGAAGCCGTTTGTCGGCCACCGCTAGCTTTTGTTTTCCGCGCTTTGTTGCCTTATACTTCTTCATATAATGTATATATTATCAATCATCAGATTGACACCGTGTGTCCGGCAATCATGCTTAAAAATGCTCTGCGCCTGTCTTTTGCGCTTCCATTACTTGCGTGCCCTTACCTTTAGTGCTTTATTTTGCGGCTTAGAGTGCGTAGGACCTCCCCCATTTCTACTTCAAGTTTTTTTTGCATCAAGGTCTTACCTTAGGTCGTTGCGACAGCTAACTGGAGTAATTTTTAAAATTGCGGCCTTTCTTTTTCCCTTTCCTCCCAAATTCCTCCTAGTTTTCCCTTTTCCATTTTCTATTTTTAACAAATCTCAGAGACTTCTCTTTTGGGACGAGTTGTGGTACTGGCAACATTTCCCCAATATTTCCCTGATAATCCCTTTTTAAAGTTTCTTCCAGCCCTAATTTGTTTTAAGACTTAAAGGCATCGACGCTTCAAATATTAATTATGCCTTTATTTCGCATTTTATATTTGTTTTGGTTTGGTTCGTGTGGTCAGGGTAAGGTCAGTAGGACTGAAGCTCAATAAAGGACCCTGAACTAACTGAACAGAGAGTGGGCTTTGATTTTTCACACTTATTTGATTGCCCCCTCTGTCAGAAACCTGGGTTGCCGCGATGGCTTAGCTATCGATGGTATGTTAGTAGGTGGGGCTGGAATGGAAACATTGTAGAATCTTTTGTTGCCCGTACACCACTCTGCCCAAGGGGGGGAGGTGTGTTATGGAGACATCCCATAGCACTTTGCTCTGCAATAGTCCTCCTAGTTATTCCCTCCATCTATCGCCTACTTTTCTATATATCTCTTCGGTTTCCATCACCATCATTAATTTCCCGGCATCGTGACAATAGGTCACTCGGTCTTTATCCTAGCTTCAGTTGCTGCTCGCTAATCCGAGGTCAGGCTTTGATCCATTTCATTCTAAGTATTTTGGCTGCGTAATGAATCCGCAGCCAAAAAGAGTTCTCTTTCATCCTTGGTCGGAGTAAGACCTCCGTTACTCTGTATTATAATTTATGGTAAGGACCAGTTTACATATTTAGTTAGGGACCCATTAGTGCTATATTATATGTGTCACACTCTTGTACACGATTTACATAGATAAATTAACTATAGACGTTATGGTCCATCTCGGCTAGTAGGCCTCGGGCTTGGCTGGATATGTGAATTCCAGCTTCGCTAGGATGTGTGAACCAGCTTGATTAGGGATTTCTGGATTGACTGCGGCTGAGCTATAGAATTCCCTGAGACTTTCCCTTGTCTCTTTTGTCCGGTTTCCTGACTGGTCCTGGGGCTGGGCACCTACGGTGTCAGAATGTCTTCAGCCCACACCCCAGGAGCCTTATCTTCATTAAACCTCGCCTCCACTCGTCCATCCTCTTAACAGAATATAAGCGGACTAAACAAATGTTGGGTGAACTACCAAATTCGATAAAGAACGGCAACCCATATGAATGAATGAATGATTTCTTTGCACATTAAAACCAGCAGGCAATCATGCAACAAAACAAAACAAAAAGTGAACAATCTTACGATATATACACTCTTAATATTTTTAATTTACTCTGAATACTTTATTAACACTAAAAACACAACTTCCTTGACGGGCTTCCCACTATGTCTTATTTCTTTAAAATCTGTACTTCCCATCATTTTAATAATCCATTTCTTATCAGTTATAAACACGTTAAATCACCCAATTCGGAAATGTGCAGAAAAAAGACTGTAAAAACGGGCTTTCGCCGTGATGCCCGTTTAAACCGAATTTTTCATCTTCAGCGAAAATATTACCGAACCCAAAACGTAAGGGGGGGGGGGCGCCCCACCCTCGGGACGCCCCTGGTGACGGGGTACCCATGACATCGTACAGTTTTTCTGTCCGTCTATCTGTTTGTTTGTCTGTTAGCACAATAACTCTCTAAGGGGTTAAAATATTTTGTTCAAACTTGGTGCGAGGGTCCTTTGGTACAGGGAGTGTTCGTGGACAGGCCCCGTAGCCCTATATTTTTATATTAGATTATTTTATTGTTAAATTACATAATAACCCATCATGATATTTAGGGACGGTTGAGGGGTTCCAAGTAGGGAGCGAAAACATATTTTTTAAAAGCTAATGAAATAGATTCATCGGTAACAAGACATGTTGAATCCATATCTGGAATATGTTTTCTCGCCGGACAGGGAGAGTTCCCCCTGGAATCCAGCCAAAACTGGAAAATTTGGTAAAAGTAAAAGTTGAGTTACTTAGATTCAATGTAGGCGTAAAAGAGATATGCTGAATACGATTTGTAACTTAACCCACGGGATCCGGCCAAAACTGGAAATACGTCAGACGAAAAGTTTTGCTCAGCTCGATTAGATATTCAATATAGGGGTAAAAATGCTTAGTGCATTCATATCTGATTTTTTTCTTACCGCAGGATTTTTGTCCGGCCATTTTTTTGAAATTTGGTGGCTTTTTGCGAATTTTGTGGCACTTTTTTGCAAAAAACAACCGATGGGGCAACTTGGTGATAGAAACCCATAAAAGTCACAAAATTTGATGATCAATCATCACCACTGGCAACCCTAATTCTCCGAAGTATCACTATACATTAATGAAAGTCCTAACCTTTGGAGGATGGTTGATAGCGAATCGGGCAAGAATGTTGCCACCAACGCCAACTCCCAAACCACAGATCGAGCTCAGTCCGAAGTGCGCCATGACGTCAATCAACTGCTCGGATAGCTCATCCATAGTCGGGTACACAAATCTGGAAGAGGAGAGAAGCATAAGTATTCCCACTTAAGGAATCCCATGTTGCCGGCATCAAAAAGAAGATTCAAGGGATAAGACGTAGGAACTGGCAGGGGCGTCACGTATGGGGGGGCGAGGGGGGACACACCCCCCCGAATGCTGTCGGCCAGTCTATAAAAAATAGCCCGAGTCCGCGGTGAAGCACCACGATTTTTCGTAAAATACTCATTTTTTTCTTCAACACAGTCGTTTTTGGGATCCCAAAACGTAAGTGGAGGGATACCTATGACATCGCAAAAGTTGTCCGTCTGTCCGTCCGTCCGTCTGTAAGCATGATAACTCAGGAAGGGAATGAGATATTTTGATGAAACTTGGTGTGGGGATTCGTTGGGTCGTCGGACCAGTCGAGTTCGTAACTGGGATTTGTAACCCAACATTTAGGGGCGGGGGAGGGGGTTCGAATTATGGGGCAAACAAAATATTTTGAAACAGCGAATGTGATAGTCGACTATGAGGTAAGAAGACATGCTGAACACGATGGTGAAAAACATTTTGTCATCAGACAAGTAGTTCGCCCGGAATCCGGCCAAAACCGGAAAGTTTGTTAAATGTAAAAGTTTTATTTGAAGTTGATTAGATGTTCGATTGAGGGGTAGGAAGACATGCTGAAGACGATGGTGAAAACCATTTTCTCGACGGACAAGTAGTTCGCCCGGAATCCGGCCCAAACCGGAAAGTTTGTTAATATTAAAAGTTTTATTCGGAGTTGATCAGATATCCGATTTAGGGCAAGAAGCCATGCTGAACACTTATGTGAAAACAATTTTCTACCCGGGCATGTAGTTTGCCCGGCATCCGGCCAAAACCGGAAAATTGTTATAAGTTAAAGTTTTATTTGTAGTTGATTAGATAACCGATCTAGGGGTAAGAGGAGATGCTGAACCCGTGTGTGACAATCATATTTTACCCGGACATATAGTTCGACCGGAATCCGGCTGGAGTCGGATTTTTATTGTAAGTTGATTAGATGTTCATTATTGGGGAAAGAAGATACCTGAGTTCGCTTTTGAGCTTTGTTTTTTCGCCGAGTAGTTCTGGAGTTTGGCCCAAACCGGGAAATTGGCAGAAGTGGCAGGAAGTTTTCGTCAAAACAAATATGACTTAAACACACATGCTGAATCCGTATCTGAACTTGGTTATCTCAGATGATTAGCTATTTGGCCTTAATCTGTTTCTGAATTTTAATAGTAAAAATGTTCAAGTAGTCTGGCGTTGACTGGATCTGGCTAAGACAAGACCCAGTTGTCGAGGGGGCGAGGGGGGACACCCCCCCCCCCCCGAATGCTGTCGGCCAGTCTATAAAAAAAATAGCCCGAGTCCGCGGGAAGCGCCACGATTTTTCGTAAAACACTCATTTTTTTCTTCAAAACAGTCGTTTTTGGGATCCCAAAACGTAAGTGGAGGGACACCTATGACATCGCAAAAGTTGCCCGTCTGTCCGTCCGTCCGTCTGTAAGCACGATAACTCTCGAAGGGAATGAGATATTTTGATAAAACATGGTGTGAGGATTCTTTGGTTCATCGGACAGGTCAAGTTCGTAGATGGGCTTTGTAGCCGGGTAGGGGAGGGGGTTCAAATTAAGGGGCACACAAAATATTTTGAAACAGCTAATGTGATAGTCGATAATGGGGTAAGAAAGCAGGGCGAACACAATGATGAAGACCATTTTCTCGCCGGAAAAATATTTCGCCCGGAATCCGGCCAAAACCGGAAGTTTATTAAAAGTAAAATTTTTCTTTGATGTTGATCAGAAATCCGATTTAGGGGTAAGAAGTGATGCTGAATCCGTATATGACAATCATATTTTACCCGGACATTCGGATGGAACCGGAAAATTTGTTATAAGTTAATTTTTTATATGAAGTTGATTAGATGTTCGATACCGTGGAAAGAAGATACGCTGAATTCGTTTCTTAGCTTTCTTTTTTCACAGGACAAGTTCAGTCGAAACCGGAAAATTGGCAGAAGTAAGGCAGGAAGTTTTCGTCAAAATAGAGATATGACTTATAGGGGTAAACACACATGCTGAAGTCATATCTGAACGTCGTTTCCACAGATGATTAGCTATTTGGCCTTAATCTGTTTCTGAATATTGATATTAAAAGTGTTCAAAGAGTCTGGCGAAGACTGGACCTGGCGAAGACAAGACCCAATTGTCTAAATCAAATATTGGATTTTTGGGATCCCATCGAAACCTTTGGTCCTCTTTCTTAAAACAGTCGGTCATTCTAAAAAATACAGTCGATTTTTCGTCACAACAAGTCGTAAACAAGAGCTACGAGCTCTTATGACACTTGTTAAGAGTAGGTGGTATAAAAAAAGATATTTAGTTTCACTCAGTTCTCAGCAGTTTCGGCATCGTCTCGGATTATCTATAGCAACTGCGCATGACTGTTCAGACTTCCAAGTTCAGCCCAATAACTTCACTCGTTTGATCACTATAGACGTGCTACACGGTTTTCGGTACTCCCTGCATCTCCCCCTACCGTGGCCGAATCTGGTTCGGACTCAAATGGATCACCTAAAGCATGTTCTTTTATACCATCTATCAAGACTCACTCGAATCTGAGCATTTTTGGAATTCCTGTACCCGCCCCCCCCCCCCCCCCCCCACCACCGTTGTCGGATCCGCTTCGTACCCTTAAATATGTCATCTAGGGTATATGCTCTCTCTACATTCCAAGTTTCATTTAAATTGATGCACTTGTTTGACCACTATGCGAGCCTCAAAGTTTCCGGCAATCTCCCTCTAATTCCCCCCACTGTGGCCAAAGCGGACTTGGACACATTTACGTCTTATCTCTTAATCCCCCTTCCCGTACGTCATGTTTTTACTGAAATCGGAGAATAGCCTTTCTGCAAATTTCCGGTTTCCTTGGCCGAATCCCGGCCCGGAAGCCAAATAACAAATCTAAGCCGAATACAATTCGGCCCTGTCGAACTTGCATCTCATTCGGTCCATCCGTTTGGTTTTTGTGCATGTTAGAAGTCCCCCCCTCACTTCCCCCAACCGTGGTCGAATGTAGTTCGAACGCATGTTTTGCATGTCTGGGTCATCGATTCTTATCACCCATTAAGTTTCACTCGAATCAGACCACTCGTTCGCAATCTGATTTGCACAAGTAAATAATTTCCTTCCCTCGCTCCCCCCCAAAATGCTCGGATCTTGGAACGGAAGTTTCCGGGGGTATGTTGTGTCAGGTTCATCGGTCATTAATATGCCTGTAAAGTTTCTTTGTCTTAGTACATCTAGAACTATTCTAAGTCGCTACTACCGGAATTCCAGGAAACCCCCTCCAACTCCCCCACAGAGCCCCGAAACCATCTGGCTCCGTCAATTTCGTATCTACGCCCAAAGCGTGTTCTCTCCATCAAGTTCCGTCCCAATCCCTCTGCCCCTATAAATCCCTATATGACAATCATATTTTACCCGGACATCCGGATGGAACCGGAAAATTTGTTATAACTTGAATTTTTATATGAAGTTGATTAGATGCTCGATATCGGGGAAAGAAGATACGCTGGATTCGTTTCTTAGCTTTCTTTTTTCACAGGACAAGTTCAGTCGAAACAGGAAAATTGGCAGAAGTAAGGCAGGAAGTTTTCGTCAAAATAGATATGACTTATAGGGGTAAACATACATGCTGAAGTCATATCTGAACTTGGTTTTCACAGATAATTAGCTATTTGGCCTTAATCTGTTTCTGAATATTGATATTAAAAGTGTTCAAGGAGTCTGGCGAAGACAAGACCCAATTGTCTAAATCACATATTGGATTTTTGGGATCCCATCGAAACCTTTGGTCCTCTTCCTTAAAACAGTCGGTTATTCTAAAAAATACAGTCGATTTTTCGTTTTTCTTGAGTTTTCCGGTCTCCCCCCCCCCCATCCCCCTACAGGTATCGGACCCGACCCGGACTTGAAACCGAACATCTGAGGCGATAGCTCTTCACCCGTTCAGAAGTTGCCACTAAATTTGGACTCCCCATCCATCCACTCCCCCACGATAGTCGGATCGGGGAAACGACTATTCTCAAGTCAATCTCTTCGGATCCCTGACATACCTACCAAGTTTCATCGTCCTAGCACATCAGGAAGTATGCCGAACTTGCTGGATCGCTAGAATTCCCCCCCCCCCAAACTCCCCCACAGTGCCCGGATTCGGTCCGGTTATGTCAAGGATGTATCTAGGAATTGTACTTGTTCTTCCCAACAAGTTTCATCCCGATCCCATTTCCGGTTCCCTCCTCCAACTTCCCCCAGCGTCATCGGATCTGGTCCGGATTTAAAGTGGGACGTCTGAGACACGAGGTAATCCTGAGTATCAACCTTCATCAAGATCCGATCACCCGTTCACAAGGTAAAAATACCTCAGTTTTTTGGCTCCCCCCTCCCTCCACTCCCCCCCAGATGGTCGGATCGGGGAAGTGACTATTTTCTATTTAATCTGGTCGTGTCCTTGACGTGCCTATCAATTTTCATCGTCTTGCGAAATCACTAGAAATTTGGACCCCCCCCCCCCCCCCAACTCCCCCAAAGTGAGCGGATCCGTTCTGGTTACGCCAGTCACGTATCTAGGACTTGTGCTTGTTATTTCCACCAAGTTTCATCTGAATCTTTCCTCTCTAAGCTTTTTCCAAGATTTCCGGTTTCCAACTCGGAATCCCCCCAATGTCACCGGATCCGGTCTGGATTTAAAACTGAACGTCTGAAACACGAGGTCCTTCCATACATCAAGTTTCATTAAGATCCGATCACCCGTTCGTAAGCTAAAAATATCTCATTTTCCCTAAAAATTCCGGATTCCCCCTCCCTCCACTCCCATCCAGATGGTCGGATCGGGGAAGCGACTATTTCTAATTTAATCTGGTCCGAGAGAGTGATGGGAGCTGACTGCAATTTTCTCGCATGATGAGACTTGCCCCCCTCCCCCCAAGAAAAAATAAATGCCATAGCAACAAGACAATACTGACAAGACAAAGACGTTCTATTGCTTTGAAATCACGCGAGTTGACAGGCATTTGCGGACACTAATTGTGCAGTAGAGGGACTTTCACTATGGTAACGGTTTATGGTTTACCGAAGGGATAGTTAACCAAGAACTGGTGACAACGACCATTAGGACCTGCAGTGCCATGGCACGACCTCCAAATACAAGGGCAAAAGTTAAATTTTTCGAACTACATGACAGAGAAAAAAAAAGAGTAACCTAAGGTTCACACAGAGCAAATCGCGGCGATGAACGAGATCTTTCAGAAGATTTTTATCGCCTGGATGTTCACACCGAATTTTCGTCGGCAAAAGAATTTAATATTGAAGATCCAATTGTCTGGATCAAGTGTAAAATTGTTGGTATCCCATCGAAACCTTTGGTCTTGTTGTCCCAAAGTTTTGGTCTCAGCGTATCTCCTTATCCGTATAAAGAACATCTAATCAACTTCAAGCAACACTTCTTACAACAACAAAAAATCCGGTTTCAACCGGAATCCGAACGAACTGTTAAGACCCGGTAAAAAAAAAAAGATTGTCATATACAGATTCAGCGTGTCTTCTTGCCTCTAAATCTGTCATCTAATCAATCACAGCAATCAGCTCTGTAGCTCAGTCAAAAGAGGAACATTTTCGCGTGAAGCGCGATTTAAGAGGTAATTTAATTATGATTTTTAATTAAAAAAAAGTATACTTTTTGTGAAAACCCGTGATTCACCGATTTCACCAGCATAAAAAATAGATGACGACAGGGCAGCCTTCTTCCTAATAAGCATTTACGTGTTCCCACTAAATGCTTATACAAATGCACGGACACGCACGCTAGGGAGTGCGCTCGGCGTAAAGCCAACTGTGAGACAAAAATCCGACACGAAAATCGGTGTTGAAAAACTTGCAATAATATTGGATAACCGCTGGCCGATGCCGACCGAGTAGCTCCTATAACTCTGGTTCACATGGAATGCGTTTCTGCGTTAAGGCCGCTCTCACATTGACGCGTCGTTGCGATGCGACGCGTATGCGTACAGGTTGCGTAGCGTATCTTACACACCTGCGCGAGAAAATGTCAGGCTGGATGCGTATTTACGTTTTCCTTTTTCGGTTTCTTCTGCAAAATTTTCATTTCTTTCATCAATTAGTAGCTAAGTAAGTAATTTATTTTTGACCGGGCATTTTCAGAAAGCGGATTAAATGTAGAAAATAAATAATGTAAGTTTTGTATCATCATTAGTAGGTATTTCTTTATCATTAGTAGGTTATCCTCCAGTTTCTCTTCAAAAACATAAATTTTTCACTGTAAAATCTGATGCGTAACAATTTCGAATTGCGTTTCTGACTACAATAGAGGTATGTTTACTGTAACGTTTGTTCACTTTGAACAGTGTCATTTTTATCAACTTGCCGGGACAGACAGTAACTACCAGTTCGCTAAAGCAGCTGCACCTGAAGGTATTTTGGATCTTCATTTGACCATCTGGCCCAAACCGCACTGTTCAAATTTGAGTAACTATTCAAATAAACAAACACTACCGTACGTCAGATCTTAACGCTACGAACAAAGTCTGGGAGAACCAAAGGATACTTGGCATGCGTAGCAGCATGATGTGAGTCAGAACATTTCGTAAATGTTACAAGATAGTTGTTCCTGCCACAATACATGGTACTGGCACTGTCAGAAATTAAATAGGTTCTTCAAAAAAATCATGGCATCGTGATGTGAACCTTATCGAATCCGCATAGGCTGTGAAACTTGACAAGAAATTGGAGAGGAGCCAGCGTATTGCCAATTGATTAGGGGATGCCCATCAATATCAGCATATCACTTAATCATTCTGAAAAGTCGCATTCCGACTTATAGACTGTACTACAGTAGAGTCATGGTATTTTGAGGTCCCCGCCCCCCCACCCCGAATGTTGTCGGCTAGTCGGTAGGAAATAGCCCAGTCTGAGCGAAGCCCCGTGATTTTTCGTAAAACAGTCGATTTTTTTTTCTTCGAAACAGTCGATTCTTCTTCACAAAAGTCGGTTTTTCGTAAGAAATAAGTCATTTTTTTCTTAAAAAACGTGGTTTTAACTTAAATCAGTCGTTTTTCGTTTTTCTGCAAAAACAGTCGGAAAAAAAGACCAGCCAGTCCGTAAATACCTTGACCCTCCCCCCCCCCCAAAAAAAAAAAACATTTTGGCTAGTAAAGCCTCTGAGTGGATGAACATATTAGCATCAAAAGTTATCTAACTTCTAAGGAGGCGTACTTCCGATGTTAGCAATTTTGCCTTTTTACGCATACAAAGTTTTTTGTCCGACTTTTCCTTGTATGATCCTGAAACATTTTCTGTTTTCAACTCCGGCTTTTAAGTTTTTTTTCTGGCTTTTCTTTGGCTTGTCACGGACGTCTTCTATTTTTGGTAGCCTTTGTAAAATTCAGAGCTTGTAAACTGGTCCGAAGACTTTCCAATAAGCCTTCCCGCAAGAACAGTCGGAGGAATCGATTTCCTTTGTAGCAGGCTGTCTTTTCGCATTCTTTCAAGCACGATACAACCACCTACTTTATCGGCAGAAACAGAGAGATACCGAAACCTGTCCGTTTATCCTGCGGGCAGACGACCAGGTTTTCGCATACTTTCAAACACGTTGGATAAACCCACCTAGTCTATCAGCAGACACAGAGGGCGATACCGAAAACTGTACGTGTATCCTGCGGACAGGTGACGAAGACCGGATTTCTTCACTATCATCATAATGGGGGAAAAATCTCCCATACAGAATGATGACAGTACCGAAAATCCTGACAAGAATTCCAGCCAGGCACAGCCCGACCCTGATATTGCGTTCGCACCATTACAGAGTCTTTGATTCATGTGGGCCGAGAAGGTGGGAGACACCATCATTTTTCGATGGGTCGGATTTTTACGAACACACTGTCACCTTTGTTTTCCCCAAAATCCTCACGGTAGCCAACGTTATCCAGAAATTACTTGAACACAATTCACTCCTGAACGCCAATCCGCCATTGCTAATCCATTGATCTCCTGACACTTGTGAAAAGATTACTAGAACCCGAGAAGATAGTCTCTCGTGTAAGAGGATTAAAACAATTAAGTACATCACCATGTGGACGTTTAGATATGTCGGAACATGAAATCACCGGTCAGTTTGACATTTTTTGGTCTAGGAAGCTGAATATTATTAAGCTCAGTCTCAGAATCTTCAAGAAATCACTGTAACGAATTTAGTATGATTTATGACGTGTGTTTACTGTGATCTAGTTTACATCCTTAATTCTTTGGACTTATTGGAATAAACAAGAAAAAAACTTAAAGAAATCGTTAATGCAAATAATTAATTTAATTTTTCTATACATTTTCCATATGCCTGCTACAATGAAAACGTCTGTTAGATTCAAAGTCAAACTATGATTCCATCCTCCTCTGGACGCTTCCGACCCGCGCCGCTAGATGACCAAGCGGTAGGATCGAGCCGTGGCTTCACCTTGGGTCTTGGGTGGGGGTGTTCTAGACGTTGCAAGTGCTAGAATGCTTATGATATAACTCCTTTAAGAGAGCCAGAGTCACTTAGGGAACAGGTTTGGCGACCAACTACTGGAAGACCCCAACCATTGACACATCTTTTCCCCTCCCCACATTCCCGACCGGATAAGGCCACAGAGAATGGCAGCACAACCGGTTCCTAAGATCCAACCCATTCTGGCAGTCCACGCACGGTACGAAAGAAGTTTTGTCCTCTTCTTTGTGTGTTTTTTCAATACAAAATTTTAAATTCTTTCCCTCTTTTTTTTATGTTGATTACTGAAGTTTAGCGCTTTAAATAATATATCTTTTATTTCCTTTATAGCTCGTACAGTTCACCCGCTAGCATTGGATCGTCGTACAGTTTACCACCATTACATATAATAACACTACAAAAGACATTTTGATAATAAGTTTAAAAATTCACAGTCGACACTTAATATATACAATTTACCTTTCTAATTACTACATAGAATTAAAGTGGTGTACGAAATAGGGTACAAAGGACACCTGTCAGTAGAATTTATTTATTTATTTATTTATGACCCGCTTTTTGCGTAACAGCGGAGTATAAAATACAAAAGTAAAATATACATATTAAAACACTTAAACAAAACAATGCAAATAAACACGACAACATTCTTTTCATTTAAAAAAAAAAAAAAAAACACTAAATAGACTTAAAATTTGTACACAGTGACAAGCACATTAATCGGGTTCAGGAATGAAAAACTGGCTAATAATTTCATGGGCTGAGAGGGCAGGATGTTTGTGGAGGGAAAATAGATTTGAATGCGAACGAAAAAGTGTATTAACACTATCCTGAACATTAAAATTCGAAACCAATTTACGATTACGAAAAGATTTTGGAAGATACATCAGAAATTTACAATACTTGAAAAAACAACTTCTCAAATTTTTAACATCTTTTTTCCTTAGGATATGGTAAACTCCGGAACAATTGTGGATATATGGGCCGCAAAAAGCACTATACAACTTTCCGAGCGCCTTGCGTGAATATTTTCCTCTATTTGCGACCAAACGCCCGTAACCAAATCTGATGGAATTTGATACTGATTTTAAAATAGAGGAGCACGTTAAAGATAATGTGGATTTGAAGGTAAGCCCGAGCCATTTCAGCGACTCGGACGAAAAAATAGAAAAAGAACCAATTGCAACAGAAGAGCGCTCAGAGGTTGTTGTGCGACCGAAACAAAGATATTCACATTTTGACAGATTTATCTCAAGTCCGATGTCTGAAAGTTTGTTTGCTAAAATTTTCATATTTTTAGAAAGAGTGGATTTTGTACGGCTGACTAGGAGGATATCATCAGCATACGCAATGTAGCTTATCGAAATCTCCTTGAACAAATATGCAGGAAGAAGAGAATCCAAACAATCAGAAATCGCAGACTTAAATATATACGGTGACAAAACTCCACCTTGGCGAACTCCATGGTTCACTGAAATATTTTCCGATAACTGACCCTGCCATTTTACCCGAATGCTGGAATTTGCGTAACAATACTTTAAAAGGCAAAGAATAGAAGAATTGACTCCAGAACGAGCAAGCGAATACAAAGCTTGAGAATGGACAACATTATCAAAAGCCCCAGATATGTCTATGGAACAAATGTGGATGGTTGATCTGTTTAGAGTGGCCTGTCGCATTATTTTGGTTAGAACGTGGTGAGCATGCGCACAACCCGTACCATCCCTGAAACCCAATTGCATATTTCCAAAATTGCCTTTTTCAAGAAGTTCGGGAAGAAGGACATACTCAAAAATTTTACTGACTGTACATGATACTGTAATCGGACGGAAACTATTGCACAGTTCAGGGTCCTTGCCTCGCTTAAGGACAGATGTTACGGTTCCAACAAGGAAGCTATTCGGGACCTGAGATTGGGAAAGAAACATTTGGAACAGTAGTTGTAGATGTTGGATCAGAACAGGACATTCAGTTTTGAAGAACTCTGAAGAAATACCATCGATATCGACAGATCCAGTCTTTTTTAGTCTGTAAACAGCCTTTTCGACAGCATTACTAGTAACCGCAAAAACAGAAGACTGAGAAATTTTAACAGGGAGAAACCTTGAAAGTAAAGAGTCGAAAAACTGTTGCACGCGCATATTGCACTGAGTGAACAAGTTGCGATAATGGTTTATCCAGTCAGAGGAGGTCAATTTTGACGGAGACACTGCACAACACTTGTCCGAAAGAAGAACTTTATTCCAAGACTTGCGGTCTGTAGGGGCATCAGCGCCATTTAAACGTGCGGATTTCAAACAATATTTATACTCCCGCTTTGTCTTCTTTTTAAGGTCAAACACGGTTCCACTGATAGGGCGTCCACAAGCTATCCATAGTCTCAACCAAAATTTCGCATGATTTTTGGCTTTCTTAACCTCCGGACAAACTCTCCAAAGCCGCTTTCGGGTTCCAACCCGAACATTTTCGAATGGTACGGCTACGTTAGCGGCAGTCTTCAAGCAATGAACGACCTCAGAGTAATAAAAGTTCAAGTCGATGGAGGAACCAGTCACATGGAGACTAGTCTGGAGTAAGTGGAACGGAATTTTCACAGCTGTCAAAAGGGTGGTCAGTGTAGCTATATAAAGTACGGGATCTAAACGATTCCAGTTCCTTTTCTTGATCCATGTCTGATGTTGAGACGTAGTGCTTTTAACACAATCGGCGGGGAGTGCCAATTTGAAAGTCAACGGCAGATGGTCATCTTCAATTTTTTCGTCGTCAACTTCAACCGTTCCATCAGCTACAGATGGATGGGAGACTATAAGGTGGTCAAGGTTCGAAACGGTTCCGCCACGATTGTGTCTGTAGGTATACGGCAAGGACTTCTCTACGATACAATACCCGCTAGGAAGAGACTCGGTAAACAGGTCAGTGCGTATAGAAGGAGCCAGGATGTTGGTATTCAAATCACCAACAAGAATCCAGTTAAGACCTTTGCTACTGATGTCTGAAAGGAGAGACTTGATCTTGTTACAAGATTTAGCAAATAATCCAAATGAAGCGAGGTTGCGACGGTCGCACGGAAGATATGCGTTAACTAGAACGAGGTCACCAAACTGTACAGCTAGCATCAGTCTATCCGAAAGAAAGACAGTTGGAGGTCTGAGGCAACAGGAAGAACGGATAAAAATTGCTAGTCCACCGGAAGGACGGCCTCTCGTTTTTCTAGCAGGTTGCACGAATATATAGTGATCGACCGAACGGCGCAGACTGTCGGCACTAGTAGTGGAAAGAAGATGCTCTTGAAGGAACAGCACATCAGTTTCGGAGAGTAATCGATCCAGTTCAAGGTCCTTATCTTTCGTCCCATTTATGTTCAAAGACACACATCGGAGTACATTTGAAATCTGAGCCATCACACCGTTATTTTCAATGCGTTTTTGATTTTCGGGCACCGAAAACTGAAAGACACATGGTCCCCATCACAATTGGCACATTTGGGGGGTAGGCTACAAGGCAAGTCTCTTGAATATACGTGACATCCAGAGCATCTAGCACATTTAGGCGTATCTGTCTGAAGTGGACATCTATCAACAACATGGTCCAGTGACTGACAACGGAAACATCTTTTCGGCATGCGATGAAATTCATGGACACGGAAATGCTCGTAACCGATCTTAACTCCACACTTTAAAGCTCTTAAAAGGGAAGCTTGATCTACATAGCCAACCTTGAAAGACCGGGAATTTGAGATCTGCGAGACTTCCACGGCATCAAGCAAACACTTCAAATCACTAGAAGAGATGCGCTCTGGAACACTTCGTATTACCCCAAAGAATCTTGGTTGTATGACCTTAGTGGTAACCCCGGGCGGAAGACCCTTTGTTATCGATTTGGCAACAATGTCAGCATATGTCGCACTCGAAGTCTGTACAACTAGACGGTTTTGCCTGACACTAGCTTTGACGTTTGTGATGCCATCTCGACCCTCAACGGAATCGAGATGCTGATTTCTTGAATTGACGTCACATAGGGAAGGAGGGATATTGTCCACAATAACAGTGTGCACAGGCGAGGGGGTCGTGATTGTTTGATTCGACATTCCAAAGACAGGAGTGGACCCCTCATGTTTTGCAATTCGATCAGCAATGAACCGAATATCCTTGGCACACGCATTGATCTGGCTGGTCAGGAGAGAGTAAGCCACAGCTGGAATAACGGGCACTTCGTTCGGGAACCTGATAACGAAGTCAGGTAGCTCAACGTTGTCATTGTCACAACGTTTGAATGCAGCGGTGAGGTCTGCTAAATGAATAGCAGATGTGTTTCGTTTTGGCGGGAGCTCCGGGGCGAAAACACAGGACCAGAATAGCTTCTTAGCCGTGACTATGGCTTCAACGGAAAAGAATTCAGCTGCAAACTTCCTGACCACATCTTCGTCAACACCAACATCGAGACTTTTTTGAAAAAAATTCAGCACTGGTTGGTAGTAGAGTCCACTCCACGAACAACCATTGTTATCCGTTGGCGCCATGCCCAAGGTCGAGACAACCTAACGGTCTTTTGAAGACAGAAACCGTTGAACTTTATCCTTCCAAACTCGAATGAAAATTGCGACTGATCACCTCGACGGTTAGAAGAAGACAGAAGATAGAAGAATGTGTATTTGGGCGAACAAGTTTCGGACAACTTTCAATTTGCTGCTTTGTGTCTGGTGTTCAGTCGATTAGCGTTTGGTACTTCCAAGTCCGGTAATATAGTTCTATGCAGGTCCGAGGTCAGGCACTTGCGTCCGAAGTCCATAATCAGTTTGTGTCGTCTATCAGAGAGAGTAGAGAGACCAAGCTTGTCCAATCCATTTTCACAAGAAGTGTAGGTTGGGCCAAGGATAATCTTCACGACCCTCTTCTGGATACTTTCCAGTCTGTCCGTCTGTAAGTCCCGGGTGCCAGACTGCACAAGAGTACTCTATACAAGGACGGATGTACGTATAGTACAGAGACCTCATAACTCTTGGTGAAAGACCAAACCTACGAAGAAAAGCGAACGACTTAAGAAGTGGAGCTGCCTTCTGGAGAATCTTCTTAACTTGTTGCAATTCTTGTTCTTGTGTAATTACTGAATATTTGACTAAGTAAAAGCGCAATTATATATAATCCGGAGATATATAATCCCTAGAATCCGGCCAAAACCGGAAAGTCTGTTAAAAGTAAAAGTCTTATTTGAAGTTGATTAGATGTTCGATTTAGGGGTAGGAAGCCATGCTGAACACAATGGTGAAAACCATTTTCTCGCCGAACAAGTAGTTCGCCCGGAATCCGGCCAAAACCGGAAAGTTTGTTAAAACTAAAGGTTTTATTTGGAGTTGATTAGATGTTCGATTTAGGGGTTAGAAGACATAATTTTCATGTACGGATTCAGCATGCCTTCTTACCACTATACATCAAACCTCTAATCCACTTCAGATAATACTTTTCAAGATTTTCCGGTTTGGGTCAGATTTCCGGGCAACTATATGTTCGGCTAGAAAACTATTGTCATATTTGGAATCATCATGTATTTTTACCGCTAAATCGAACATTTAATCAACTTCAAATAAAACATTTACTTTTAACAAATTTTCCGGTTTTGGCCGGACTCTGGGCGACCTATATACCCGGGTAGACAATAATTGTCACATACGGATTCAGCATGTTTTCTTACCCCTAAATCAAACATTTAAACAACTAAAATTTTCACTTTTAACAAATTTTCCGGTTTTGGCCGGATTCCGGACGAACTAATTGTCAGCGATAAAACGAGTTTCAGATATGGATTCAGCATGTCTCCTTACCCCTAGATCGACTATTTCATTGGCTTTTTAAAACATTTTTTGTTGTCCCTCAATTCGGACCCCCTCCCCACGCCTAAATATGGGGCTACAGGTGCTCATGTACGAACTTGACCTGTACTTTGGCCCAGTGGATCCTCATACTACGTTTGAAGAAAATATCTACCACTTCGAGAATTATCGTGCTGACAGACAGACGGACAGCTTTTACGAAGTCATAGGTATACCTCCACTTACGTTTTGGTATCCCAAAAATAGACAGCGATCGTATTTTATCTCCTGCAGGCAGAAGCACCTCTTATCAAATCGCACCTGCTCGGCTTGCTATAGCTAGTCAAGCAATGATTACGCGGAAAACCCTTGTACAGCTTATTACATCGATGTGAACATGTTTCAGAGAAGGACACAGAGACATCCATGTCCTCGGTAGTTTGGATAACTTACCCTTCTGGAAGAGTTTCAGCGCCTTCTTCTTGCCCCGGCGCATTAACGTGGTAAACACAGAAGTTGGACATGAGATTTCGGGTTTCGCTGAAGTTGAAGAATGCTTGGAAGTTAGCCACATCTGTCAATAGGAAATCGTGTACTGTTATGTTTTCTTCACACTTTTTTTGTAAAATACTTGTACCTTATTTTGCTTCGATGACACCTTGCCTTCTCGTACGACTTAATCACGTGTGAGCCTCACTTGAACCGGTCTCAACTCCGTGAAACCTTGTTCATTGTTAATTTGGTTCGGACGAGATTTATATTAATAACGGTCCCCGAGGGCCATTACACTGTAGAAAGTTTCTACGAGTAAGGGTTAAAGTTAACTACAGTATTTGCTACTGGGATTAATCTTATCTCGTTAGAGACAAAATTAATCCCAGTAGGAAATACTGCAAGTTTTTTTGTTTTACAGTGTACAAAACAAATTATATATATATTCACTGCGACTGGTTTCACACTGACAAAAATACTCCCTAGTATAAGAATCCTGCTCTATGCGCAATCGAGAGCCTCAAGCAGCGCCCTAAATTTGTCAAGCTAAAAAATATTCGTCCATCCCCTTGCCATCTCCATTCTTCATTATATTCCCTCTCTATCAATACCTCCTTCCCACATTCATTAAATTCCATAGCAAACTACATTTTCATCATCACTACCGCAAATAGGATTGAATTCTCCATTCGCACCGTATATTTACTTGCTTACTAAACTATAAGCCACTCAGTGCAGTCTGACAGTTTTAAACCAACATGTACAAATAAACATATCAATTATCGACTAGCCTATACGGTATACCGTCGGCTATTCACGAAGACTGCACCAGCCCCTGATAAAGTTGTCACATAGACTGACATTTAAAGGCCCTGTCTTACCTATAATACTAACGCCACCTACTTCCATAATCACTCCATAAATTTACTAAACCGAAGACGCCAATTTCCTACTGTACATTCTAACCCCTAAAACCTTTTGCAACCTTCGATGTGTATTACGCTGTTGACGGTTGTCTGCGAAAAGTTTTTCCACTAGAAAAAACGGTTATGTAAATTGTTTCCCTGCCTTCGTTATAAGTCAACGGGTCTCGGGAAAGGCTTAAAACAGCCTGTTGAAACCATTTGTCGAAAGTACAGCCTAGTTTTAAAGTATTCAAATATTTTAAAATACTGTAAGTCGAAGAGTAAATAGTGCGAGGGGTCCTCTAACAATTTACTGAATATGATTCCACATGTGCCGTCTACCGATACTCTAATTACCGCGGATTTGCAACTAATATTGTAATAACAAGACGCATCACACAAAGGGTTTCGCCTTTGCATCTGACGGAAACACTGGGGCAAACTGTAGAGAGGCTGAAAATCGTTATTATTACTGTTAAAGCCCTTTATATATAATCTATCCGCGCGTAAAACAGTTTTCACTCCCGTGACACGCTGAAGTGGACTGTCTTGAACTTGATTCGATCATGGTCACTGTACCTGTAGCCCGCTTCTTGACAGACGACTGTAGTGTTCTTAGATTTGCGTACACACGAGCTTCGATGGCCCAGCGGTTAGCAGAACTGAAGCCGACAGTTGCCGGTTCAAGTCCCGCCGAGGAGCATTTTTGTCTTAAAGCACACCTCGCACCATTTACTGTTTATTTTACAATATTCAGAACTATCTGAATACTAGTTGCGTTTTTGATCCGATTCTCGCTTCTGAATTCTCGTACAAATTACCATTTTTGCTCCGCTGACTTCTCCATTCTCGCTTTTGACAAAAACACTAATTTTGCAGCTCGTCGCAGCCCGGTATATGTGTGTATGCATATTGAACACCCGAACTCTGTTGACCAATCAGGGAGGAGAACGGAGAGAGGAGAACCGACAATTCACCATCGGAGCAAATTCTCGATTCTGCAGAATCGCGATGCTTTCCCCGTTCTCGATTCTGACAAAAACGCAAGAAACGGAGAAAAGGAGAAACGCGAAATAGGAGAATTCGGAGGAGAATCGCGAGGAGAGTTCAGATCAAAAACGCAACTACTGATGAACTAAGTTCTGCTTTTAACAAATTATCCACGACTTTGGCTGTTCTAAGCCTTTTCCCAGACCCACTGACTTCAAGCAACAAGCCCAAAGGTTTCGATGGGATCCCAAAATTCAGATATGAATGAATGAATGAATGAACTTTATTACCCGTAAAGTGTAGAACACAAAATACGGAGTATTATAAAAGAAACAAAACGATAAATAACGAAAAAACAACAACAAACTAAACAAAACAACATGAACTATCTAACCAGTAACCAATATTGAATGTTCAAGGAGTCTTGTCTTCGCCAGACTCCTTGAACATTTTTACTATTAAAATTCAGTAAAAGATTAAGGCCAAATAGCTAATCATCTGAGAAAACCAAGTTCAGATATGGATTCAGCACGTGTGTTTACCCCTATAAGTCATATCTGCTTTAAGAAAACTTCCTGTCACTTCTGCAAATTTCCCGGTTTCTGCCGAATTCCGGGACTACTTGTCCGGCGAAAAAAGAAAGCTAAAAAACGAACCCAATATCGAACATCTAATCAACTTAAAATAAAAATTTAACTTATAACAAATTTTCCGGCTCCAGCCGAATTCCGGCCGAACTGTATGTCCGGGTAAAAAATGATTGTCATGCACACATACAGCATCTCTTCTTACCCCTAAATCGGATATCTAATCAACTACAATTAAAACTTGAATTTTTTAAAATTTCCCGGTTTTGGCCGGATTCCGGGGGAACTACTTATCCGGGTAGAAAATGATTTCATATGTGTTCAGCATGTCTCCTTACCCCTAAATCGAACACCTAATCAACTCCAAATAAAAGTTTTACTTTTAACAAACTTTCCGGTTTTGGCTGGATTCCCGGCGAACTACTTGTCCAATGACAAAATGGTTTTCATCATCGTTTTCAGCATGTCTTCTTACCCCATACTCGACTATCACATTATCTGTTTAAAATTGTTTCATTTGCCCCTTAATTTAAACCCCCTCCCCCACCCCAAAACGTAGGTCTAAAGAGACCATCTACAAACTCGACCTAACTCTTGACCCAAAGAATCCTTACACCAAGTTTCATCAAAATATCTCGTTCCCTTCGAGAGTTATAGTGTGCACAGACGGACAACTTTTGCGATGTCATAGGTATCCCGCCACTCGGTAAGATTCAGATAACCGGTTTTACGCATCAGTAGCAGGATACGCGAAAACTCGTCGGTATCATAACGCGCATGTAAAACCGTGGCAAGTACAAATATTAGTGTTATGTCGTTGGTGGGTTTAGAATGTAATATACGAAATTGGGTCTCCAGGTTTAATAACCAATTGCAGTTCGGAAGTTGGTTGCATCGGCAGTATAGGTACCACGGGTCCTTGCAAAGTTTAATCAAATAGGACAGAGATCAGACAGTCTAGTTCCATATCAATCGAATGCGCATGGAAACCCAATACAAACGCGTTACTTTGTTTGTCCGTTATCCAGAGGTAATCGGTTTCGGCGAATGAACTTATTCTTTTGGGTTGCTGGTACCTCTAGTGTCTGTCGCTCTATGCCTGCAATATTTACCCACTACAAATGCAAGCCATTGCCATAAAATAAAATTATCCGATTCCTTGCAAGACACTTCTTAACATCCTTTTCCTACTTTGAGCGTGGTCCATCCTACTTACCGTAGTTACTACGCATGACGTCACGAATTATGGCTTTTTCCGTCAAGGCTGGAACGACTTTTCTATTTTCCCGCAGAATATTATACCACGGACGAATCCGACCAATCACGATTCAGAGATCCGTAGTTACTACGCTTACTCCCGAGCGTGGTAAGCAAATAGTTACTATTTCGAGAAGGTTGGAACGGTCAGCGTAGTAACTTTTGGTGAGGTTAGAACGGAAATAGTAACTAATAGTTAGTATTGGTACGAGGGTGGAACACGCTCTTTGAAGGTGTAAATTTTGGAAATGCAGGCCTTTGTTGAAATTCAAATTCCCCGCGTCTGGGTGAATTTTGAGTTGTCGTGCAGGCAGCGCACACGGACGCTATTACAAGAGCCCCGGATGAAAAAAAATCCTTAGATGACACATTTCACTGTAATCAAATAAGCCTATTACTTATAGAGCGTGTTCCATCCTACTTACCGTAGTTACTACACCTGACGTCACGAATTTTGTCTTCTTGGCGTCAATGCTGGAACGCATTTATCTATTTCGTTAAAATATCACTCGCGGGGTAATCCAGCAATCACGTCACACAAATCCGTAGCTACCACGCTTACTACGCTCCCGAGCACAGTAAGCAAATAGTTACTATTTCGAGAAGGTTGGAACGGTCAGCGTAGTAACTTTTCGTGAGGTTGGAACAGAAATAGTAACTAACGGTTACTTATTAGAAGGGTGGAACACACTCATAATGTTACTCAACTTATCATATTGGATACGGCCAACTGTCGCAGAAGGTTTCGTCTACTGGACCAGTCGTTTCAGAAGCAGTATCCCGACAAACTTGACACTTTTATCTCCTAAGAGGAAATCCTATCTCCTATAGGAAAAATGCCCCAGGAGCTCGTGAGCTTATAACGTCCTGTAAAATGAGAATGCTTCGTAAAGGGCGAGCTCGTTATGGCAGAAACAAGGTCATGCCCGTGAGCCGGTAATAGGAGAAGTATCTTGCTCTTTTGCTTGTTTTTGGGATCCCACAACGTAAGTGGAGGGATACCTATGACATCGCAAAAGTTGTCCGTTCGTCCGTCTGTGCGCACTATAACTCTCGAAGGGAATGAGATATTTTGATGAAACTTGGTGTGAGGATTCTTTGGGTCAAGAGTAAGGTCGAGTTCGTAGATGGGCTCTATAGCCCTACATTTAGGGGTGGGGGAGGGGATTTCAAATTAAGGGGGAACAAATATTTTTTTTAAGGCTATTGAGATAGTAGATTTAGGGGCAAGGAGACATGCTGAATCCGATATATGAAAGTTATTTTCTTGCCGGACAAGTAGTTCACCCGGAATTCGGCGAAAACCGGATACAAAATTTGTCAACACTCAAACTAGCATAGCTCTGCGCGTGGATGCCTACATACATTTGTTTATTCTGTGCGACGTCGGAGAGATCTAGTGTAATCGAAGGTCGAAGGGGTTGATGTATTATGTTCAAACGAGGAAATATCAAGCGAGGATGTCGTTCAATGAGGATTCACTGGTAAAGTACACGTCAAGTTCATAAATGGGTCTTTTAGTCCTATCTTTAGAGGCAGAGGATGGGTTTGGAATTTACGGTAAAAACATATATGTTTTATAAGCTAATGAGATATTCATCGAGGGGGTAAGGTGGTCCGCTGAAACCACATATGAACTTAGATCTGACTTAGATTTCTTGCTGGATAAATAGTTCATCACTGATTCGGTTGAAACTGGAAATTTGGTTGAAGCTCAAAGTTATTTCTGAAATCGATTATAGATTCGGTACCGGGGCAAGGAGACATGCTGAATCCATTTTTGAACTTTATTTTAACAGTTAAAATATTCAAGGAATCTGACGAAGACTGAATGGCGAAGACATGACCCAATTGTTTGAATAAAATGTTAGATTTTTATGATCCCATCGAAACCTTTGGTGACAAAAGAGACATTTCCAACTGGAGATATCTATATGGAGATATCCGATATCTATTCTACCGCTGTTCTCAAAAATTTATGAAAAAGTAGTTTATAAAAAAATATACGAGTACTTGAATTCGCTTGGATTTTTGTCAGAGTCACAGTTTGGTTTTAGAGAAGGTCATTTCCTCAGTGCATACCGTTCATCACCTTCTAGATTGTGTAAATAGTGCGTTTGAAAATAATTTGATATTTTTATTGATTTGAAGAAGGCGTTTGAAACTGTGGATATTGAAATTTTACTGAAAAGGCTGCGAAATTAAGGATACGGCATTAAGCTGGTTTCGGTCTTACCTGTGCGGAAGATCAAGGAAGGTGGTGATGAGTGACATATCTAGTGCAGCTATACCTATAAATTGTGGTGTTCCCCAAGGGTTAGTCCTTGGCCCGTTACTCTTCTTGGTATATGTGGATACCTTCGATTTTATCTAAACGATTCAGTTTTAACATCTTTCGCCGATGATACAGCTATCACAGTGCTCTCCCGGACTTCGAAAGAGCTTGTGCGAAAAGCAAACCACGTCCTGAGTCGGCTTCATGTTTTTACAGCTCTAAGCTCTCTTGCAGTAAATCCAAGGAAAACGAATTTTATAGTGTTTAGTCGAACTGGTTTGACCGAACTCCTTGATAATGTGCTATATAATGGTGTCAACATAACACAGGTGTTTGTTTGTAAATATCTCGAATTTTATATTGATTGCAATTTGTCTTGGAAGAAGCATGGTGAAATAGTATCGGCAAAAGCAGCTAGAGGATTCGGAGGAGGCTGAAAAAAGTATTCCCGATAGCAGTTGTCATACTGTTACACAGTGCTATTGTGCATCCTTACATCACGTACGGTTGTTCTGTTTAGGCAAGTAATTTCTTGGCCAATTATAAAAGAACCCAAATAATACAAAACAAAGCGCTGCGTCTCATAGGAGAATTTCAAAATTGTCAGAATACTGCAGTGTTTTAGAAAGAATGGGATTTTGAACGTAGGTGAGCTTCGTGATTACCAGCTAGCGATTTTTGTTTTTTAAAGTGTAAATAAGGTAAGCCCTGAGTGCTTTTATGATTTTTTTAACACTAACTCGTTTTATCACCCTTATTTTACCCGACATTCAGAGGATTTAGCTCACGAGAGAAGAAACACAAGAGGAGCCGGATTTGTTCTGCAGGAATATTATAAGAAGAAGTTTAAGGAAAGTGAGGGAAACCCTAGTAAGACTTGGAAAATAATTAAGTCTGTGGTTAGTCCGAAGTCTCGCCCTGTGTGTCCAGATAATATAGGCCGAGGGGAGGACGCTTCTAACCGAATGTGTGATCATTTTGCAAACATAGGAGAACCAATTTCTTCAGCGATAGTTACGCGTAGTGATGATGGATCGTTTCATCAATTTTTGCCGGAAGAGAGTGACGTTTCAGCGTACCTGCAACCAGTGACGATGTTGGAGCTATCTGAATGCGTAAAGGGTATGAAAAATGGAGCATGTGGAGGAGATTTTATTTCGCTGAAAGTTTTGAAATCAGTGCTGCCAGTTATATCTTGTCATTTTCTTAGTTTAATTAACGATTGTTTGAAATCTGGTATTTTTCCAGATTGTTTAAAATGTGCGAGCGTGATTCCGCTGTTTAAAGGAGGTGATAAGAATTCGTTTGGTGATTATAGGCCGATTTCGCTTTTACTGGTAATTTCCAGGGTATTTGAAAAGCTTATTAACAATAGAATTGTGAATTTTCTGGAAGATAGAAAGTTTTTTAATTCCCATCAGTTTGGTTTCAGAAAGAATCGTTCGACAGAGCAGGCTGTATTAATGCTTACGACTTTTGTTAATGATGCTTTAGATAAAGGTATGAAGGTTGCATCTGTTTTCTTAGATATTGTTAAAGCGTTTGATTCTGTTGATCATGATATTTTAATTCAGAAATTATTTAATTGTGGCATTCGAGGTGTTTTTCTTGATTTAGTTAAGTCATTTTTACTTAACCGTTCCCAGCGTGTGGTATTAAATGGAATTGCTTCTGATATATTTCAAGTAAGGAAAGTTGTTCCACAAGGGTCAGTTTTGGGTCCATTGTTGTTCTTAGTTTACATAAATGATCTTTGTCGTGTATCCAGTCTTATATCGTCGACAAATACTTGTGTTAGTGATGATGTTAAAGCGATTTTGCCGTGTTTTGCTGACGATTCGCATTTGACTGTAGCTGCTAGGACCGAAAATGAACTATTAGAAGTTACGGCACAAAATATGCAATACATTGAAAAGTGGATGAGAGTGAACAAGTTGAAATTGAACCATACGAAATCTTGTTTTGTAATATATGGTAGAAGTTCGAATTATTATCCTTGGATAATTGATATAAAAGTTGGTGGTCAAACAATTAAACGTAGTGCAAGTACTCGTTACCTTGGAGTTATTACTGATGAATGTTTAAGTTTCAAAAATCATATTGCATGTATTAGTAGTAAATTAGCCAGGAATGTTGGAATTATTAGAAAACTTAAACATATTTTCCCTCAGAATATATTAAGAATGTTATATTTTTCAATGGTGCATCCGTATCTGTTATATTGTTGTCTGGCATGGACAAAAACTTTTGTAAGCCACCTTACTCCTTTACGTGTTATACAGAATATGGCAATAAGAGTATTGTCCGGTGATGGTCGTAATATTTCCGTAAGACACCGTTATCAGGAGCTTCATATTTTACCTTTTGCGGGAATTTGTAAGTTTTATGACGCTTTATTTATGTACAAACATTACAATGAAGTTTTACCCCAGTGCTTTTCTCAGTATTTTTCCCGTGCGTCATCTTTTCACGAACATGGAACTCGTAGTTCGCAGCTCATCCGTAGGCCGGTTGTAGTAACTAGTAGATCGAGATTTAGCATTAGACATGTTGGGCCTTTAGTATGGGAAGGTTTGTCGACAGAGTTAAGGCCATGTAGTGTTTTACTAGATTTTCGTAGCATGTTAAAGGTTCATTGTTTTGCTGTATATGAATTTGATGCGTTATTCTCAGCCGTTTAAGTTGTGTTTTATAATTAAGTTTTTGTTTTGGATAGTTAGTGGTGATTCTTGTTGAAAATGAGTTGTTGTTTTTTGGTTGATTTTCTGGTTGGGCGTCCCAGACCGCGTAAGTCAAGCTCCTTTCTTTCTTTCTTTCCCCTTTTTTCCTTTGTCTTTGTTTTTGTCGAAGTTTTGTTTTTATTAATGTTTTGTTTCGAGGGTAATTAGTCCCTTACAGGTTCGCCTCTGGGCATTGAAGATTCCATTTTTTTTTAATAAACCCTTCATTCATTCATTCATAGGTGTGAGCGTCTGGAATGACCTTCCAGAATCGGTCAGAGAGGCTGTAAGTCTGGCATCATTCAAGAGAATGGTTAAATCCCATTATTTGAAAAGGAAAGAAGTGTGAGAAGAGGAAAGGGTATTTATTTAAAAAAACATATTCCCCCCCCCCTCCCCTAGTAATGAGGGAATGATATAGCCGATTCATGGTGGTTAGAATTACGGCCACAATCAGGATTTTTTTGTCTTTAAAGTGGCCATTAATGCTAAATTGTTTGTTTAATTTATGTGTTTTTATGAAATTAAAAAAAATGTCTATGTCTATGAAGAAGGTTGGCACTTAGTAGTGTGACTGAAAATCAGTTTTTCTTTTGGGATGACCTCGATAAGCGAAACTTCGGCAATTGTCGTTTTTGCAGAGCAACCGTATATCAGATACCATGGTAACGGCAAAAACGACTAATTGCAGATCCAGTTACCGTGTAACAGATACCATGGTATCTGCAAAAACGAAACTATTGTTTATGGTTAGAATCCCACTCACAGGATCCAAACCGTGACAGTTACAGCAGAACGTAGCCTACACATGGAAATAATAATCTCTTTTGTCAATGTTGGCACCTAGCCTATCGTACACCAGCGTCCAGCGTGTCTAACAACCGTAAAATCAATTAGGTGCGAACTGAACCGAAAGGGCGACATGCACTTGACTAAATTGGATTTGGGGAAACGGATTTCTCGGCACTTTGGATACTTTGTATATCTTCTGGTTCAGTTCGAAATCCCCACCACGAAAAAGAAGACGATCACTCGGATTTGACAGCGTAAAAAATTAAGTAATTTATTTATAACCGGCCATTTCGAAAAAGCGGAATAAATGAAAGAAAATAAACAAAACACATAAAGACACAGACACTAATTTTCAATCTTCGGCCGGGAAGCGGTGGAGAAGGTCGTGCGCTTGTTAGGCTCGGTTGTCAATGATTTTTTTACAGCGACGAAGGAACATTCAAAAGGGTAATACTAGCTTCTTGAATTTTGAACTTCTCGGTCAATCTATGGTTATGGCATAATTTCGACAAGTGGAGCAGATGCTTTGCATAATTTAAAATAACATGATCTCATCTTTTTAATCTCCTTCTTTCGCAGAAGATGAGTGACACCAGAACGAAATAGTATAGAAGGAGCGCAGAAGATGCTGTGCAATTTTTCCAAAGCTTTACAATTATAGCGCCCCCCGTTCGAGACGATGCGCCCGTAGCAAGTCAACAAGAGCTAACTAGTTGAGGCTTGAAAAGAAAACAACTTACGATTGAGCCCAAGGTCATGGTAGGTCAACAGTGCGGGCTTATTCCTCTGCCCCTGAACGGCAACAAGCAGCGTCCCTCGGGAGGTGATAACTCTCTCCTCCTGGTAGACTCCTTCGCGTTTCTCTAACGACTTAACGTTCGGTGTGACAGTTGCAACGGCTTTCAGTTCGACGTCATCGTGATGATCCGCAGATACTCCCCTTGAGAAAGAACAACAGAGATGATCTTCAAGAATTACTGGTAGAAGTAGCTCCAAGCTGAATGCAAATCGTATCTGATGACGCTACACGGAAGAAGTCGACTGGTATTCATTATAAATATTTCGGTCCTTTTAGGCAAGGGTCCTGATTAGGCCCAAGCTCCAGCGACCCCTTGCCAAGGAGGGTTGAAATATCGCCAGATTAATATCTGATAGTGCAAAACGCAAACATCAGCTGAATATTATTAGTGCTATATTTCGGACCTCTTGGCAAAAGTCATCTTTAGACTCAAAGCCGCTCAAGTTGGAAAAACGAAGTCGTGGAAAAACAATAAATATCAGCTAACTTTCCTGTTTGGCACCATCGAATAAACAGAGTGGGCACTTTATTTAGTTTCAGTTTATTTATTAACATAGAGAAAGTTATACACTATAGACTATCTCCACCCGAAGTGAGCACTATCACTAACGACAGGCTTGAAAATGCTTGCACGATTTCAAACTATAGACAAAGCAATTGCATTAATTATTAAATGTGCAATTATACATGTACAATCAAGTATCAGTGTAAGACCTAACTTATCAGTAGAGCCAAATAGCAGGAAGCGATATTCGGATACTGGATTTACAAAGCCATATCCCAGGCCAAAGTGGGATAACACGAAAGAACTCTGCTCCCGGAGCGTATTATTGCTGGGAGAAAATCAGGTAAAAGATTCGATTTAATTTTACGGAAGGAGTTTCAACCGGTCAAGAACAGTTCGGAGGCAATATGACGGAAGCCCAATGTCTACAGGAAATTAACTCCAAGCTAGCCCTTATTCCGAAAGTTTCAGAGGATGTATCAAACATCCAGAGCAAAATCTCGGAAATGTCTGTCCAAATTGCCCGGAGTGCTGAAGCAGGGGAGGCAGCAAAGGCTGAAATCGCAAGTCTACGTAGGGCCCTGGTAACAGCCGAGGCTAAAATCAACCAATTGGAAGTGAAGGATAAGCGATTTAACCTGGTCTTGCACGATTTTAGACCAAATAGGCCAGGCTCATCAGTGGCAGCAGATGTTACTTCCCTGCTGGATTATTGCTTCCCGTCTCTTAACATTTCCCGTCACGATGTGGTTGAAGCGTATAGATTAAGAGCAGGCCCAGTTGTAGTTAAATTCGCGACGATGGATCTTCGTAATCATGTCTTACGGAATGCGAAAATAATTCGAAGAGAAAATGTCGGAGTTAGCCCTGATTACTCATTCATTCAACGTGAAGCGCGCAGAGCCCTTAAGCCATTTCTTGAAAAAGCATTGGACGAGAATCGACGGGCGTATCTGAGGGGTGACAAACTGTTTGTAGACGGTGAACTTTTCGTATATGAGGGAGCGACAAAAAAACTTAAAAAAGTAGCATCTCCAGAGGCTGGTGTTGAAGGGTTTGCAGCGGGTAGAGACAGTCAATGTGTAGCCCAAGGTAGTGTAATGGAAACTGAGCAATCACCTCAGGTGAAGGAAATTACCGAGCATTCGGAACGGCCCAGTGGTAAGCCAGGGACCAGTTCAGCGATGGAATCAGAAATGGTAAGTCGCGAGAGTGTCGATGCGTTAAGCTCAGATGGTAATGACAGTGATGCGAATACGGTGGTAGAGGTCCCTACTAGGAGTTATAAACAAGCAGTGTCAGGAGGTCGTGCCAGAAAGAGTAGCGAAATCAGCCCTGTAGAACATGAAAGGCACGCCCCCAAAAATCCTCGTGTGGGAAACAGAAACTTTGCGCGTCCAGGGTACCGTTCTTTCAGGGAACGAAGTGACAGGTATACTGGCGATTACTACCGGTTTAACTTCGGTCCACAAGAGATAGAAGATTACTAGGGTAAAGAGGGCCATGAGCTGAGTCTAAAAATTGTGGAATGGAACATTCAGGGATATAGTGATGTTAAGTTTGATAGTTTATTTATAGCAGGAAGTTGGGATATTGTTTGTATTGTGGAAAGCTGGAAACCTGATCTGATTGTACGAGTTGATTATGATTCTTTTGGAGTATCGCGGAGGAGAAGTAAAAATAATAGAGTGTACGGTGGTGTTTCTATGTTAGTTAAGAGTGGTGTATTTAGTAAGTGCGTTCAGTTAAAATCGTCATCTGAAAACATTGTATGGATGAAGTTGACATTAGGAAATGTTTCCCTGATGGTTTGTGGTGTATATATTCCGCCGGAGACTAGCAGTTATAGTGAAAAGGAAGATACGTGGGGTATTTTGTTTAATGAAACTTATCAGTATAAGCGAATTCATAAAAGTTATCAGTTTGTATTTTTAGGCGACTTCAATGGGTATACGAGTAGTAAAATGGAAAGGACTTTTGTACCGTCGCTGCCGCATGAGGACCCCGACCCTGGATTTGTTGGTATGAATGGAGTTTGTGTGGATGCTCAACTGGAACGACCGGTAGAGAGGACAAGTAAGGACCTAATTCGGAAGGTTAATAAATGGGGTGGAAAAATACTGGATTTTTGCGGGATTGAAAATTTGGTAATTTTAAATGGTAGATTGGGGAAAGATAAAAATGTCGGTGATTTTACTTGTTTTGCGGGGAGGATGCCTAGTATAGTTGATTATATTTTAGTGGATATGTCTCTTTGGCCGTGGTGTACAGACTTCAGGGTGCTCTCGGTGGTTGGTTCGGACCACGTGCCAATAGAAGCAACAATAGGTATCAGAATGTCTGTTCAGGGAGGTCGGAATTCAAATATTGGATTAGATCTGGATTTAAATGATAGGATGTTGGTATTCCCAAAAATTAGGTCAGAAAATGTAAGTGATAAAACTTTGAGTAGTAGGTTAGAGCAGGATTTAACAGAAGAGCGGATAGAGAAATGTAGATCTATTATTGCGTCGGGTAGAATGGAAGATGGAATTGAAGCAATTTGTAAGATTGTTAGGGAGGTAAGCAGAGGGGATGAAGATAATGATAAACTAATGTATAGAAGACAAGGTAAGGACTTTTTTGATAAGGAATGTGAAGCGAAGAGAAGTAAGGTTAGTGTCGCCCTTCTAAGAATTAAGGATAGTATTTATGTTGATAAAGTATTTTTAGATGAGTATAGGGTGCAACGACGGGAGTATAAGCAGTTAATAAAGAAGAAAAAAAGTGAATTAGATGAAAAACGAATAAAAATGATGGAGGAGGATTATGTTAAGAAAAATAAGAAAGAGTTTTGGAATGGAATTAAGGGGTCACTTCGACAAGAGGAGCTGGGGATTGGCCCTTCAACAAAGGTGTGGACGGATTACCTGGAAAAGAAACATTCAAGTGAAGATAACTTAAAACGAACAGCGCAGCGACTGAAGGAACAAGTAGAATTTCCTTTGAGAGAGGAGGATTACGCCCTGACGGATCCTGTTAGCCAAGACGAAGTGTGGGAGTCCATGAAGAAGATGAGGGGAGGGTCATCACCGGGACCTGACGGGATCCCCACAATTATTTGGAAACGGGTTAGAACATATCTATTACAGACCCTGGCATTACTATTTTCAGGTATATTAAGTAAGGGTGTGTGGCCGGAGCAATGGAGTTTATCAATAATGACACCCCTGTTTAAGAAAGGTAATAGGCAGGAGGTTGGGAATTATAGGGGGATACACCTGGGGAATAGCATATCAAAGGTTTTTTGTAAGATTTTAGATAATAGGTTAAAGAAATGGTTAGATTGTAGGGAGGTTTTAAATCATGTACAGGCAGGGTTTAGACAAGGTTACGGACCGATGGATAATATTTTCGCATTAAAAGTGGTGATTGATAAGTATACTAGGCCTAGAAATGGAAGACTGTATGCGGCATTCGTAGACCTGAAAGGGGCGTTTGACAATGTAGAGAGAGTTTTATTGATAGATAGTCTGATAAGTATAGGACTACCAGTAACATTTGTGTTAATGTTAGCAGAAATGTACAGATTTACACGGTTGATAGTAAGGGTAGGGAAACAATTATCTAAAGTAATAAGTTATAATATGGGTGTAAAACAAGGCTGTACTCTGTCGCCAAAACTGTTTGGAATATTTATTAATGATGTTGTGGAGTTTATGTTAAAAAAAGGAGCGCCCACGGTTTCTTTAGATATATCTTTGTTGTGTATGCTCCTGTTCGCTGACGACATAGTTTTGTTAAGTGATAGTAGGAATAATCTGCAGATTTTACTTGATTTGTTGAGAGAGTACTTAGAAGGTAAAAAACTGGAGCTAAACACAGGTAAGACGGTAGTATTAGTATTCAGAAAAAGAGGAAATTTGAGGAAATTTGAGGACGGAAGATAAGTTTAATTATGGAGGGAAAGAAATAGAAGTTGAGGAAGAGTGGACATACCTGGGAGTAATATTTAGAGCTAAAGGTAAGACGTTTAGTAAACATATTGAAAAGAGTGTAGAGAAGGGTAGATTATGTTCGAATTCGATACTTAGGAGTGAACTAAAGGATGTTAGAAACCTTAGGGCCCACAAAGAAATATTTAGGTCTAAGGTGGTGGGGGTTATGCATTATGGGTCTGAAGTATGGGGGTATGAGAAGATAGATAAGATAGAAGTAGTGCAGTTAGGTTATTTTAAGAGGTGGCTAGGAGTAAGTAAATCGACAAATAGTGTAGTTGTTAGGGGCGAGTTAGGGTTAACTTCCCTAAGAAATGTAAGACTAGTGAATATGGTTAGGTTTTGGGAAAGGATTGTTAGGATGCCACGTGTTAGATTATTAAAATCTGCATATTTAGAAGCGTTGAAAGAAGAATCGCCTACTTCATGGCCGTATCTAGTAAAAAAGATACTGGATGATTGCGGAGTTGGAGAATTATGGAATGATGGATTAGGAAAGGAGGAAGGAGTGACTAAGGTTGTGAAAGAAATACTTAAGAGCCAGGAAGTACAGGTTTGGCATGCCCAGAAGGACCAGTCGGAATCTTTGGGGTTTTATGCTGCGGTAAGAGAGACATGGGGTGAGAATATAATGTTTAAAGCGGGTCTTAGACGGGATGAGTTAAAAATAATTATTGAATTGTTGGCAGATTGTCTGCCAATTGGGGGTAGAAGACGTTATATTGGTCAGTGTAAGCAGAAGTTCGGTCCTTACTTTTGTCCGATGTGTGGGTGCGTGGATGAGAGTGTGATTCACATGCTTTGCGATTGTGTGGAGCTGAGTGAATGGAGAAAAGAAGAGTATGGTGTGCGTGTATTTGACGAAGAGTGGGTAAAACGAATTTTTAAGGATGAGTGTTTTGCTGGTATAAAGAAAATGGGGCGATTTTTGAGGCTAGCGATGGAACACAGAAGTAGGTTTTTGGAATAAGTAAAACAAATTAAAAGGAAAAGAGTGTTATTATATATTAGTGTTTTTTGTTGTTTTTTTGTATGACAAATTTTTGCCATGGCCCTCGGGCTGCTTATAGCAATAAACTATCTATCTATCTATCTATTTAAATGTAATGGTCGACGTATTTAGTGCCATGTCGGCGCTACGAGTTGGATCAATACAAATATCTCGAGGGGTTGCTCACTCTCCGCCACCGGTGTACACCTCGACACGGCACCGACACGGCACCGGCACGGCACCGCGGCACCGGCACGGCACCGGCATGGCAAAGGCACGGCAACGGCGCAACACCGCGGCACCAGCTCGGCACCGGCTCGGCACCGGCACCGGCACGGCACCGCACGGCACCGGCACGGCACCGGCACGGCACCGCACGGCACCGCACGGCACCGCACGGCACCGGCGACAATTTTTCCGGCCACGGACAAATTTTCTGCAGATTACTCTTCGCCATCTGGTATCTGGTATCTGGCGCCCAATAACGAAGGTACTTGAATGAAAGAATTATTGAAAACATGCAACCGAAGAAGAAGCTGAACTAGATATGAGGAGATGCTGTTGACCAAATGCGCAAAGTGGTCAACCATGGTTTGGTACTGGTGCTTGGCGATACTTGGATTTTTCGATATATCGATATTTTCACTTTCGATATTAGATAATCGATATATCGATATTTCCGCTTTCGATATTCAACAATCGATATATCGATATTTTCACTTTCGATATTCGATAATCGATATATCGATATTGATATTTGCTTACCATGCTTCGTTTCGCCAAAATCTAAGAACCAAATTTTCATTAAATAGCATCTTGGATCATTTCAAACTCAGAATAAATGAGAAATGAATTAGGGAAAACATATTGTCCAATTTCGGATATATAAGTGTAGGTTAGTTCGGATTATTTACAATAATTACGATGAACAAATATCGTTTTCGATAGCGATATTTACGTTTCGATATCGATATTTGGTGCGATATATCGATCGATCGATATCCGATATATCGCATACTGGATCATCTCGAACTCCGGATAAATAAGAAAGGAATTGCTGAATACACATTGCTCCAATTTCGTATATATAAGTGTGGGTTATGTTGGATTAATTGCAATCTTTACGAATGAACAAATATCGTTATCGATATCGATATTTACTTTCGAAATCGATATTTTGTCCGATACATGGATATATCGTTATCGGTATCGAATATCGCCCAAAACTTGAGTCAGCTTCAGTATATTTTGCTTCTGGTGAAGGCAATTCAGTGGCGACCAATCTTTTTTTTATATTTGTAGAGTGTGCTAAGAATGATACTTGGCAGGCATATTTAACTTGGAAAAAGTCAATTTCCCCATCAGACACTCTGGGAGTGCAATAGAGGTATGCTTATTTGAACGTTCGTGCTTCGAACTTTGCCATTTTCATGCACTTGCTGTGGCTAAATATATGTACCAGTTAGCCTAAGTAGGTAGTCAAGGAAGGAAAAGATTGGTTCATAAATTCTTTTATAGAGCCAACCACATTCCTTAAAGTACTCATCATAACCACAAAGTACAGAAAATACTTTGGAGCAAAACATATATTTTCATGATCCCCATGAGCCCATGATTATTTGTGAAACAAGGGTTTTGCTTCAAAATGAATTTCCAGCTCCCTTAAAGGACCCCTCGCACTAATCACTCTTCAACTTACAGTATTTTAAAGTATTTGAATACTTTAACTATGCTGTGCTTTCAATAAATAACTAACTGTTTTGGCTGTTTTAAGCCTTTTCCGAGACCCGTTGACTTCTAGCGAAACAGGGAAACAATTTGCATAACCGATTTTCCTGATGGAAAAAATTCTCGCAGACAACCGTCGCGCAACCGTCTCGAACCGTCGACAGCGTGATACACATCGAAGGTAGCAAAACACGGCAAGTGATAAAATCAGCGAGGTTTTGTTAGAGGGGTTAGAATGTACCGCACGAAACGTGGGTCTCCGGGTTTAGGAATATATGTAATGATTACGGAAGTAGGTTGCATTAGTATTATAGGTTGCATTAGTTTGAGCAAAATATACAACTACGTGATCCCCATGAGCCCATAGTCACTTTTGCCTAAAGGGTTTTGCTTTCACATGAATTTCTAGTGCCCTTAAAGTGCAAAAATAAAATACTTTTCACCAGATCATTCTCTTGATTTCCAAGGGCCCACAATCATTCTTGTTTCAAGGGTATGGCTTATAATTAAACACAAGAAACCCAAGAATTTACAAATTCCTAAATTTCATCCTCTGACCCAGCCTTGCAAGTACCATATGAGCTGCTAGCTCTTGTATTCAACACACATTGCCGACTTCATTCTCGGCCAATATCTGATGAAATTTGTTTCCATGTACATCAGAAATCGTGCTTTATCACAATACTGTAATTTGAAGTAAAAAAAAACCTCGGCACCGGCACGGCACCGGCTCGGCACCGGCTCGGCACCGGCACGGCACCGGCTCGGCACCGGCACGGCACCGGCTCGGCACCGGCTCGGCACCGGCACGGCACCGGCTCGGCACCGCGGCACGGCACCGGCTCGGCACCGCGGCACCGGCTCGGCACCGGCTTGACACCGCGGCACCGGCTTGGCACCGGCACGGCACCGCGGCACCGGCTCGGCACCGCGGCACCGGCTCGGCACCGCGGCACGCGCCACTTGGTGTACATCGTTTTTGGGAGTGAGCAACCCCTCGAAATATCTATCTATCCATCTTATGTTCTAATGGCCTTCTCAGTGAGGTATTTTCAACGGTATAAAACAAGCCTTGGACTTGCATAAACTCTCATGCCAATAACCAACAAAGGAAGACGAATCCCAATCCGAATCCGTATATCCATCCCAGTTTACTGAATTTTAACTGTTTTGGTTGTTGTTAATGTTGCGTTGTTTCTCTTTCTTTTCATCTTTTACCATACTCCGTCTTTACCTAGACGGGTTACATATAAACATTATTTTAAATAAGCAACCGCAAATTCATTTAGAGGCCCAATCTGTCTCTCATTTTTTTGAAACATCAGATGATTTTTTCTGTCACTGTATAACGGGGGACAAACAAACATTTCAACACATTAATATAAATACTATCTGATTTCATTCTGAATGACCAGGGGTGTGGGTTTTGACCTTCTCCTGGACACTAAACAAAGAGTCTACTTGCTATATCTACCAACGAAAAATGGTCACAGACAACTGAGCAAAAAACAGACAACCAAAAAGATCAACCAATTTCTCCGTAAAAAACGAGTCACACAAAACCTGAGAGAGATAATAAGATGTGAGAATACTAAAACGAAGCGACAAAATCAACGTTTGGCAAGATGGGATAGAACAAGGTTGAACTTACAGCAAACACGTCCTATCGTCTTGTTGTGGCGAATCTAATATCAAATAAGTTCCATTCACATTTGTTCCCTGAAAGTCTACCATTTCAACTTCCACTATTTTCTCGACTGTCCCTAGACGACATTTCCCGAAAACACAAAAGCAGAATCGATTTGAAGCCGTATATAAAGCCCGTTACAAGTTTCGTGGCCGAAAGTCCCTTGGAAATGATGATAAATTACCATACACACGACTAGTATGAACTCGTATCACACCCCAGCCCGCGGTCGAGGGTGCCATATCTGCTATTTCGTGTTATTATTGACTTACTGGTTATCATTTGTAATTTTTTTATTCTGGTCATTGACTCCCCAACAACAAAACAAACATTCATGAAAAAATATATTTTCTTCTTCTACAAGTGGAAACGACCATCTGAACAAAGAGAATATATTTAAAAAGAAACTGTAACTAAAAATTACTCTACTACATTAGAGTCAGCACTTGAGCCCCTAAACACCATTGCTCAATACTTCACATACTCCTCCCCCCCCCCCCGAAAAAAATGGAAAAAGAGGCGCCATACTCTCCATTATGGAGATTTTGTTGGCCCACAAATCAATATTGCATTCAGCGTAAACATACGACTTAAATCAAGGCCGTATCCAGGGGGGTTAGGGGGTTGACCCCCCCCCCCCCAGGAAACATACACAAATAATCATTTGTATAGGCTTTTCCCTCTGATCTAAGTGTTTGTTGTTGTTTTTTTGTCCGACCAGCAGGCACCCCCCCCCCCGAAATAAATTCCTGGATACGGGCCTGCCTTAAATCCTATCAAGTATGTTAACGCGTGACGTTCCGCTGGGATTAGGAACCGTGATAGGGCTCGGCTAACCTTTTAAATTATCTGCGTGTATATACAAAATCATAACAGCTAATATACTAAGTTTTATCTGTTAAACACCGCATCCTTGTGTTATCTGTTATGAAACTTCTGACAATATAGTGTTTAGCGTTTAGTAAATAACAATTTAGTGTTTAGTAAGTTACAAGAAGCAACTCGTCATCGAAAAGATAAAGGATAAGATAGGTTTATACACTATATCACTAAGTCCAAAACACGCCAGTGATTCTCAGGAAGAAGGAGTAAACGTGTCCGTAACGACTCAAACTGAATGGCTCAAATCACAAGTCAGCGCAGCTGTGACACCGTTTCTTCGTTTCTTCCGCAGGTACCCGGAGATTCTGCATCGGAAGGGAGAGATAGTCAGCAAGAGTATTCCTACAGGCACAAGGTTTCCCGGGAAACTCTAACGATCGGGAAGTAACGATCAAACTAACGAAGAAATACATGTCCTGTTATGCAGTAAAGAAAGGGTAACAAAAATACCAAAAATGTAATGCCGTAAAACATTTAGAATAGAAGTGGAAGGAGAGAAAACATAGAAGAAGAAGAAGAAGAAGAGAGATAGAAACCATGCGAAGACGAGGGAGACCATTACCTCAGAAGAGCTGTTTCCTCGGCTGTTCCAGTAGGCATGCTAAGAGAAAAATTTGAGAGGAAAGGGCCACGAATTAGAGAATAAAGCAGCCTTGGTTTTAACATGACTATCTAGCCTAGTTCATTCCTGTCATCACAATAATTAACACAACACTGCGGTATGTTTTGAAGAATGAAATAGTGACATGCTCGATGACTGTGCCCTCCTTTGCGAAGCTGTTTATGCCGGGTCCACAATTCAATTTCCGCTAATATATCGTCAGTGTCAAGCGGAAACCACGTATCTGGTCAAATTTGCGATTTCCACTTTCTGACAAAGTTCTACTTGCCGAAAAATTCTGCGTCGAACGGTGCGTATCTCGCTTGCCTCCTACTCATAGTTTGGGAGATACAACCAAGATGGAAACCACGTATCTCGGATTAACATAGGGGGCTGTACTGCTAACTAGAAAAAGTTATTATGTTTTTTTTTTCACCTCCTGACAAATTTTGAAAAAGGGAGATACGTGGTTTACGCTTGACACCGACGATATGTTAACTGTACATAATATAATGTCTTTTTTAAGAGGGCCTCAAAACTACGCTGCTCCTACTTAAGAACACACTCTTTCTCTCTGCATTCATAATACCAGCAACGTTTTCCGTCCCGAAAAAAACCCGCACTAACTAAAAAACGCACATACATTCACTTCCTTAGTTTGCTACGTTTGCTTCCTTTGCTCGCCACCTGAATGCAAATCGTTCATTCTCGCTTAGCATTATTAAGTTCCTGGTCCCTTTATATATTCCTTTTAGCTTACATACAGCTTGAAAGATAACCTACGACCAGGTCTGGATCCAGGAATCTGTTTCGAGGAGGGGGGGTGCCTGCGGGTTGGACCACCAGTAAAAAAGATACAGATCAAAGGTTAAAGCCTATAAGAAAATCGATTTTTTTCAGGGGAGAGGGGGTCGAGCCCCCTACCCCCTGGATTCGGCCCTGCTTACGAAGAATCGGCCTAAAAGTGATTAGCTGTTGTTGAAGTTGTGAAAGAAGGACCTCGACGTGACAAATTGACTGAAAACATATTTCTGTTACGGTTAAGAGAAGTGTGCTTCCTATTTGGTATACACCCACAGCATGTATTTAAGAGACGCTAAAAAAAACGCCGTTTCTGCTTCAAACCAGCTCCTCTATAAGAAACATTAAAAATGAAATAAAAAATAAATATTAACACTGAAAAGAAACGTATAAACCTCTACTTCCTTCAGTATGGTACCCGCAAATCCTTTGCTCGCCACCAGGATGCGTTTCGGCAAAACCGGGATTCTTAAATTCGCTCCATGAGCAAAATGGATCATCGCAGGCTAGCTAGCAATCTTAGATCTGTCGGTTTCAAACACAAGCATTATAAATTAATCCCTTCAACTATTTAATATCTCCTTTCATTTTAGTTGCTCCTCTTGCTCGAAAATTGTTGCTCGCCCCCCCCCCCCCCTTTATTCAAGGTAACTTCGGTGTGTAGTGTGGCACTGACGAGCACCATTTTGGGATCCCAAAACGTAAGTGGAGGGATACCTGTGACATCGCAAAAGTTATCTGTCTGTCCGTCCATCCGTCTGTGAGCAATAACTCTAGCAGGGAATGGGATATTTTAAAGAAACGAAGTTCGTAGATGGGCTCTGTAGCCCTACATTTATGGGCGGGAGAGGGGGTTCAAATTAAGGGGCAAACAAAATATTTTTAAACAGCTAATGTGATAGTCGATTATAAGGTAAGAAGACATACTGAACACGATGATTAAAACCGTTCTCTCGCCAGACAAGTAGTTCGTCGGGAATCCGGCAAAACCCGGAAAGTTTGTTAAAAGTAAAAGTTGTATTTGATGTTGAGCAGATGTTCGATTTAGGGGTAAGAAGACATGTTGAATCCTTAACGTGAAATCATTTTCTACCCGGACGAGGAGTTCGCCCAGAATCCGGCCAACACCGGAAGTTTGTCAAAAGTAAAAATTTTGTTTGTAGTTGATTCATACGATTTAGGGGTAAAAAGAGATGTTGACTCTATACGACAATCATTTTTTACCCGGAAATATAGTTCGCCCGGTTCGGCTGGAGCCGGAAAATTTGTAACAAGTTAAATTTTTATCTGAAGATGATTAGACGTTCGATATTGGGGAAAGAAGATATACTGAATTTATTTTTTAGCTTTATTTTTTCGCCGGAAAAGTATTCCGGAATTCGTCCGAAACCAGAAAATTGTCAGAAGTAAGGCAGGAAGTTTTCGTCAAAATAGATATGACTTATAGGGGTAAACACACATGCTAAATACATATCTGAACTTGGTTTTCTCAGATGATTAGCTATTTGGCCTTAATCTGTTTCTGAATTTTAATAGTAAAATGTTTAAGGAGTCTGGCGAAGACGAAGGCCCAATTGTCTGATCAAATACTGGATTACCGGGCTCCCATCGAAACCTTTGGTCTTGTTTGTCAGATACAAGGAAGTGGTCACTTCCTGGGTTCCATTTTATTTCTGATTATATTTTCAATGAGCAAAATCAATCTGTGTCACTCCAAAGTATACTGACCAAATCACAATCTACTTTTCGTCGTGAAGAAATCGAGGACATCTGTAATAGGCGGAACAAGATCGAAGAGATATCATTCCAGTACGAATAAACGCATCATGAGCTCATGGTGACAATGGTGAACTTGCGCCTAGGCAAACTAGGCCAAAGTGGTAATTAATTTGTATACAAGATTGAGCTTGCTAAATTATCAAAAAGGGGGCCCTGCGAGTTTGTTAACTCCCTATGGACCCTGGATCTGAATGCTCCTGCTTGATTGGTACTGATAACATTCTCAAGTTTGGCATCTGGGACAAAACGAATTAGCCATATTCCTGTTCAGCACTTCCAAACGGACTAGTTTCCGGAAGTGTCTCTAAAATCACCAATTAAGATGTAGAAAAGGAGCAAGGAGTCTTAGGAGCAAACTGAAAGATATTACGTTCAGCTTATAATATGTTTCTGTCTCTGTCACCTCTCTGTCACGAGTTCCTTTCCGTGGTACTGCACTTATCCACAATAAGCGTAAGCTACAAATAGGGTACGCGAAGATTGTAGCAAATCGGTACAAGTACAGAAGAACAGCTCTGGCAAAACTTTACGCTTCTTTTTGCGACCCGGCTGTGTTTTTCTCGGTTGGTCTGTTTGATATTTTTGATAAACGCGATCTATCCAGAATAAGGATAGACTATTTCCGTTACTGTAAGTTTCTTCTGTATCTGCCCAGGTCCCATAGTCAGGGGCGTCGCAAGTGCATTTTCGGTGGGGGGGTGCAGAGCCAAAATTTTACCGAATCTTTCAAAATTTTTTACCGAATCCTAGAACTAAGAATTCGAGCTTTAAATTATGGAACAGAAACGATTACGTAGGAAGAGTAACAATAAAAGGAAGCATGAACGACGATAAGCCAACTATTAGGCGGCGTTTTAGCGAAGCCCACATAGAGAATACGTTGCCGGGCATGATTGCAGTAACAGCTACTATCTATTATAGCCAATAGAAAATTAAATCAAGCGCCGGAGACGAAAATTTTCGAAATCCATTTTTTTTTGTTTTTGTAGGCTAAAATTTAACTGCTTCTCTTACAAATTCTATCATTTACCGTTGATGAAATACTGAGACTCTTAAAGTTTAACTGAAAAGGGCAGAGAAGGGACAGTCTTGTCACCGCTCACTTACTCACTTAGACAGGCTTGAAGAACTGATGAAACTGCGTTACTTGGTTGCTCCGCTATTCACGAACAACCAATTTTCAAATAGTGGAGTTTCCGTGTCAGATTTGAGGTACTAACTGTGTCGCATGCTTGACGAAAAAGATTTATGAACATTTTTTTGTTCAGGCAGTAAGCAGTCTTCGCCAAGCTTATCACCGCCCACTGAAAAGCCGCGTCTGTGTGCCGATTCAAATATTCCGCGTCATAGTAGAATTTACGCTGTGGGGACAGCCATAGATACTCTGAACCTCACTACGAGAGCAGATAGTGGAAAATCAGAAAATCTCTTAGCAGAATCCAAATAACTCAGTGTACTCAACTAAATGATACAAAAATAAGTTTGCTTTTCAGTTAAACTTTAAGAAGTCCTAGAAAACGGATGGAGCGACGTTCCGGCAGCAGTAGCAACTGTAGTCTAGTCAATATACTACCTATGATAACATAAAGTGAGCGCCGCAGGCGAAATTTTTGTTATTTTTTTCCTGCCAAAATTAATTTCCATTCAAATTCTAGCTTTTAATGTTTCGAAATCTCAATCCTAAAACTGGCTTAAAACCCCCGTCAAATGACGCGCCCTTCCACAAAATAGAGAACATTACGAAAAGTGCTGCAGGCGGAAATTTCGAAATATTTATGATCAGATTTTCTTTTTGGGATCCAAAATAAAAGTAAGGACTATCGATGATATCACAGATCATCCCTTTTGTCTGCGACCAGTGCTTCACTCGACCTCTTCTGAATTTCGAGGTTCGTGGTAACTTCCGGATCCTGGCAATTACAACGAATAAGTTACCGAATCCCAGTTATTGTACCGAATAAGTTTAGACCGATAGAGTGTTCAGAATTCTGTATAACCACCGTATCCCGGTTAGTATACCGAATTGTTTCGGTATCGAAAGACTACCGAACAATATTCATATTCGGTATACTTTCGTCGAAACTGGAACAAAGTCAGGATTCGTGGTTAACTTCCGAATCCTGGAAATTACACTTAATAAATTACCGAATCCCAATCATGACACCGAATAATTCTATAACCAATAGCTTATTCGGGAGTCTGTGTAAAATTACCAAATGATTTCAGTAAATTCTCTCACCAAATTCGTGATAACTAACGAATACCGGCAACTATACCGAATCCCGATCATTATACCGAAGAGATTTGTACAGATAGCCTATTTAGGAGTCTGTATAACTACCGAATCCCCGTAAATCGAAAAAATACCGAACAATTTTAGTAAACTTTTGGGGAGGCCCAAAAATTTTACCGAATCTCAAAAAGGTGGGGGGGTGCTGCACCCCCCGCACCCCCCCCCCCTTGCGACGCCCCTGCCCATAGTAATTGTAAGATCATTAAATCTTAGGGAGCTACTGACATTTTGTCGCGGCTGCAAGATTTGCGCTCTGATTTCCGTCAGAAGTCTTGTCTACGTCTGTTGCCACATCACCGACTGATTGGACTTTTTTTCATTGATAGCTGGAGGCCTATTGTATGTTTCGTATGTTATTTTCCTGTTGTCTTCTGTTCTTCTCCTTCTTTTTTTATTTATCTCTACTCCACACTCTTTTGTTGTAAAACATTTTGTGGGTTATAAATATACCAGTGCTGATAATGAGAAAATCGAGGACTTTCAGTAACCAGTCTCCCTAGAGGGCTGAACTGGAATACGACGAATTAATCCGACAACTTCTACGCGTCACCGAAAATTGCAGGGAATGCCAGATGCAAATCATCTCACTGATCAGATCTCATGTTTTCTTTTTACCCCTGTTAATCAGAACAGGCCTCAAAGGATTAAGGAAAACTTATCACTTCGTTCCCAGGCGAACAAACGGAATTGGCCGTTTGTCTCCCAGAAGAACCGAAACAGAAGAACACTTTCACGCCAACTGGTGCTAATATACTGAGCATGGAACAAATAATGAGATAAACTTCTGTCTTTAGTCCCATGCAGCGACTATGAATACCCCAACATAACTGAGCGGACCTAGATGTATTTACTCTAGCTTTGAACTGATGTTGATGCCCGTTTATTCATCCAAAGACAGTAAAAGTGGGAAAGACCGGAAACTCCCGTAAGCCCCATGACTCACAACAATCAGCGCCGTTCAGCGGATGTTCTTTCGTTAAAAAATCGCTCTGTTGACAATTTCTTGCATCACTTTCCACAGAATCATCATCAAAGCACGTTTTGTTTATGATGAGCATTCTTTCTCCATTCAGATTTCCTCTTTAATTGGAATAAAAAAAACAAGTAGGAAAAGAATAAATCGCTTTTTTATGGAAAAAAATGTTTAATTCACGATTTCAAATCAGTTAATGTTGACAGAAATTGCCTACTCACGCCCTCTTGCTTTGATTGTATTAATCATCTACCGCTGGAAATTGGACAAAGTCCAAACGCTAGGTGGCGTTCCAATCGATTTTCAGAGACCCGATTTGAGCGAAGTCACCGGTCTTTCCCACTATTATTGTCTTTGTATTCATCTTCCATCTTCGCCGTTGCTAATCGTAGCAACAAAAAGTGCAGGAGGCGTACTCCTCGCGCTGACCCACTCTGGAGCGCGTCCATAGACCAATCAGCTTTGACTTTTACTTTTCCTCACGGTGGGTTTACAGCGATTTAGCTATTTGTAGAGGTAATGAAACGTGATGTGGCGTGAATCTAGCCACTAACCTCCGCTCGTTCGTAGCGGACAGGGTATGGGGAAATATTCGACTCCGCATAGCCATATTACTAGGATTTTGGATGACCAAGATATTCAAAAATGGAGAGCTTTAAAGGACACTTGAACAATGAAACCATACTTGAACACACCATGGAGAATGTATTTACAGACATGGACACGGAAAGCATCTGGAAAGCATTCTTCTCCTGAGCGTGGCGTTTTCAAAATAGGGATGATTGTTTCCGGAGGTTTGTACATGGAGACTCCAAGACAAAAAGCGCAATTCTTTCAAATCTTGTACAGCGCTGGCCGGATCGTATTGGAATTTCTTCTAGATATACGTTTGGGCTTATCTGGTTAAAAAATATTCCAGAAGAAGGGTTGATTGGAGACATTTGTTCATTTCTAAAATTGCTCGGTACTGAAATAAGGACAGATGCAAAATCGAGCAAAAATCATAGCTTGGAAACGGTATTTCGTATTTGGATTGGGTTTCCTGCAGGCAATGTTAACGGACGTCATACAGATAGGGATGATACTTGGTACTCTTCATTCAGGTGTCCTTTAATACGTCAGTCCGAAACTTTGGAGTTTTACCGTGAGATTAAGATGGTGTTTGGGCCTGAGTTTTATTTTAAAATGAAGCTATCTCAAAATATTTTGAAGTTGTGGATCCAGGCTAGAGCTAATTCCCTCCCCCTGTTTGGTAGATTTAGAGTTTTTGATAGGCATAGGACTGGTCCAGATGTCAGGTATAATTGCCAACTCTGCAAAGCAGGGGTAGAGAAGAATATGGACCACTTTCTTAATCGATGCCAGGAGCTTTTGGAGTTAAGGGGATCTTATTTTAAGGGGAGTGTTTTGCTTCTTCCGGATATCCTGAATAGCACTTTGGAAAGGGTTATAAAAAAGGTGTGCGAATTTATCGATGGAGCGCTGAAGCTAAGAGCGATTAAGCTTAGTAGGGAGGCTTCATAGCCGTAGGACAATATTGTTGTTGTCTTCTTTTGTAATGTGTATTATTGTTGTATTATTTATATGGCCCCTGCGCTTTTAAATACACTTATTATTATTATTATTATTATTACAGAGATGGGGAGACGGAGGTTCTGTCAGATTATTTGTTCTTGATACCACTAACAGGACAATCGGTGGACTAGGACTTAAAAAAGGGAACAAATGTGTGATTAACTTTGCATGGCACATGCAGCCTTCGGCTCAAGTTCCACTATATCGATCACTTTTCCGTCAGTCAGTCGACTGTTCGCGAGTTATCGGTACTTCAAGATGGGTGAGGATTTATATGAGAACTGATGAGATTCACTTGGAAATTATCACTTCCCGGATCCGACCGCCCAGTGGGATTTGAGGGAGGGGAAATCCGAAATTTCATAGTATAGTAAGTTAGTAGGTAATTTATTGATGACCCGTGATTTTGAAAAAGCGAAGTAAATGAAGAAAATAAACAAAACACACAGAAAAAGACACTTAATTTTCAATCTTCGGTCAGGAAGTAGGGGTATGCATAGCATTCGGACCCTTTATTCGATCTGGACGAAACCTAATAGTTGGCAAGTGCACATGTCCCAGATATACATGCTAACTGCCCTTGCGAGTGCGATTTTTTTATATCCGTTCACTCTAGAAGAGGTCCGTTCCGTTGTCACCAGTTCATCGCTTCACGCGGATTACTCTCTGTTCCTTCACCTTACCATCAGCATCAATGGTACAGAGATAAGTACAACAATAACTTAATAAACATAAAGATAACCTTTCAGCTTTTAAACCGAGGTTTAGTGTAAAACTCAAATCCTCACGGATGTTCACTCGTTGCTTTCAAAAAATGTAATCAAACACACATCCTAGCAGAGTTTTAGTTAAACGTTGATGATGGTGGTGATTATTGGGGGACTAAAAGAACTAAACCACATGGTAGACCTGAACTGAAGTACGGAGATGTGCGAATATGGTTTCCAGAGTCACCGCGGGAATTTAAGGAGTTTGAAAGTGTCATTCCCTTTGTGCTTTAAGCTTCCGTTGTCTTCGTCCGTTTTCTGGTTCTTTACCAACTATTTCTTTGTTAGAGAAAGCATCCAGCCAGGTCTAATCCCAAGGATTTTCCCACCTGGACTTCCCTCCTGAAAAGCGAATTTAAGGTCCAGCTCCTGCTTGGTACAACTATGCGCTCCTTTGTAGGTCATCATCAACACTATAGCCAAGGTTTCAGGCCTGTTACATCGTTCTCCTACATCGCAAGACCTTTCGAGCAAGAACAGAAATAATAATGAAAAGAGTACATTCAAAATATCTGCAAGGACAAACTTATTCACATATTGATATTTGGAACTTTTCAGTATGACATTGCTAATTATTCATCAATAGCCTGCATTCGACTGAGTCGGAGCAACCTATTTTCACATCGAGAGAAAAATTACGAGAACGTAATGGCTTCTTGACCAAATGTTACGATACGAAGATGTTGTTTCAAATCAATAGCCTGCATTCGACTGAGTCGGGGCAACCTATTTTCACATCGAGAGAAAAATTACGAAAACATTGATACTTGAAATATCGATACTGATACTACCATCACCAACCAAGCACAGAGCACGGTTATCAACGAAGTGGATTGAGGAACATATCTTAGTCTAAACCTCATTTTGAATTATTTACCTTCTGATTGGTCCTCGCTCGATAAACGACTCTTTTTCTAACGTATCAGTTGGGGTAGGGGCAGCCCCGATTATAAGCTTTTTCAGAGAGTTGACGACCCCACCTGGTGCAGGGTTGCCGGTTGGAACGGTAGTACTCCTGTATACGTCGTCTCCAAAACTTGAATATACTCCATTTTCGCCCATGATTTAAAAGCAAAGCGCCGCAGCAAAATCTACAAAAAATGCAACTTAAGAAAAAGTGCGCAAGGGAGTGCAGGAGAAAACAAACAGTGGCGCATTTAGAACTTCGTAGGTAGGACATCACATAGTAGCGTGTTCCATCCTACTTACCGTAGTTACTACGCATGACTTCACGAATTCTGGCTTTTTGCCGTCAAGGCTGGAATGATTTTTTTATTTTCCAGCAGGATCTCATGCCAGGGGCGAATCCGACCAATCACGTTACAGAGATGTGTAGTTACTACGCTTACTACGCTCCCGAGCATGGTAAGCAAATAGTAACTATTAGTTACTATTCCGACAAGGTTGGAACGGTCAGCGTAGTAACTTTTCGTGAGGATGGAACGGGAATAGTAACTAATAGTAACTATTGTTAGAAGGGTGGAACACGCTCATAGTAGCGGTTTCTGCATGCACGGTGTAGCGCCCACGGTTGATTTCACGTTATGGAGATACAGGGCGTGTTCCACCCTTCTAACAATAGTTACTATTAGTTACTATTTCCGTTCGATCCTCACGAAAAGTTACTACGCTGGCCGTTCCAACCTTCTCGAAATAGCAACTAATAGTTACAATTTGCTTACCATGCTCGGGAGCGTGGTAAGCGTAGTAACTACGCATCTCTGGAACGTGATTGGTCGGATTCGCCCGTGGCATGATATTCTGCTGGAAAATAGAAAAATCGTTCCACGGCAGAAAGCCAGAATTCGTGACGTCATCCGTAGTAACTACGGTAAGTAGGGTGGAACACGCTCACAGTAGCGCAAGCAAAGACTAGAAAACGGAAAAATGAAGTGAGAGGACCAAAAAATAGTGGTGCGTTGTGAATTTTGGTCTGGTGGCGGGGCAAACCGACCAAACGCAGTAAGTTTACAAGAAGATCAAAATTTATCAGCTCATCCGAGCTAGCTCTCATGGCGTTGGTGTGACACGAACCGCTTAATAATCGATCTTCTAACAGTCGGCAATCTCAGTTATATCTCACCAAGTACAAATTTCGGTCAGAGCCAAATGTTTTCTGGCATTAATTTTTTTTTTTTTTTAGCAAGGATTCAAAACTTATATAACCATTCAGAAACTCGCAAAACCCCAATGCCGTCATCAATACAGGTTTGGCTGTTGGCTCCAAAGGCTTGAACAAAAGCGACAAGCATGTTGCCTGCCCGAACATGCAGTAATAAATGCTAAGCTCAGCGAAGCTCCACACTTCGAGTAGACCAGCCGAACCATTCCTGATTTCAAAATAGGCTCCCCTTCGAATATTATTACTGCTTGTTACTCTTAAAATCTACTTAGCTACCACGGACCAAAGTCCGAGAAAATCTATGGATAAACTGATGTCTCGGATCCCGAAAGCGACTTTTGCCTTACAGAGTCTCTCCAGTAGCTTACGACTATCTAATGTGGGTCGCTCCCTTAGGACAGGTGAAAGCTTTACGGGGCGGCGCCGCGCCTCTTGACATGTGTTCATTCTGTTTTGTCAATAACTTACTTCTCTCTCTATAATTTATTGGCGGGGGGGGGGGGGGGGGGATAACATGCCAAGGAATTGATGGAAATCCAGAAGAAAGTCAATCTGTAGTTAGCATAGGCATGCAAAGTAGATCAGACGAATACACTGTAAAAAATTTCTCCGAGAAAGGATTAAAGTTTACTGCAGTATTTACTACTGGGATTGGTCGTATCTCTAATGGGATAAGATTAATCCGAATTAGAAATAATACTATCTCAGTACAGACGATATTAAGCCCAGTAGCAAATACTGCAAGATTTTTTTTTTTACAGTGTACTACAAAAAATAAATATTCTTTGAGCCCAAGCTGACAAGCAAACAATGTTTACAACGGATACGTCAAGAATCGTAGATACCGGTACGTCAAGAATGCGTGAAGAATCGTAGCTGACGTATCCGTTGTAAACATTGTTTGAATATACGTGTAATACAAAAAAAAAATAATGTAAACTGCAGCTAATAAGGACTCATGCATGTTCAAGCTTCGATTCCTAATATATGCCCTGTCATCAGAGGGCGGTTCTGCGGGTTTCATGGATTCACTTTCCGGAGATCAAAACAAAAATTTGTTATCCGCAAGAACCAAAAGCATTTCCTGCTATAACCTACACTTTTTCGAATATAAAGTTTAAAGCCAAGCTGACCATTCATAATACAAGAAAAAACAAGAGGCACTCATATGGCACTTAATACGAGTAGGTGGTACAAAAAGGTAGATGAGAAGGTCACAAAATACCCCGCTGTGCAAAAATGCGGTTCGGACCTAGAAATACGATCTCTAGTTTCACTCAAGTCTTGAGCATTTCCGGCATCGCCTCGGATCATCTAGGGCAAGTGACTTTTCTAACCCAATAGATCCACTCGTTTGGTCCCTAGAGGTGTCACACGATTTCCGGTACCCCCTCCAACTCCGCCTACCGCGGCCGAATCTGGTTCGGACTACTAAATAGATCATCTGAAGCATTTTCTCTTAACACCTATCAAGTTTCACTCAAATCTGAGCGTTTTCTGGGAACTTCTGGTACCCCCCCCCCCCTCCTCCAGCTCCAACTCTAAAATATGTCATCTAGGGCATGTGATCTCTCTGCATTGCACTTTTCGTTAAACCCGCTCTACGTGTTTGACCCCTATACGAGCCAGAACATTTTCTGGATTCCCCTTCCACCCCCACCCCCACCCCCCACTGTGGCTGAATATGACTCGGAAACATAAATGCCGCATCTCTGACATCTCCTATTCCCGTCCATCAAGTTTGACTGGAATCGGAGTTATAACACTTTCTATGTTAGGCTACTGTTTGCAGATGACATTGCCCTGATTGCAGATTCCCGACAATCTCTTCGCAAATTATTTGATATGTTAGAACAATACCTTCAAATTAAGGAATTTTAGCTGAACGCTAAGAAAACGGTGGTGGTGGTATTTTTCGGATTTACATACCTAGTTTGTAAGTTGAAGTTTAATGGAAAATTTTCTAGTCAGTTTGGTTTTAGTTGGAAAAAGGGAATACGTAGTATAAATATGGTTCTTAGGAGTAAGTTATCAATAAGAAAACGGTGGTGGTGGTACTTCGGAAAGGGGGGTAAGGCAGATCAGGCACCTCGGCTAATGGTCCATTTACACAATGCGTAAATCCGAGCGTATGTTACGCGTTTTGAGCATGACAACATTTCTAGCAATGCCGGATAACTAGTTCGCCCGGAATCTGGCCAAAACCGGAAAATTTGTCAAAAGTAAAAGTTTGATTAGATGACATTTTAAGGGGTAAGAAGAGAGGCTGAGTCTGTATATGACAATCATTTTTTACCCGGACATATAATTAGTCCGGAACCCGGTTGTAAACGGATTTCTTTTTTTTAAGTCAAACTTTTATTCAAAGTCGATTAGATGTTCTTTATAGGCATTTTACGCTGGATTTGTTTCTGAATTTTCTTTTTTTGCTGGACTAGAAGTTTGCTCGGAATTCGGGCGAAAACGGAAACTCGGCAGAAGTAAAGCAAGAAGTCTCGGTCAGTATCGCCAAAATAGATATGGCTTATGGAGGTATATCTTAACTTCGTTTTCTCCGATGATTAGCCTGGCGAAGACTGGATCTGGCGAAGACAAGACCCTATTGTCTGAATCAAATATTCGATTTTTGGGATCCCATCGAGACCTTTGGTCTTGTTTCATTTGGTGGAACGGAGGTGATGGGCCAGGACTACCTGTTGGAGAGGTTGCGCGTGCGGTGGCAGGGAGACTTTTGGACCAGGAAACTCAAGCATGGCATCTGGCTTTTTTTTCTTTTTTTTTTTCTTTTTTTTTAATACCCGTAGCCATAATTTACTTTATTTTTATATTACGTGAAAAAAAAGAAAAAATCTTCTTTCGTACTTTTCAAAGTCTGACACCTTCTTTATGGTTTGATAGTTCAGCCAAAGACACATGGGAGGAAGAGGTTTATTTTAAGGTTGCGATTAAGTGGGTGGATCTAAGAATTTTAATTGGTTGCCGGGCTGATTGTTTGCAATTGGGAAAACGGAGGAACTATTTGGGGAATGAATTAGGACGTACTGGTCCCTATTTTTGCCCCATGTGTGGTAGTGAGAATGAGAGTTTGTTACTTCTGACGTGTGCATGCCCAGCGTTAGATGACCTGAGGGTGGATATTTTTGGGAATATAATTACTGGGTCGTCTGGGACACGAGGTCTTGCCAAATATCAAGTTCCATGAAGATCCGATCACCCGTACAAAAGTTATGAATACCTAAAGATTCCGGATTCCCCCTCCCTCCATTCCCACACGATGCTCGGATCAGGGAAGTGACTGTTCACAACTTAATCTTTTCCCTGATACGCCTGCCAAGTTTCATCGTCCAGCTTCTGTGGAAGTGACCAAACTAGCAAAAACCCGGACCGACCGACGGACGGACAGAAATTGCGATTGCAATATGACACTTAGGCGAAGGGCAAGTGCCATAAAAACGAAACTTTCGGGGTTACACGGTTACACGCACACTAATTACTTGTAAAAATCACATAATTGTATATACACGTTATTCAGCCCAAGCTGACTGCGAATCATATTTGACGGTGCAAAACGGATAAGTCAGCTAAATTTTGTTAGAGCTATATTTCGGCCCTTCTTGGCAAGGATCCTTTTCAGGCTCAGGCCAAGCTGGAAAATGAACTTGTGATTTAATTCCAACCGATTTTCAAAGAAGAAGTTCACAAAATCGGATATTTAAGGAAGAATCTTTGATTGTTTGTCACAAGTTCATTTTCCAGCTTGAGCGGCCTGAACCTGAAGAGTACCCTTGCCAAGAAGGGCCGAAATATAGCTCTAATAAAATGTAGCCGACTTATCCGTCTTGCACCGTCAAATATGTATATACACACTTTTAAAATACGCACATTTTAATATTGTCGTATCTGCGTCGTTTTTCTGGTCATTTTATGGTTTGTCGAGTCCGCGTCGTTTCCTTTTTTGTTTTTGTGTAGAGTGCGTAATTTAGTTGTGTTCTTCTTCTGAAGAACCGGAAGTGCAGCCGAAGCATTCGTACTTATTTTTATCCCTCGCATAATATCTTTGAAGGATAATTAGCTGATCTACAAAAAATCTAAAAATCTGGTTTTTGTTTCCTGTAATACAACTTTTCCGAAATCGCTTCCAAGAAAGTGACTCCAGAGGGCAAAAAGCTATGCCAAATTTTTTGAGACTTTACAAAGCAGCGCGAAACCCAATAGAAAGGTATTCCTTTCTCTTTCCCAGGCACAGCCCCCTGAACTCTCCATGTAAGATTTCTTTTTCATAAAATGCAATGAGAACCAGATTCGACCAGAACTTTCCGTCGTCCCCAACAAACCGGAATTCCACCTTATATGCCAACCAAATGTCAGCATTATTGTCCTCTCGTAGTCTCGTAATGTGGTCAAACGCCTGGGAAATCATACCTTTGTTGCAATACCCAACACTCGAACACTAACGACTGGACGAGGCAATAGTAGGCCTTCCCTACTTAGTAGGCTTTAATTATTACAGCTAGAGCCACTAATGTGTCCCGTTAATAAACTCGGCACGTTATCTCTAATGAAATTTAATCATGACTATACAATACCGACAAGAGAAAACAAGTTACGGTATGAATAACGCAATTACGCAGGAAAGTGGCGCAATTCAACTACCGCGCTCTTTACGACTGACGAAACAGACAACGACATAGAAGTTAAAGATACAATACTCTTGCTGACTAACTTTCCGTACCGGTGAAGAATCACCATGTGCCTGGCCAAGATGCAGAAACGTCATCCAACAGACATTGTTGATTGGTTTGCATGGGATTTGAGTCAAGTTTGAGAATTCGTTTGGGTAACGTTTCTCGTTCTTCCCTAGGACCACTGACCGACTTCGTCACATAGAGTATTCGTGTGGGGTTGTGTGGAATGATATTTTTTTTTTTTTGTACGATTTGTAACGTCACTGAGTTGAATCCTGATCCTTTCTATCTTCCAATGGATAGTAAGGAAAGAGACGAAAAGATAGCTATATGGGAGTAAAATTTGTAGTAGCCTACAATTAACTAGGCACTTACTGTACACCTAATTTGGGAGCGAACAACACCTCGATGACCCAAGGACAGCATGTTAAAGCTCTTTTCTCGGATAGGCTATGCCACGCACCAGGGCCGTATCCGCGGGGAAGGGGGGGGGGGGGTTGACCCCCCCCCCCCCCCCGAAACATACATAAATTGTCATTTTTATAGGATTTTCCCTCTGAGCTATGTCTTTTATGTCCGACCCGCAGGCAACCCCCCCCCCCCCCCCGGAAATAAATTCCTGGACACGGGCCTGCCACACACCCTTGGATTGTACCTATCAGGTCTGCTAAAGCACTATTATGATCGACTGAACTGTATTTGAGGTTGAGGAAGTAGTCAAAGCACCAGCTGATATCCAGTGCTGATCCACCCTAATAGCTGCGTCAATTCTCATTGTGGGAACTAAGCTAAACCAGAAACCAGAACCGTCTCGCTGAATCCCGTGCGCAATTCCGAATTATTCTGGTATCGATCGGTATCGGATTTTCCGAGACAGCGAATTTTCGGACAAGCTAGCGAAATTCGAATTGGCGAAAACAAGCTGCTTATTTTCAATCAATCAATCAAGTTTATTCCAAATAGCTTAAAGCTAGAAGTGGAATACAAATTTACAAAATATACACAGATACGAAACAAATTAACTAATACACTTACAAGATTTTACGAGAAATAAATAAATGGGATGAAACTACGTAAAAATTGGGGAGAAGAATTAGCAGGATATGGAAAACATTTATTGCCAGTATTCCTCTCAGACCGACGCACGGAAGACGGGAGGGGAGGGCGGAATAGATAGGCCATCTGGGGACAACAGATTATCTTAGCTCCAAACTTATTTGAAAGAATATTTCTACGTTCTGTTAATTTATGAACGTCAAGTTTAACGAGAGCTTCTTCGTATGAAATATATTTGATAACCCTAACGCCGCTGTTTTAAAGTTTAGAAGTCTACTCCTAAAGTAGAAGTATGTTAATTTACGGCGATAATAAATGACTTCTACGACTTCGTAGAAGTTGTCCGTCCGTCCGTAAGCACGATAACTCTTGAGCGGATGAGATACTGTAATGAAACTTGGTGTGAGGATTCTTTGCGTCAAGGGACAGGTCGAGTTCGTAGAGCCACATAGAGTTCTGTAGCCCAACAGGGGTGGGGGTTCAAATTAAGGGGCGAACAAGATATTTTTAACAACTAATATGATAGTCGATATGCTGATCCATTCATTCATGCTGAACACGTATATGATTTTTTTTTTTCGCCGGAGAAACAGTAGGGCACGCCCGGAATCCGGCCAAAACCGGAAGGTTTTTGAAAGTAAAAGTTTTACCTGAAGCTGATTAAAATTCGATCCAGGGGACATGCTGAACCCGTATATGACAATCATTTTTTACCCGGACATATTAGTTTGTCCAGAATCCCGCCGAGACCAGAAAATTTTAAAAGTTTTATCTGTAGCTGATTAAACGTTCGATGTAGTGGTAAAGAGGCATGCTGAATCCGTGTATGAAAATTATTTTTCTTCAGGACAAATTGTTCGCCCGAAATCCGGCCAAACGGAAACATTTTTATAAGTTAAAGTCTTATCTGAAGTTAATTATTCGATGTAGGGATAAGGAGACATGCTGAATTCGTTTTTGAACTTTGTTTTTTTGCCGAAGAAGCACTTTGCCCGGAATCCAACCGAAACTGGAAATCTGGAAGAAGTAAGGTGATGATCAAAGCCATTGGCCTTAATTTGATGTTTAAGGAGTCTGGCGGAGACCGGATGTCTACAAGAGCGAATTGTCTGGATAAATATTAAATTTGTGTGATCCAATCGAAACCTTTGATATTGGTGGCTAACCAACAGGATGCAAACACGAAATGCCCAAATAGATGCTCTTATTTCCGCTTCAGTCCAGACTGAGACGTAAAAACATACGATGCGCTTCCGTAATGTCTTACGTTACCTCGACTACCGGGGTCCTACTGAAAGTTAAACCATTTAGACTTGCGTACGTGTAAATTGCGGAATTTCTTTTTCCTACTCAATTTTCACCGCTTTCATCGAAGACTACTTATGATATTTAAGTTCAGAAATCCAGGTTCCAATTCATGTTATTTATTTTCTTTGTCTCTTCCTACGTTGCCTTGCGGTTACGTGTCTCTTTTTTTTTTTTTTTTTTTTTCTCAAATTCCTGCTCTGGATTTAAGCGATGTTACGGAGAACAACGTAGAATTTACGTCAACGTAACGGTCGTAAGTCTTGGTGCGGAAGGAGAGTAAGATATTCTTTACAGTCTGAAAGGGCTTTAAGGAACTACTTTGAAAGTGTCCGAAAGCTTTTTGGTTCTGTAAATGCTGCATTAATGCTGCATTTTCTTTTTTTTTTGTCCGAAAGCTGTTACCTTTTCTCTTCTCTGACACTTCTAGAATACCAAAATTTAAGTCAGGAAGAAGAAGAAGAAAAAAGAATTAGCTGTATAAACCTGACAAAATGGATCAGTTACTGATATCCAACCTTCTTGATCTTTCCTTTCTTCATTGGCCATGATCGCCAGTTTTCTTAGAATTTAGAATGTTTGCCGAATTGTCAGTCGTTTTGAATTTGTTATATATGCCGCCGAAAATACTGAGAGAATAGCCGTACTCCCAGCTTCTTCTTGAAAATTCAGCATTCTTGCTGAATTTTTCGATGAATTTTATGCTGAATTAACTGAGCGAAAAGTTAAGTCCGAAAGCGAAATGATGCATAAAATGCTGAATTAATTCAGCATTTTCGTTCGTTTCGGAGCTTTCGGACACGTTCTTTGATTCACACATACATGACTTATATCGAAGCAAGAGATCATCCAGATTGTTATATGGAGGTGGAAACCCAGGAAAAGGTAAATACATGCTGAATCCATATCTGAACTTGGTTTTCTCAGATTATTAACTATTTGGCCATAATCTGTTTCTGAATTTTAATTGTAAAAATGTTCCAAGGAGTCTGTCGATGACTGGATCTGGCCAAGACAAGACCCAATTGTCTGGATTAGATATTGAATTTTTTGGATCCCATCGAAACCTTTGGTCTTGTTCTTTTCGGATGACTTCGAAAAGCGCAATTTCAGCAATTGTCGTTTTTGCAGAGCAACCGTATATCAGGCCATGGAGCTTCGTAGGGGTCGAAATTTATTTTGTTCCTTTATTTCGATTTTAATAAAACTGAACTGAACTGAAACATAGAAAAAAACTCAGTCTGGAACTTGCATTCATTAGTTGCGTTTTTGCAGATAGTTTGGTATCTGTTACCACGGTAACTGGAATTGCAATTAGTCGTTTTTGTAGTTACCGTGGTATCTGATATACGGTTGCTCTGCAAAAACGACAATTGCTGAAATTGCGCTTTTCGAAGTCATCCGAAAAGAACAAGACCAAAGGTTTTGACGGGATCCCAAAAATTCAATATCTAATCCAGACAACTGAGTCTTGTCTTAGCCAGATCCAGTCATCACCAGACTCCTTGAACATTTTTACAATTAAAATTCAGAAACAGATTATGGCCAAATAGCTAATAATCTGAGAAAACCAATTTCAGATATGGATTCAGCATGTGTGTTTACCCCTATAAGTCACTATCTGTTTTGAAGAAAACTTCCTGCCACTTCTACCAATATCACGGTTTCGGCCGAACTCCAGAACTACTTGTCAGGCAAAAAAAGAAAGCTGAAAAACGAACTCAGGGTATCTTCTTTCCCCAGTATTAAACATCTAATCAACTTCAAATAAAAATTTAACTTGTAACAAAGGTTCCGACTCCAGCCGGATTCCGGTAGAACTATATGTCCGGGTAAAATATGATTGTCACACACGGATTCAGCATTTTTTCTTACCCCTAAGTTGGTTATCTAATCAACTAGAAATAAAACTTTTAATTTTAACAAACTTTCCGGTTTCGGCCGGATTCCAGGCGAACAACTTGTCGGTCAAGAAAATGGTTTTCACCATCGTCTTCAGCATGTATTCCTACCCCTAAATCGAATATATAATCAACTTCAAATAAAACTTTTACTTTTAACAAACTTTCCGGTTTTGGCCAGATTCCGGGCGAACAACTTTTCCGATGACAAAATGGTTTTCACCATCGTATGCTCAGCATGTCTTCTTACCCCATTATCGACTATCACACTAGCTGTTTCAAAATATTTTGTTTGCCCCTAATTTGAGGGCTACAAATAAAGGGCTACAAAGCCCATCTACGAACTCGACTGGTCCGACGACCCAACGAATCCTCACACCAAGTTTCATCAAAATATCTCATTCCCTTCAAGAGTTATCGTGATTACAGACGGACGGACGGACAACTTTTGCGATGTCATAGGTATCCCTCCACTTACGTTTGGATCCCAAAAACTGATATTCAGTCACACCACTAAGTGCCAAACTCTGGCCAAACTTATTTCCCACCGATTTGACTAAAACTGATGAAAGTGCGATGACTTTTTCAGATACCGCGATCAGTTACCACGGTATCTGAATATCAGATACCACGATAACTGCAAAACACCTACTGCCCGTGGTATCAGATACCACGATAACTGCAAAACCTGCCCGAAGAAGATGTCCAGGTTCCTACGACTGACAGATTTTAAATAAGAACAACCAGATGACAAGTGTTATAATGAGTGGTATTCTCATCATCTATTCTAGGGTGACGGTTCGCCATCAACTGAAATTAGGAGGATTGAGACAGTGTACCATTTGTGGCCTGACTTTCGGCCAGAGTTTTTGGTCTACCTCATAATGACGAATAACAGAAAGACTTCTTTCTGTTATTCGGGAAAGGCGAGGGCGCTCCAAGCGCAGCCTTAATGCAGCTCAGCAGATGCTTTACTCAGTGTAAATTCTATCAGTGTGTTTGGTTTTCTTTTTAAGTTTCGTGTGTTCTTTCCATAATTTCTGTTGACAGTAATGTTCTTTTCTTTCATTTCTTTCTTTCTTGATCTTTTTCTTCTTCTTAATTTAATTACTCCGTCTTTTTGTACGTTTGTGCATCATGATGGGAAATAAATCTATTATTATTATTGATAATAATAATCCCAATCAGAAGATAAGGACGACACCGTAGAAAGCTAACTAAACCTCTACCGTACTGTTACTGAATTCTTACTGGCTACGGCTCTGGGCTATACAGCTCTAAAAACAAATGCAGAAGCCTACCTGATCGAACCGTTCCGCAGCAGAAGTAGGCAACTACAACAAACTACAACAGCTGACCAGTCACACACTATTTCAAGCTGCTGAAAATTGTTCCCCCTCCTGTGATCTAGAAATCAGACGGTTCAATACTGGCAGTCAGGAGAATCGCAATGCTGGGAACCGTCGACGCAGGTACAAATACGAGATCGTAGTCGAGGCATGACCAGAATAAGAAATACCCGAACTGATGCAAGTGGGTTGGACACTTCGGAACCAAAGGTAATGGGAAATGGCAAATGACTGAGAGCGACCGGTCTGAAGCATTGTCCAAATAGGTGTAATAAGCTGAATACCGTTATATGCGATGTTTACACACGCCTAATCAAATAGGAACTCGAGAGGTTCTTATCAATGCAGGGTTTGGTGTTGCCACGCTGATACAGTTTGACGAGTTTCTAAAGATCAGAAAAAGTGTTCTTAGTACTACTTGAAGTACACGAGTTTAATTTGACGCCTAATATATTCTAAAAAGATATTAAATCTACGGATGGACAGCAATGGTCCTCGAACTAGCAGTAAGAAGTCGCAACAGAACAAAACGTGTTCTTTTGAAGAAAAGTTGTTTCTTCAGCTTCCAACAAAGTAGAACTTTAGTGCTTCCCGTGGCAACACTGACGACGCTGCTCCCTTCCTCGGCCCGCTGGCGGAACTAACCAAGCGATCTCCTTATTCACCTTATTAGAGCGCGCTCCGAGGACAAGAGGAATCTGTAATAATAGTGCGGACACACGATCAGGATAGGGAGCTCCCGGACTGGAATTCCTGTCGGGATTTTTGGCACCATCATCTTGAAATATTTTCAACCTGATGATGAAAGTGTAGGAAATCAGGCCAGGAAATCCCGATGGTGTGTTCGCACTGTAAGTCTTATACGCCGTAAGACACATTATAACACCTATTTGAACAATGCTTGACATGCACGATGCATACCGCGCCCCCGGGCAATTATGTACACCTTTTCCTCCCACCGTCAGGTGAAAACGGAAACAGGGTAACGACAGTTACGATTGTTAAATATCAGTCGACGGACAAGCCTTTCGCGAAGCCTGGTAACCGATCTGCCTCATACATACTTAACAAACCCCGTCACACACACAACAAATTTAGTCATGGCTACATTACCAGTTAACCGCTTGAAATCTAAATTATATTGGTGTTTTTGACGGATTAAGGTTTTTTATTTGCTACTGACCCGCCGAGAAAACCAAGTTCACAGACCGATTCAGCACGTTCCAAAACGGATTCATCATTCAGCTTCACCCCTATCTCGGACCAATTTCCAATTTTTTTTGTCACCAAATTTTCCTTTAGAGTCAGATTCCGAGCGAACTGCTGGTTCGGCAAGAAAACGAAGTTCAGATATAAATTCAGCTCTTACTTTTACCAAATTTCTTATTACGGCCGGACTCCGGTCGAACTACATGTATGGCAGGAACACAAAGTCCGGGATACGGATTCTCACCCAGCCTACCCCTAAATCGACTATTTAGGTTTTAAAATATATTTTTCGGCCCTAATTAAAACAGTCTCCACCACCCTTAAATGTAGGGCTACAGAGTAAATTTACAATTTGACAGGTGCTTTAATCCGACAAGAACAAAAATAGCTCAACCTCTTCGGAAGTTATCGTGCTAACAGACGCAACAATATTACGCAGTCAGAGGTATTCCGTCACTGACGTTTTCGGATCCATACAAGAGCTACAAGCTCATATGGCACTTGTTACGAGTAGGTGGTGTGAAAAACGAGAAAGTATATCTGAGCATTTTCCCGGAAATTCCGGCACACCTCTCGACCGTCTCGGATCTGGTCCGGATCCTAAGATATGCCATCTAAGGCAAACGATCTCTCTACTTTCCAAGTTTCATTCAAATCACTCCATTCGTTTATCCCTATGCGCGCCTCAACATTTCCGACACTCCCCCTCCAACTCCCCCCCCCCACACTGTGGCCGAATACAACTCGGATGCATAAACTTCGCATCTCTAACATCTCCTCTTCCCGTCCATCAAGTTTAATTCGAATCAGAGCATATCTTCAAATTTCCGGTTTCCGCTTCATCCTACCCTTACTTTAGTCGGATCCGGTTCGGACGTCAAATGACAAATCTAAGCCGCATAAAGTTGGTACGCTCCAACTTGCATCCCATTCGACCCATCCGTTTGACTTTTGTGAATGCCACAAAGTTTTCGGACCCCCCCCCCCCAACCATGGCCGCATGGGGCTCGGACACATACTTTGCACATCTAGGTCTTATCATTCTTATCATATCACCCATAAAGTTTCACTTGAATCGGAACATTTGTTCGCAACCTACGGGAGTCAGTAATTTCCGGATTCCCCCTCCCTCAAATCACCGAAAAATGGTCTGATCCAGGAACGGAAGTCTTCCTAGGGCATTGTGTCGGGTCCTTAAGTCTATTTGGTCGGATTTCTAACATGCCAGCCAAGTTTTATCGTCCTTATCAGAACTGGAAGTATCCTAACTCGCGATCACCGGAATTCCGGGAAACCCCCTCCACTCTCCCCCACAGAGCCCCGACAGGATCTGGTTCTGGCAACTACGTATCTACGGCTAATACTTTTCTTCCCACCAAGTTCCATCCCGATCCCTCGACTCTAAGCGTTTTCTAAGATCTCCGGTCCCCCCCCCCCCAATTCCTCCGAACGTCACCGGACAAGCCTGCCAAGTTTCATCCTCCTAGCACATCAGGAGGTACCGAACTCGCGAGATCACTAGAAATTCGGACCCCCCCCCCCCCCCACCCAATTCCCCCATAGTGACCGGATCCTGTCACTGTGTCATTCAGGTATCTAGGACTTGTGCTTGTTCTTCCCACCAAGTTTCATCCCGAACTCTCCGCTCTAAGCGTTTCCCACGATTTCCGGTTCCCCCCTCCACCTGTAAGTCAACTGTCATTTCTGCAGAGCAACCGTAGTATCAGATACCATGGTAACTGCGAAAACGCAACTCATATCATCCCTGAACAGCAAAAATTTTGCATCTGAAAGATTTGAAAAAGATATTTTATTCGATTTCTTTAAGAGCAAAGACTCGTCTTCTGGTCTAATTGTTGTATGTCTAGTTTGTTGTATCTGCCTTTGCACAGTCTTAAAATTATTCTAAAAACTGCAGATGCAACCTTCGGGCTGTCCTACGACAATATGAGAGTCCACACTGACTGGTCCTTGACCAGGGAATCTCAGGCCAATATAGCACGTATGTGCAGAGGCGTCATGACTGGGGGGGAGGGGGTTTCCCCCCCCCCCAAAGCCATCGGCCAGTTGGTGAAAAAAGAAGCGCCGCGATTTTTCGTCAAAACATTTGATTTTTTTTCATGAAAACAGTCGTTTTTTATGAAAATTGGTCGATTTTTTTCAAAATAGTCGGTTTTTCTGAAAATCAGTAGATTTTTCTGAAAATCAGTGGATTTTTTGGAAAATCAGTGGATTTTTCGGAAAATCAGTGGATTTTTTACAAAAATGTAATTTTTATGTTGAAAACAGTTGTTTTTTCTGCAGTTAAAGTCGGTAAAAATTATCAGCCAGTCTGTAAATCCCTCGTCCCCCCCCCCCCCCCCTCCAACATTTTGGCTAGTAACGCCTCTGCTTACGTGTCATCCTAACTCTGCTGAGCATCCCAAACAAGTAGTCTAATCCAGAATATGAATATAGTAACCTTGACAGGGGTTACTGACTTCTTTTCAGGATCCCAAAACTTAAGTGAAGGAATATCTATGGTTCCGTAAAAGTTGTCTGTCTGTTAGCACAATAACTCTCAGAGGGTTTGAGATATTTTATTCAAACTTCGCATGAGGACCCTTTGGGTAAAAGTACAGGTCAAGTTCGAAGACGGGTTCTGTAGCCCTACATTTAGGGGTAGGGGAGGGATTTTAACTTGGTTATAGGTTATAGCAAAAAGGGGTTTGGCGAAGACTGGAAGTCTACAAGATTTGCTGGTCTGGATCAAGAAGACCAATAAATATTCATATTTGGGATCCCATCAAAACTTTTGGTCTTTTTCTTATTGGTTTATCACTGGAATTATTATTGCAAGTGTGATAAAAAGAATGAAATGATTCAAGAATCATGATATAAGCAGTATGGAAGAGGAGCTACTGGCAACACTAATTTCCAATGCAAAACTCTCAGTAAGTCTGTAACCCCTGTCAAGGTTAATGCATTTTGTCAATAGGCTACATTTTGCCAAAATTTTTGGATGACACAGGAGTGCCTTATTGGCCTTAGCTTTCCATTCTGGAAGATGGTAGCCAGCTGAATCACGACTAGTTCCCCAAGTCAGCAGCCCCAATCAGCAAACAGATTAATGTACTAGACTGTTGAAGGACCAGTCAGTAGCCTATGAACTCTAATATTGTCACAGGACAGCCATTCAGGAAGTTAATATGGTTGTAAATACAGATAAGTCATCAATTGTAAGTTTTTCCATTTTAAAAAGTAGCTCAGAATTTTTCCCTGTCCCTGAAAAGAGTTTAATTGTTGAACAAACTACCCTTCTTGGAGTTACGCTCTCTTCGGATTTAACTTGGAAGAAGAATAAAATAAATTTAATACAAAAAGCAAATTCAGCCATGTCAATAGTTAAAACCCTGACTAAATTTAGAGTTCCAGAAAAGGTATTGATTAATCTATTTTGTATGTTTTTCCGAAGTCTACTTGAATATGCGTGTCCGGTTTGCACTATGCTCTGACAAAAAAGGACACAGATTCCATTGAAAGTGTACAGAAACGTGCTCTCAGAATTATATACAGAGGACCTAAAATGTCTTATTGTTTTCTTTTAAATCATTTCAACTTGAGACCCTCCATCATAGATGGGAGAGGCTGTGCAGAGATTTTGGTATGAAGTCCCTACAGAACCCCTCCTTCCGCTCCCTTCTGCCACCTCTCTTCCAACTTCAATGTTTGCGTCTGCAAAGAGCCTGTGCGGAGCGAATACCCAAGCTAGAACCCCGTTAGTTGTGTATAGTTAGAAGTGGTACCATAATATTTTTATCCCTAAATTTGTAGATATTCTCAACAAAGAGGTTTAGTCATTCTTGTGTGTGTCTCACTTCTATGTTTTTGTGTTAGGCCATATTCAGTTTAATTATTTATCTTGATATTATGACAGACATATTGATTTGCCTTCATGTATATTGACGTATTCAACACGCCATTTGGCCCCAAGCCACGATATGTGTTGATATTTGAAATAAACTGAAACAAACACATAAACGGCTGGTCATCCGAATTTTGTTTCAGTCACATAATCATTGTTTAACCTAGGTACTTGGAAAAATATGAAAGCAAATTGTATGACTGTTGGAAACAAATATGAAGTCAATATTAGAAAAACATTTAGTGTTTTAAACAGAGAAGGTCTTTGACTTTTTGGCCTGTTTTTGACTTACAGAAACTGAAGTCGACTCTCTTGTACTGTAACGATCCGGGATGCCGTGATTCTATTTCCCTCACAACAGTGCCTATATATCTGAATTTAGAAAGATTTAGTGAATATGATTTTAAACACACATCTTTCAACAGTTTTAACTATTTTAGACAGATTGTGGTGCATCTAAGATACATCTAAGCTAGAAAACTAATTACGTGGGGTGCTGACAGAAATAGAAACCAACGGAAATAGAAACAGACGGAAATAGTATAGGCTCCAGTACAGTCTACCACAAACCCCCGATTTTTGGATACCCTATGCCAAACGCTGGGTATATCTAGCATTTGGCATAGCCTATGACTAACGCTGAATACCCTATGCAAAACGCAGGATTCCTGTTGGTAACCTAACCCTGACCTACCTCAATATAAAGGAGTTCTGGTTGGTTGATTTTTTATCTTCATTCGAATCATCAATATTTTACTAGGTTACAGTATCCAGCACCTAACATAGTGTATCCAACATTAGGCATAGGGTATGCCAAACGCTAGACATATCCAACATTTGGCATAGGGTATCCAAAAATCAGGGGTTTGTGGTTGACTGCTCCAGTAATGCCTCTGTCCTCAAGTAGGAAGCTGATTAATGTTCTCAAGTGTTCTTCACCAGTTGACTGGTCCAAATACAATATAAGCAGCCTAGTGTGACCAGGATCTTGGATTAAGACAAAACCAAACATTTCCTTACCTCCTGCCTGCCAGGGTTGCCAAATATTTTTGGCCGAGAGTGTCACTTTTTCAGCCAAAAAGTGCCATTCGGTGTCATTTACAAATTCAGAAAGTGTCACAAAAAGTGTCACCTTTCAGATGTTTTCCACCAAGGAAATACTCAAGGGGAACGGGAGCGCAACCCCCTATTCTTCAACCTCTCGAGATCTAATTGCGTTTTTAAGTGACAGTTTTCAAAATGTCAATATTTATCCAATTTCTGTTTAAAAGAGGATATTAAGTACCGGTTTTGAACACTGGTCCGACTGATCGGCCCCCCTCCCAAAATCTAAAAAATTGTTGTTTACAGCGGAAACGCCGTTGTCGCCCCCATAACAGGAGAAGGGATCTGAGAGCCAAGACATTGCCAACAGAATCCCGGCATATAATCCAAGATAACAAGACCAAAGGTTTCGATGGGATCCCAAAAATTCAATATTTGATCCAGATAATTGGGTCTTGTCTTCGTCAGACTCCGTGAGCATTTTTACTATTAAAATTCAGAAACAGATTAAGTCCAAATAGCTAATCATCAGAGAAAACCAAGTTCAGATATGGATTCAGCATGTGTGTTTACCCCTATAAGTCATATCTGTTTTGACGAAAACTTCCTGCCTTACTTCTGGCAATTTCCCGGTTTCGGCCGAATTCCGGAACTACTTGCCCGGCGAAGAAAGAAAGCTAAAAACGAACTCGGTGTATCTTCTCTCCCGTATTCGAACATCTAATCAACTTCTAAGAAAAATTTAACTTATAACAAATTTTCCAGTTCCAGCCGGATTCCGGGCGAACTATATGTCCGGGTAAAAAATGATTGTCATACACGGAGTCAGCATCTCATACCCCTAAATCTCAACTAAAAAAGAACTTTAACTTTGAACCAATTTTCCGGTTTTGGCCGGATTCCGGGTAAACTACTTGTCCGGCTAGAAAATGGTTTTCATATAGTTGATAGTTGTTCCTTTGTTTTTTCTTTACAATGCCTTAGGCTAGAATTGTATTAGTAATTTTTACAAACCCATCAGAATTAGTGAAGCGTCGTTTTTTATGCCACTGGTATGTCTGATGCTTTTGAAAAACATCAGGTTTATTTTCATTTGCCATTAAAATTGTACCTTACCTTACCTTACATAAATGTTCAGCATGTCTTCTTGCACCTAAATTGAACATCTAGTCAACTTCAAATAAAACTTTTACTTTTAACGAACTTTCCGGTTTTGGGCGGGATTCCGGGCAAACTTCTTGTCCGGCGAGAAAAGGGTTTTCAAATTCGTGTTCAGAATGCCTTCTTACCCCTTAATCAGCAATCACATTAGCTGTTTAAAAATATTTTGTTTGTCCCTTAATTTAAACCCCCACCCCTAAATGTAGGGCTACAGAGACCATGTATGAACTCGACCTTTCCCTTGACCCAAAGGACCTTCCCACCAAGTTTCATCAAAATATCTCATTCCCTTCGAGAGTTATCTCGCTCAGAGACAGACAGACAACCTTTGCGATGTCATAAGTATCCCTCCACTTACGTATTGGTACACTTACACTACGTATTGGGATCCCAAAAACAAACACAACCTTTAGTTCAGATGAGAGATCAAACCACCACAATATTTACTTCAATCATACTTCTAAGGAATCTGTGTCGAAAGTACCGATTGAACCAGAGTTCTGGACAAGACTTCCGGTCACCCGTGCAGCTTAGTAGCCTAACTAACAGAAATTCGTATATCTATAAAATTGTACGACTAAATACTCAGAAAGTTTCACAAAAGTGTCATTTTAGCAAAAAGTGCCACATTTTGGCCTGAAAGTGTGGAAAGTTTCACGGACTTCAGAAAGTGTCAAAATGACACCAAAAGTGTCACTTTGGCAACACTGCTGCCTGCCTTCTTCCAACAATTTTTGCTTATTAGACAAACTGAAGGAACACTAATAAGCAACAGTCAACTCGCGGATGTAGACTGTTTGACACGAGGAAAACAACACTAGCTACTAAACGAAGAAGTCGATTTCGCCGTCGGAAGCGCTCTTGCAAGAAACAGGTTCAGTTTTAACCCCAGTATAAGATTTGTGAACCAATTGACTGATTTATTGTATTTACATTCGAACAGAATTAATTTTTAATCAGATTTTTCTTCCAGAAATTCTCACGACTTAGTAGTCTAGTAAATAATTTGTGAATGGTGCGGATAAAGTGACTTCTCATTCGTGGCTGTAGCTCTAAACAACTTGTAAAACTGTCAGTTTCCTATCCTCTTGAGTCAGTCTCTGAGTTGGCACTTGGCTAACGTTTATAGTCCTATCTTTGCCTAATATAAGGCTATTCCAGGAGAGTAAGTATTACACGCCATCTTCTCGAGGTGTATGGTGGACCAGTCATACACAAATCCTCAATTTTTTGGCATGGTGCCCCAACGTTTGGGCATGCCTGGATGAAGTATTACACGTCATCTTCTCGAGGTGTATGGTGGACTAGTCATACACAAATCCTCAATTTTTGGGCATGGTGCCCCAATGTTTGGGCATGCCTGGACGTATAGGCATGGTGCCCATACGTTACGGCACCATGCCCTGGAGTATGGGCATGGTACCCCTGTGAAATTTGGTTAAACTGACACTGGCTACATACCTAAATAGGGTCTTCTTCCTGTCCTAGATCAAAAGATACCTGATTTCACTGTCTATCCAACAGTCTAGTACACTAGCCCCATTTCAGGCACAGTGCTCAAACGTCTAGCACCATGCCTGGGTGCTAGACGTTCAAGCACTGTACCTTGGATTTCATGTATGGTGCATGGATTTCAGTATACAGTGCATACAGAAAAAACTCAGTTTCTGTCATCACAACTGAGCACCGGCTCGGACAGGGCTGAAATTACTACTATGAATTAGAGAAATCAAAGACAATCCTTTGTATATTTTTCAGAACAAAAACAAAAGGGCTCTAATGATGATGGAGATGAAAAACCTAACAGCACCCTATCTATTTACCATGTATTTTCCCTATCTATTCCCCAAGAGCAAATATTCTGGTTGGCTGCTAGGTAGAAATAGCTGAGGCACAGGACACTTTGCATGCAAAACCCTTGACTATGTAGAAAAGGAAATGAGGTTTATCACATCTGTCATCAGCCGAGCCCTTTTGTTTTAGTTGTGAAAAGTAAATAAAGGATTGTCTTTGATTTCTATAATTCATGGTAGTAATTTCAGCCCTGTCCGAGCTGGTGCTCAGTTGTTATGCCAGAAACTGTGTTTTTGATGCATGCACTGTATACTGAATTCCATGCACCATACATGAAATCCAAGGTACAGTGCTTGAACGTCTGGCACCCAGGCATGCTGCTAGACGTTTGAGCACCGTGCCTGAAAAGGGGCTAGTGTACTAGACTGCTATCCAACCTCATTTTCCAATTTCCAAAATGTTAGATCACTTTCAAGATACGGAAAGTTTTGTGGAGGCCACTTCTTTCCCAGTGGGTTTACCCTATCCTTTTACAGGTAGTTGCCACTAGGTTACTCAATCCTTTTCCATGTTGTCAAAAAGTCAAAAGTCAGAGTAAAAACAGGTAAAAAAAAAATAACTCAAAATAAATATAATAAAAGGCAAACAATCTAAAGGAAATATTTGCTCCAGTGAACAGATTGAAAAGCTTGCCTCATCCATGCTACCTAGCAGCAATTTTCTGAAAAAGGATAGGATAAGCCCACTAGAAGAGAAGTGGCCTCCAAAAAACTCTATGTATCTTGGAAGTGCTCTAACATTTTGTAAATTGGAAAATGAGGTTGGATAGAAAGTAAAATCAGGTATCTTTTGATCTAGGACAGGGAGAAGGCCCTATTTAGGTATGTAACCAGTCTCAGTTTATCCAAATTTCACAGGGGTACCATGCCCATGCTCCAGAGCATGGTGCTCCAACGTATGGGCACCATGCCCAAAAATTGAGGATTTGTGCATGACTGTGGTGGACTGCTGACTAGCCCACGATTATTCTTTGAGCAGCTTTAGACTTGTTGACAAGTTCATCAGAAACACAAGTACAGGAGGGGTACCTGCTCTGGTTCTTACACTAACTTGAATGTTGTTTGAAGTTTGAAGGCGTCAAAGTTTGCAAACAAAGATGGAGTCTTGTCCTATTGGTCAATAATGACACATTTTTCCAAATCCCCGTTATTGCCGACCAGTAGGATTCGAGACTCCGTTTTTGTGTTCAAATTTCGTAGCCTTCAAGCTCTTACTTCCATGGGTACTCTTTTGCAAAAATAGAATTATGCGGTTAAGGAATAGCCCAATTAACATTTCGAGCAAGTTTCTGGCTCAGAATGATGATAAAATGCAAATTTTGCATTTTAACAACATTAAATTTTGTTGTTATTATCCCGTGATGATGAGGTAGCAATATCCGTTTTCATCGGGTAGGGTATAATCTGTCTATACTGCACTAGTTGAGTACTTTAAGCAATTGAGGTATCAGTACAAAGACAATACACACTGCCATGCAAGTTTGGGAGTAAGAAGAACAAGCACGGTATTTTGTATTTATACATTGATGGCACTTTACACAAGGGACTCGTACCATAACAAATAATCCAAAAACAATTTTTTCGAATTTAATTTAGAAGTCTAGGATTATAAATTAAATTCAAAAGACTTCTAAATTAAACTGATTTATTGGTCATGGTACAAGTCCCTTGTTTATAGCAAGAATAAATAAGGGAAGAATTGAGAACTCCCATAACCTTGATGTCAGCATCCTGAATATCTTTTGGTCCGATATTATTTACCGGGGATGGAGCCTGGGTGGAGCTTCGCGTGTTGCCTCTTGCAGTATAAAGTGTTACCTCCAACGAAAAATTATGAAGCAGTCAGAAAAGGCGGGAAATTCAAACAGTGCTGGTTCTGAGGATATTACAAATGGAAACGACTTTTCAATCTCGGGTCAGATTTGCAATATGAAGCTTATGTTATCACGACCCTTCACAAAGACGGTGAAGCCCAAGGGAATGCGGCGTTTGATGACTCGGGGGAGCAATTAAGCAACTTGAACGCTGAAGTGAAGACCTAACAGGCATGCATTTAGTTCAGATTCAATAGGATCGGTGTGATCATTGTAATTTTATTTTGGTCTTCTCAGGACTGTAAAGAATCGCATCTAGAACAGGTATTAAACTTGGACAATTTAAGGTATTTAGTTGTCGAAATGTACTCAATGAGTTATTATGTTTTGTTTTTATGGCACTTGAGCATACTCAAGTGCCATATAGCGATCGTAATTTCTGTCGGTCTGTCTGTCTGTCGTTCTGTCGGTCTGTCCAGGTTTTGCTAGTTTGGGCACTTCCACACAAGCTAGGACGATGAAACTTCACAGGCATATCAGGGACCCGACCAGATCAACTTACAAATAATCACTTCCCCAATCCAACTTTCCCCGGATCCGGGAGTCCGGAAACTATAAAGTAAAAAGGGAGCAAAAAGTAAAACGGGAGCAAAACAAAACGCTGGCCGACGGCGGGATCGAACCAGGAACCTTTGGGTTAACAGTCCAGTGTTCTACCACTGAGCTATGCGACTCTGTATCAGAAAGCGAATGCGAGGATAATAATGGTTTAAAGATGGTCAGTCCAAGTCAAACAAATCTAGTGAAACGTTTGGCAGGAATATCAGCGAACCGACCAGATTAACTTGGATATAATCATATTCCGGATCCGAAACTTGACATATGTCAAGAACAATTGCCGATAACTGGGGGGGGGGGGGCTGGGGGCTGGAGGGGGGGCACCCAGAACCTCGTGAAACGCTTCCACATAAGCTAGAACGATGAAACTTGGCAGGCGTGTTGGGAAACCGACCAGATTAACTTGGAAATAATCACTTCCCCGATCCGGCCATCTTGGGGGCAGTGGAGGGATGGGAGATCCGGAAAGTAGTAGCATGCCTAACTTTTGAACGGATAATCAGATATGCCTGAAACTTGACATATGTCAAGAACAAGTGCTTCAGAAGCTCAATTTCAAATCCGGACCAGATCCGATAACTGGGGGGGGGGGGGCTGGAGGGGACACCGGAAATCTCATGAAACGCTTCCACATAAGCTAGGACAATGAAATTTGGCAGGCATATAAGGGAACCGACCAGAAGAACTTGGAAATAATCACTTTCCCCATCCGGTCATTGTGGGAGGAGTGGAGGGATGGGAATTCCGGAAACTAGTAGCATGTATAACTTTGGAAAATCAGACATGCAAGAAACTTGACATATGTCAAGAACAAGTGCTTCAGATGCTCAGTTTCAAATCCGGACCAGATCCGATCACTGGGGGGGGGGAGCTGGAGGGGCAACCGGAAATCTGGTGAAACGCTTCCAAATAAGCTAGCACAATAAAACTTGACAGGCATGTGAGGGAACCAACCAGATTAACATGGAAATAGTCGCTTCCCCGATCCTGCTATCGCGGGGGGTGGTGGAGGGAAGGGGAATCCGGAAACTAGAAACATGCATAACTCTGGAATGGATAATCGGACATGCATAAAACTTGACAATTGTGAAGAACAAGTGTCTCAGATATTCAGTTTCAAATCTGGACCAAATCCGAAGAGAGGGGGATTAGAGGGGGGTACCGGAAATGTCGTGAAATGCTTAGGGTCGATGGATCGGGATGTCACAGTAGAAGGGTTGGAAGGGGTTTTCCCGGATTTCCGGTGATCACGAGTTAGGGTACTTCGAGGGGTACTTCCACATGTACTAGGACCATGAAACTTGGCAGACATATTAGGTACTCTTCCAGGTCAACTTGAAAATAGTTCTTTTCCCGATCCGATGATCATGGGGAGATTCTATTGACATGCATAACTTTGGAACAGGTGATCAGACGTGCATGAAACTTGTCAAGTGTCAAGAACAAGTGACTCAGATGATCAATTTCAAGTCTGGAACGGATCTGATAACATCGGGAGGAGCTGAATGCGGGGGGAGAAATCTCTTGAAGCGCTTAGAGTCGAGAGATCGGGATGGGACTTGGAGGGAAGAACAAGCATAAGCCACAGATACATTGTAGAGGCTTAACGGCCTGCCATTCAATTTGCAAATATATTATTATTATTATTAATATCATTGACAAAACAGGACCGATCGTGTCACAGTGGGGGGAGTTGGAGGGGGTTTTCCCTAATTCCGATGATCACGAGTTATGGTACTTCCAGATGTGCTATGACCGTGAAACTTTGCAGGCATGTTAGGGACTCTATTAGATTGGCTTGAAAATATAGTCCCTCCCCCGACCCGATCATCGTTGGAGGAAGATACAGTTGTCAATGAGTGGTATAACCATTTCAGATCTACTAGATCAAGCCCATTTTCTGATGAAATGAATATCGGGAGAGAGATCCAGCCTTGAAAACTGCAAACCGTATCTGACAAACATGCTAACTGTTCTTACAAGTGCCATATGAGCTTTCAGCTCTTGTTAAGTTGTACTGTCCACAAAATTTAGTTCATATCACTTTCTCGTGTAGTTGCAAAACACAGTAGGCTGTAAACTATTTCCTAATTTTAGATTAACTATTGCTGATTGTAAGATATCTTTTAAGACGTCTCAATTTGTGGAAAGGACTTATTATTCTTGGTCAAAAATGTGTATCATTATCTCGGATAGTTGCAGTTTACTTCTGGCTAAATTTGTCGTTGTCTATGCTAATAACAGACCGCTTTTTCATCATCGTTTTTTTTACATTATCATGTTTTTGCATCATTCAAATTCCAATTTTGGGCATAGCTGACTAACTATACCCAAAGAGTTGTTATGTTTTGTTTTAAGTTGTACACTGTACACAAAATTTAGTTCATAGCCTTTCTCGGATACTTAACAGTTGGTAAAACAGTTGGGTTGAAGTATTTCCTAATTTTAAATTAATGACTGATTATGGAAATTGACAACTGTACGATTTCATTCAAAACGTCTACATTTGGGATACAACTTATTATTGTTGGTCCAAATGTATATCATTATCTCGGGTAGTTGTCTAAATGTTTCATTATCTATCCTATTAAAACTCTTTTCATTAATCACGATAAACCTGCCAGCCATGGAGATTACATGAATATTTTTGTGTGAAAAAAAGAAGAAGTAAATGTTACTTCCCACTTCTCCAGAGACGGATATTCTACCTGACTTTCTAAGCCTAGAGTAAAAAAATTTGGAAACTTGTCCCTTCCTTCTTTGAACTTGTAGTATTCAGTCCAAATCGGTCCTTTTCTGCCTGATTGAACATCACTTCTATCATCTCACTGTACTTTAGCCCCTTATCTCGTCTTTTAAACTAGTGGTAGCTGCGATTTAATTGTAGAGCATACGGCAAAATGTCGGCCTTTTTCTGTATAATTTGAATTCGGCGCACTTTCTTGACACGAAGAACGGCGATCAGAAGAACCAGCGCCAATAATTACTCTGTGGTCGGGACAGGCGCCGAGTAGGCTCCACCCGCGATACTTGAGAATCGGGCGGAAAGACAGGTCGCATGATTCAAGTCTTCTCAATTCTTCCCTTATTTATTCTTGTTTATAGTGCCATCTATGTATCATAATTAATTTCCGTGACATGGGGATGTGAACTGGTTTGATGATTTTGCCTTTGGGCAGGATCACTGTTCCTACAGCCCCCTACCTGACTATTGTAGTGGTTTGCAAAGTCTGTTCACAAGGCTCTCTGAAGCTCAGATGGTTAGAGTACCTGCCTTGTAAGCAGAGGGTCATGGGTTCAAATCCCAGCTGAGGAGCATTTTTGTCTTCCAGTTCACTACTTATAAAAATGGTATGTTGTATGTTTCTTTCACTGTCCCTGCTTCATTTACTGTTTTTTTTTAATGGAAAGAATTTATTTCCTTCTAGATCATTACTGATGTCCAGTTTGCCATTTTTTCTGTTTTAAATACAATTATTTTGTAATAGAAAGAACTTTTTTCCTTCTAGATGATCACCGATGTCCAGCTTGCCGTTTTTTCTAACGTGTTGGGAGTCAGCCTGTTCCTGCTAGTTGTTTTGTACCACTACATCTCAGTAAATAACTCAAAATAAGGTATGAAGCAACTGGCATATGGAGATTATTCTTCGACTGGACATGATCATGTTCAGTTGGCATAAAAAGATAGATTCGCAGCAGGTTCGTTTTCTTCCAGATACAGCCTAATGAGGACGCATGCCAAGAACTGTCTAAATATCGCTGAAGAAAATCGTATCTGGCTTACCTGTTTGAGCAATTTTTAGATCAAATTAGTGTTCTAGCTTGTTTCAAACCTTTGAGTTGGGATTGTAGGGCCTATTAAATGGATTTAAGATTTAAATAGCATAGTTACCAGTGGTTGAATATTCTAACTGTGGTGTTGTGTCGATGTCATCCATATAAAACAAAACCAGAAGTGATAACTGCACTTGAATAGGAATCGCATTACTGTCAAATTCTGTCCTATAAGCCAAACTATGGAAGCTGTTTCATAAACTAAGAAAACAGTTAACAGAGAAGCAGTAAACAGTTTTATTTGTGAGACTGTAGGTTCGATTGTTTTCTGATCATGCAGTTCAGATTCCGGTGTGAATCAAATTGCTCACTCAATGTGTTCTTTGAGACATAACAAATCTTCCCTCTCATGTAATCGTGATTGCAGAGGGTTCTTTCGGTACGTAGTTTTGTTTGAATTTTATCTAGTCAGGCGAATTCGAAACCCTGACGTATTTTCTCTGATGAGGCTTTATTACGTTTCTTCTCATCGTCACTTACCTGCAAAATTGTGCGAGCGTCTCCCAGGAAGATGATGAGATAATTCTTCAGGCATTAGCCTCTTTATGTTATGGATACTCAATCATGGTCGAGTACTTGCGGACTGCCACTTCCGTATGTAACTTTCCGTCCGTAACGTCAAAATTTTGACATTATGATGTAGAGTCCGCTGTGTTGGCAATTACTTTTTCTGTAATGACTGCATTTGAAGACTGGTATAAATTTTCATTAGCGAAACCTGCAGAGGGGATTCTTAGTTCCAGTGTAGGAATCAGTAATTGACAGCAGAGGCTTTACTGGCCAAAATGTTTGGAGGGGAGGGGGTAAGGTATCTACCTACTGGGCCCCCCCCCCCCCCCCCCCCCCGATACGTGACGCCCCTGGTTGAGAGCATACACTACAGTTGGCCTAGATTGAAGTGGTGTGGTACAATTATTGATCAAATGTTTATTTCAGGTGTTACCTACACGCATCAGTGGTTTGGACAGGTGTGAGATGTCCCGATTTTGTTTCTGTTTTCTACTGGGAGTATTTTCTAATTTAAAATAAAGGTGGTTTAACTTGACTTTCTTTAATTTGTATCCGATCTCCATATAAAAAAAAAATGGCGTAATATAGGTTGTTGCCAACCAGAAAGTACGGCCTTACCAGCCATTTCCATACATAAAATAAAAAAGAGGTTCATAAATTGCACTGGCGAAACTGGACTTGGTGGGCCACGAAAATTCAGATATTTTCTGAAGACATTTTCACAAGCAAAGGGACAAAACAAAGAGTCCAAGTCCACTCCACCCCAGTAAGTAAAAGAGAGCTATGGACCTCAAAACTGAAGTCCTTTATGAGGCAAGATGAAAACCAACGAAGGACTGCCATTACTATATTTGATAGTGCAAAACGGGTACGTCAGCTGAATTTTATTAGAGCTATATTTCGGCCCTTCTTGGCAAGGGTACTCTACAGGCTCAAAAACGACTCTCAAGTTGGAAAACTAAGTTCGAAGTTTTTCCCGCTCTGAGTTTGAAGAGGACCCTTGCCAAGAAGGGCTGAAGTATAGCTCTAATAAAATTCAGCTGACGTATCCGTTTTGCACTATCAAATATGGTTCGCAGTCAGCTTGGATTGAAGGAATATTTATGCCATTACTACTGTCGGTACAAGATGAGTATCGTCCAAGACCAACGGTTATTCGACCATCGATTGTGATTTCGGAGTTGTGTAAGGGCATGATTGCAAAATTCTACAATAGTGGGTATCTTCAGTCCCGTAAGATGACTCGCTTCAATATGCAACAGAACCGATTGCGTTCCGCCTATGAGTGAGGTGTATTGCGAGGACTGGAGGTTACATCGCTTGAGATGCCAATTACATGACAGGCAGCATCGTTGCCTGCGCACAACTTGTCGGGATTCTACACATCCTTGTAGAGTACTCTTTACCAGATGAAAACGGACTTGAGTCGTTCTCAGCCAGTAGATCAACAAGTTGCGAGTTTTCGACAATAGTGAAGCGAGTCCGGACTGGTCTTGAAGAAAATTGCAATCCCCACAGTCAGAAGTACCATAAGAGATACCACGAGGATCCGCGGTTTCAACAGATAACACTTCGGATGTTATCTGTTGTGTTAGAAAACGTTATGCATGAAATGTTATGCATAACAAGCTTTGTTAGGAAGAGCCAAAAAAGCATCTACTGACTTCATCTATCTTTATTCCGTATCGTCATGATGTCGGAAAACTCAGCAGATACTTTTTGGCGGTTTTTCGGCTCTTCCTGATAGTAACGCTTATTATGCATAACATTCTGAAACAACAGATAACATCCGAAGTGTTATCTGTTGAAGCCGCGCATCCTCGTGTTATCTGTTATGAAACTTCTGACAGTGCCGCAGCACACGGAGTGACGTGTGCTAGGAAATCGCGAATGATGGTCAAATCTTGTGCCCTTACTACACCGACTACCCCATGTGAAATTCGCTAAGTTTGTGTTAAAGACTTTGTGTCGAAGTAAAGGTGCTTCCAACCCCCTCCCCCCTAGAGCACAGCATGTCCATGTGGGACAATCACTACCACTCAAGGCGTTTAAAACATATAAGCACTCATGATGCTTAGTGCAGAACATCAGCAAAACTGTGAGAACTTGGCATTAAAGCTGGATCTTTTTTCAATCAGTGCCTAATTATCTTTCTTTGTTGCTTCAGTCCCCTCGGTAGTTTCGGACGGATGATCTTCGTACGAAAATAGAACTTTGAGATCTCCTTTAACTGCAGCTAAAAGCAGCGGTGTACCCAGGCAAGCTGGAACCAAATAGAGCAATGCTGGCTGTGCATGCTTGAAAACATGCATGACGAAAATGGTGGTAAGGAGGCCACCGATGTACGCAAGGAATGTGGCGTTGAAGTACGTGTTACGGCCTCTGCTTAAACTGAAAGAAAAGGCAGAAGTAAGTACAGTCGGACTTGAATGAGCAAAAGGCTGGTGTACTCTATACAGTGTTGTGCTCAGTTGTTCAGACTCGTCTTGTCGGAGGAGTAATTGCATTACCTGAATGGAACCGTCGGGGCTCTGAAAGCACTACCATGCCATGGTTGGTAAGTAAAGTAAGAGTGGATTTTGTGACTCGAAACGCTCTCAATTGCTTGAAAGGTACTCGCTATTACCCAGTTCTGATAATTATGCTGATACCCAATTTTAGTGTCGGGTTTTGCCATTCCCAACGGACAGTAACCTACGTACCGCAAACAGGTGAGCCTGAAACTGGAGCTCAAAGGAATTCAACTTTCAAGGGTAGGCTACTAGTCAATCAGACGCAGGAAAGTTATGATAGACCACGTCAAACCGAATAACAATAGTTACGTTTTTTGTCTCTGGTTGCTGTTCCGTGTTCTGTGTTCACAGTTGTCTGATTTGGGTAAAGAACGGTGTTTTGCTTACGTTGTTCCGTGTTTTGTCACTGTTCTGACGAAAACACAAATTTAGGAGCCTGAGCATGTCTTGAGCGGAAAATCTGATAAATTGCAAATTATATTCCAAAACGACCGTACTTTAGTATCCAGCTTTATCCTCCAAACTTCTGCAATTCTTTCTTTTTTATCTGTGAATCTCTCTGCAATTTTCTATCTCAACAGTGATAAAACATGCTAGGAGAGCAAGTTCCGTGTTTTGCAGAACAGACAGCGGAACACAGAACACGGATCAGGGAATAGCATACAAAAACGGGAAAATGAGAAACTGCGTGTTCCGTGTTTTGACAAAAACGGGAAAAACATTAAACAGAGAGTAGCGACCAGAACAGAGACAAAAAACGCAACTAATGTTCCCTTCCGGTTTTCTGTGAATTTGATTTCGTCTATTGGGATTGGTTCGAAACTAGCCAAGCAGAATATTCCCCAAACTAGTCTGATTGGCTAGTATCCTCGAAAGTTGAATTGATTTCATCTTGGGTCTGAGCTTAAGCTTGTACCCGAAACTGGTACCAGTGTTCATTGCAAACGGTAGAAACCCGGCAAAGCGGCGGTCTCGGGAGCGATTCTCAGTACTAGTGTAATACCAAGTACTTGCTAGAACCCGTTGTGAATGGAGATTAAGGGTAACGAAAACGGAGGCAGTCTAAGGGCTCTCTTTCTGTTCTCATTCTACTCGTACTCAGAAAATGAATGTAATCTAACGTCAAACATATCATTTTTTTGTCATATGTTATTTGTGTGAATGACGATCCAGTGCTAGCGTATATAATACAAGCTATTAAGGAAATAAAGTACATTATTATTATTATTATCACTAATAACGATAACTTCTTGGACAACTCCGTGCTGTGGTGGGATGAGAGTAAATAGTTGCGTTTTTGCGATACCACAGTCAAAAGACGTGTTTGTGGCTGTCGTGGTATCTGCATTTTTGCAGTTATCGTGGTATCTGGCTAGTTATCATGGTATCTGATATTCAGATAATAAGGTCGACCGCGATAATTGATCGTGGTATCTGAAAAAGTCATTTCACTTTCATCACCCAACGATAGAGCCTAGGATTTTGTAAAATTGGTGGGAAAGAAGTTTGGCACTTAGTGATGTGACTGGATCAGTATTTCTTTTTGACTTTGAAAAGCACAATTTCGGTTCAGTTCAAAAATCGGTTGCGTTTTTATTGCGTCCCGCATACGCCTTCGAAGGTTGAATATTCCACACCGCTCGACGCTACCAAGATTTATTCAGCCTAAGAGGTTGGGATCAGAACACCCGAATTAGTGGCTAACAACTTATCGGTTCACTAGTGGTGTTGTCCTTCGTTTGGAGAGACTTGTTGGCAGATGTGCTAATAAACTGTCTTGTTGCGTTTTTATTTATTCAGTTAAACGTAAGAGCAGCTAAAATGGTTAACCCATGGTTCACACTGCTGCGATTTCACGCAAAATTCTGCATCATGCGACCTACGACACAAATCGTGCGACAAGCAACGCAATACTTTGTGTTTTGTCGCAGTGTCGGATGCGTTGAAATATTTCAACTGATCCGCATAACGCATGCGATTCTTGAGGGAAAGAAAAGAAAAAACAAAGACTAGTTGATTTTCAAGACTAAAAATTGCTCTACCTTGGTCTGACTGTGGTCCTAGGATGGCTGAATGCAAAATATCTTCTGAATAAACTTGTATTAACCTGTTTTGAACAAGATGACATACGGGTTTGACTGAAAATTTCCTAATGATGGGTGGTATTCAGATGGGTAATCTCCCAATATCTTCAGACTCTGTTTCCCCAAGGGTTTCTTTGTCCTTTTGCAGAATAATCTCGCCGAAAAATTTCGTTTTCCATTTGCGTCTGCGTGGTAGTCGGAACGTCCATGCGATTCTGTCGCACGTCCGAACATCAAAGAAAAACCGTCGCAGCAGTGTGAACCAAGGGTAAATCGCGAATTATGCCTTGCGACGACAAACATAAACCAGAAATAATGTTCTTAATACTGCTTGCAAGACCGCGTTTCAAAGCCTGGGTTCAGAGGAATGTCCGCTCTCAGCAAAATACAGCACAGAAATATCCTGATCCTTTCAACTAGAGCGCTATCCCTAGCAGAGATCTTGCGTCCATAAGTTAGTTTTAATATTGTTAATTGTAGTGTATTGTGCTATTTCAATGCTTCCGTGTTTGTAACCCGGCTAGAGGGTCGTCGCAAAGTGTGTGTGTTTCTGCGTTGTTTTATACAATTGCCTTTTTAGAATTTCGTATTTAGTTTCTTTTTATTATTATTTAAAAAACAAGAGGGATCTGAGCTTTGCAGCAGAAAAATACTTCAGGGACCTTGGAAATGATGCCAAAACTAACTAATAATTCTTCGACATATGAGCTGTCGAGCACAGGCGTGCACATTTTCTCTGTCGTTCGGGAACTTGTTCATTCGCATGGCCCGGCACCGTTAAAGTTCAAATGAAAGCCAATCGTTGTTTGTCAATAATAATAATAATAATAATAATAATAATAATAATAATAATAATATATTGCAAAAAAAAAGGCCACAAAGCCTCTACAAAGTTCTTTTGAAACATTCAGAGTCGTACATTTGGGAAAGAAACATTCCATCAATTTCTTTCTTCAATTGGCTTATTGATGGGGAGTTTGCTGCTGTTTCTTCGGGCAGTTGATTCCAATGGGGTGGCACGCGGTTTTTGAAACTCCACCGACCAATATCTTTGCAGAACCTCTCTGCGGTGAGTTTGAGGCTATGACCGCGTAAGTCAAGAAGTATATACTCTTGCTATTTCACGAAATGATGATAATTTCGGGTCATAACCAGAGGTGATAGGACGGGTTGGGTAATGACAGTCGGATCATTCCTAGCGGAAACCCATATTCATTTGGGTACCGTCCACAGATTTTAGTAGGCGAGAGAGCCGGGACTTAAGCTCTGGACACACAAAGCGCGACGTGCCGCGTTGCAGGCGGTCAACGAATGTGAGTGATAAAAAGTATAGAGTCGCTATGTGTCAATTAAGAGAAATCCGGTAGAGATTTTAAAATCCGCAAAAAGACCGTAGTATCCGATACCACTGTAAACACGATTAATTGCAGATCCAGTTACCGTGGTATTAGAAATCCTGGTATCTGCAAAAACGCAACTAATAGTAAGTACGTAAGTAAGTAAGTAATTTATTTATGACTCCCCATTTCGGAAAGGTGGAGTAAATAATAGCCGCGTTCGTTTTCGTCTTTCGTCGTTGTCGGTACGAAGAATATCGTTTAAATATTTTCATATTAGTGTTTTCTTTGGCACGTCATATAAACGTCGCTTCACGAACGAAGTTGATACGAAAACGTAAATAGTCGAACTAACTCAATATTTGCAACAACAGCCATAATAAAGTACTAAAAATGGATTTTTAGCATAACAGGACCACTGTTTTAAACTTGGCTTACAAGTTTATTTTGTTTTATCGAGAACTTTGAAAGTTCGCGCCTAATTACTGAACGGAGATGTCGAAACTGACTTTCCGGCTGGGTTCGTCGTTTCAGGCGAACCGAACGACGAAAATGAACGCAGCTAATGATCAGCAGACCACCAAGTGGTGATGGTCAGTAAACAGCCAAACAGTGTCAAATGAGTTAGTCCTAAGACTACGTTTAAACTGACTTACCTGTTGTCAAATCTAAGTAGAAGAGCGATGAAAATGCCTGGGATTACGATGTCACCCAAGCCCAGCATTGCAAAATTACTGGCAGAGAGACCATTTTCGATTATATCTTGAGGGAAGATCACTGAAAAAGATTCAAATAAGTGCACGTCAAATTGAAAGCACTGTTGTCCCTACCAAAACGTCGTTAATTTGCATTTTTATTTTGGATTTTATTTTTCCTTGTGTCTTACGCCGTGTTTAATTTGGTTCTACTCTCGTACATATAGATAGATATGTTTATTGATCCCACTCGTAGCGCCGACATGGCACTAAATACGTCGACCATTACATTTAAATACTTGAATAACTGAGTAAAATACTTGAATATATACAATTATTACATAAAAGAAAATAAATCACTTAGAATTCACTTGTTTTTTGTTAATCTTCTCAGTGAAATATGGTACAAAGGAATTTGAATACCGGTTTGTCCGACATTTAACTGGCACAAGGAGACTTTGATGCCGTGTCCATCCTGTCACCGGTGCTAGATCGGGCAGAATATCTCTGTGTTTTTCACTGGCAAGGATTGGTCGGCCAAAACGTAAAATCAAGTTTTCCCGGCGGACATGGATTGGCTCAAGTCTTAATAGGAGGAGGGAAGCTTCGTAACCAACCAATGATAGTTTTCGATTACTTCATCGTCTCCCGCGTTTTTGCAGTGCTACAGAGATGTTCAACGATTACCGTGTTCTGAACTTTTCGCAGTTGGCATACGCGCATCGTACATCTCTAAGAAATCGGTTGCTACTGTCGCAAAATTGCATAGTTGTGGCATTATGCAACCCGTGGCTTCGCCTGTCCTTGCCTGTTTGGGTTAATATGTATAAAAAAGACGGGTGTGGCTAATTTACGTGGTGTTGTAGCCTAATAAGTTCTTTATTTTTGTTTGTGTGTTTGTTGTAGTGTTTGTTTATGGCTTCTGGCCGGAATAATAAAGTCTCGAATTGTATTTCAGTCCTAGCATAATGCGGCACGCTCTGATTTGCAGTGATTCAATCTCTTCGTTATGTTGTATGCTTCTTTGCACAAAGGGTCCCCAAACTGGGCAGGCATACTCCAGTACTTTGTCACCAGTCGAGTTTTCTTTGAATCTACTCAAGATTCCTCACTGTATGTCTTTAGGAGCTTCTTCCACTTTTATCGAAAGGGCTGAACAAACATTTTTTCCAGCAAGTCAATGCAGGAAGCCCATTCCATTATCTTTATGCCTGGGCCTCGCCACGGACACGCCTGTTCGTAAATCGTTTTTTAGACGTTTTTAAGAACAGTTCTTAGCTGTTTTTAGACGTTTTTAGGAACACTTCTGAGCGGTTTTTAGAGGATCCTTTTCAACCCGTTCATAGAATCTGGGGATGGAATAATCCATCTCCCGTTTTTAATTTCTGATGAACAACCAATGAGAGAGGAGCGACCTAAATTTCTTAAAAACCGGTCTCAAAACGTCTAAAAACCGAATTATGAACATGTGGATCCGTAGTGGGGCCCGGGCATTACAGATCATACTACTTAAGTAAACATGACTGAATAAATGACGCGTGGTAAACATGACAGGGATTCTTCAGGAGATAGTGGTCCACTACTATTTTATTTATTTATATATTCGTTCCCACAAGCCGCATCGCTTTTTCATGTGGACATGCAGTTTGTTCCAGGAAGTCGATTGTTTTCTTTTGCTAATAAACAATAGTTGCGTTTTTGCTGATACCATGGTATCTGTTACTACGGTCTGAAGTAGTTTTTGCAGTTATCGTGGTATCTGATACCACGGTCAAAAGGCGTTTTTGTAGTTATCGTGGTATCTAAATATTCTTTGAATCTGGCCAATTATCTTGGTATTAGATATCCATATACTACGGTCCGACCGTGGTAACTGGTCGTGGTATCTGAGGAGTCATCTCACTTTCATCAAATTTTTTCAAATTGATGAGAAACAAGTTTAGCACTTAGTGATGTAACTGGATATCAGTTTTTCTTTTGGGATGACTGCGAAAAGTGCAAATAGTCGTTTTTGCAGACCACCCTATGCCAACGACAAAACGACTAATTGCAGATCCAGTTACCTTGGTAATAGATACCACGGAATTCTGAATGTATAGTAACATTCGCCACCAGTAACGATTTTACTTTCTCATGCTTCCGATTTCGTCTTCAGGCTTTCGCTGCAAACGTCTATTGTGAGATTTTATCGCAGTACCTGGTAATAGAGGTAGGTGTTTGACAGTGCAAGACGGATACGTCAGCAAAATTTTATTAGAACTATACTTCGGCCCTTCCTTGCAAGAGTCCTCTTTCTGAAAAGGTCTATCTTCGCTCGTGGCGAGCTGAAATGCTGCAACCTATATAGCCAAGGCGGGGGTTTCGCTTGATAAGTAATTCACCAACTTTTAAAGTAGAACTGAAAACCTAAGTCTTGCATTGTTTCATAATTTTTTTTTTAAACACACAGTGCCGCCGTCGGTCCGCCTAGTTCTTTTCTAACCAGTCCTTCCCGCGCCACTGCATTGCCAGTCCGCTACTTTCTCTGCTGGAGATTCGTCGTGAGACGATGTGTCCGCTGTTCTGCGCGGTTACAAACCGCGAAAAACGGATTTCAGTCTTGTGCTGGAATTTTGGGATTTGTGTCAAGGTATCTGGTCACCAAATACTAGCTGCGTTCGTTGCACTCCGGGCTGTCTCTGGTGTTTAGTCACCAGTGTCCGGTTCTTCCCTTAAAACGCGTTTTTTTGGTTCACCTGTGAGTTGATGAAAACCGGCTAACTCCTCGCTGCAGCAGGGCTCACGAGCAGGTTCTGGTTAGTCCGCACCGGTGAGATAAAACCGGACACTGGTTAGTTCAATAAGACCAAAGGTGTCGATGGGATCCCAAAAATCTAAGATTTGATCCAGACAATTCGGTCTCGTCTTCGTCAGGCTAACCATCAGAGAAAACCGAGTTCAGATATTCTATCTACCTCTATAAGCCATATCTATTTTGACGATATTGACCGAAACTTCCTGCTTTACAACTACCAAATTTGCGGTTTCGCCCGAATTCCCAGCGAACTACTAGTCCAGCAAAAAAAGAAAAATTCAGAAACGAAGCCGGTGTATCTCCTTATCCCTATAAAGAAATCTAATAAACTTTAAATAAAATTTTGACTTAAAAAAAATGCGGGTACAACCCGATTCTGGACTAATTATATTTCCGGGTAAAAAATGATCATTATATACAGACTCAGCGTCTCTTCTTACCATTAAATATATCATCTAATCAATTTCAGATAAAGCTTTTACTTTTAACATATTTTCCGGTTTTGGCCGGATTACAGGCGAACTAGTTTCCGGCGAGAAAATGGTTTTGACCGTCGGGTTCAGCATTTCTTCTTACCCCTAAATCAAACATTTAATCAACTTCAAATGAAACTTTTACTTTTAACCAACTTTCCGGTTTTGCCGGATTCCGGACGAACTACTGGTCCAGCGAGAAAATGGTTTCCACCATCGTGCTCAGCATGTCTTCTTACCCCTAAATCAAACATTTAATCAACTATAAATGAAACTTTTACTTTTAACAAACTTTCCGGTTTTTGCCGGATTCCGGACGAACTACTTGTCCGGCGAGAAAATGATCGTCCCCATCGTGCTCAGCATTTCTTCTTACCCCACAATCGACTATCACAGCTGTTTAAAAATATTTTGTTTGTCCCTTAAACTGAACCCCCTCCCCCACCCCCAAATATAGGGCTACAGAGCCCATCTACGAACTCGACCTTACCCTTGACCCAAACAATCCTCATACCAAGTTTCATCAAAATATCTCATTCCCTTCGAGAGTTATCGTGCTTACAGACAGACGGACGGACGGACAGACGGACAACTTTTGCGATGTCATAGGTATCCCTCCACTTACGTTTTGGGACCCCGAAAACGGGTTATAAGAGTGGTGAGAAGTCACCGGTGGATGCAAAAACGGCTTATAAGAAAAACCGGAGACCACCGGTGAGAACTCCCGTGACAAAGAACGCAGCTACTGAAAACATGCATGATGCGCCCTTCGGCTAACCTTTAAAGCAGAACTGAAAACTGATACTATTTCATTGTTTTCCTTCTCAAGCCTGTCTCCGTATTTATTTTCTAATATCTTCCGGCGAATTTAGACTGGAATGCAGAACTTGTATGCCTAAAACGGAAGTAAAAGCTCTTGAACTTTTAAAAGTTTAGAAGCTAAGTAGAGCAGAATATATGCGGTAGAAAAACAAAAAAGTCGATTTTAAACACAGCTTACACAAGCTGTGATTTTAAGTAAGAAAAGGAGGCTAACTTCATACTTACATTTTATGGGAGCTTCGAACGATTTGGCGACAGTGACCATGACATTGGTTCCGAATACCCAGAAAATATCATACACGAACAAGCCGCATAACAAGATGCAACCAGTGACGACAGAGTTAAGGTGGAGAAGTTCTACACCGTTTACAGCGAAGGCGAGTCCAAATAGGTTGTTGGCGATCCAGTGCTAAAATAAAGAGACATTGCGTAGTACAAAGCCAGAAGCAATCGGACCAGTAGGCACTGTTTGCCAGATCGTGATCCAAGAAATACACCACTATCTTTGAAAAATACGATAAAATTTTTACTTTTAACCCAAAATTGCAAGAAATCTCAAGAACCTTACATGGACTGTCAATAGAGCCCAAACAATTCTAATACGCCAGCAAAAGAAAAAATCCGCCAATAGGTAGTAAACATCCACCAATATGGCAACACTGCCAATACTCTATATGATGAAGTCCAAAACACGCCAGTGATCCTCAGGAAGAAGGAGTAAACGTCTCCCTAACGACTCAAACTCAACAACTCAAATCCTGTGTCAAGCATTCACGGCGATCTTTGAGAGCAGCTGTGATACCGCTTCTGGCTCTTCCGCTAGGTACCCGGCGATTTTGTATCGGCAAGGAGAGTTAGTCATCAGGAGTATAGGCAATAACCTACTAAAGCCCACAATAAACTAAAGCTTGTCTTTGCAACAAGAGGTAAGAAAGTTTTCACACATTTACTGCCCAGGACCTTCACGTATCTCCTCTTGATCATTTTTGCCCACACCATCTAGGGAGAGAATGTCCTTTTTTCTTCCTCGATTTTTTAATTTTTTCATCTTTTTCGTTGGCTTCTATTTTATTTATTGTTATTTCATACTACAATGTTTCTTTTTTTGTTGGGTAGCAAATAAAACAACGTCAGAATTATTCCTTCAGCCCAAGCTGACTGCGAGCAGGGGCGTCACCATGGGGGGGGGCTCCTCTCCCCCTATAGGTCCTGAGAAAGTACTTTCTTCGGGCAAAGCCAGGCGAAAGTTCACTACACTGTAAAAAGTTTCTCCTAGTTAGGATTAAAGTTAACTGCAGTATTTACTACTAGGATTAATCTTACCTCTACTAAGATAAGATTAATCCGAGTTAGAGACAATATTATCTTTTTAGAGACAAGATTAATTCCAGTAGCACATACTGCAAGATTATTTTTTTGTACAGTGTAGTTTGTCGTTACCATGGTAAAACAAACAAGAAATCAAATTCTGTTAACTTTTCTCTGGTGAAGTGGTAGCCATTGGTAGGTCGCTGGCAATTAAAGCGGGAGCTCGCGGGTTCAAATCTCATCCAAGGATCACTTTTGTCTTTCGGTTCACAAGACAAAGTAATTCACGACGTGGAATCCGTTTTTTTTTTTTTTTTAGTAGCACCAGATCAACTTTCCATGATCCATCAGCAGAGCGCAGACAATCACTATTTTAGAAATGCTCTTTTCCCTTACTAATACTGGCTGGAGGGGGGTGCCGGAAATCTCGTGAAATGCTTAAGTCTCGAGAGATCGGGATGGGACTTGGAGGAAAGAACAAGCATACGGCGTAGAGACAATACTGACAAAACGAGCTGTCGGTTGTCAGCGGACGTTGAAGTCAGGGAAACTTTTCGTTGGGTGAAGGGAAAACTCGGCAAGGCCGAAAAAGCGCTAAAAATTTAAGTTACGAAACGAAACAACAGAAAAAAGGGGGGGATTTTAGAAGCTTATAACTCCATATGGGACCTAAGCTTATTATAAACGGCAGAATAAGCAAGAGGGGTTAACTACACGTCACCAATCGGAAGCAAAGGAAACTAGAAGCAGGGGCGTCACTTGGAGGGGAGGGAAATTGCCGCCCTTAGCTCTCCAAGAGGGCCCGCAGCTAACCATGGACAAGTTGACGGGCAGAGAATCCGAAACATTATATGCACATTCTTTATATAAGATAAAACAACGAAAAACAACTTTCCGGGTAGATTCTTCTTGTGAATACAGCTATTTCCATATTGTTGATTACTTTTACCTTTCTTTTTTTTCACAGTTGTTCGGGTGGGGCTGAAACTGGTAATGAGTAAATATTAAGGATTCTTGTTGCGTGTAGTGTTCACGTTTAATTGTTTGTTATTTAAGTCATAGGCTAGGTGGATAATAAGTTGTTATGTTTAGTTATTTATTTATTAGATACAAGTAGTATTAATAAATTGCAGCACAAGTCCTTAGGACTTTCTTTTTGCTGCAATGGGATATTAGTAGTGTTATTTTATTTTATTTTTAATGTTTTTGGTTAAAAATAAAAACCTACCTACTTCTGCATGTTTAGTCTTCGCTATGTAACATTTGCAAAGGGTTGCCGTTGGTAGTATAATTGTACTATTTTTAGTAGGCTACATTTTTCTCAAAGTAGTGAGTTGGTAGTACATTTGAAAGAGGATCAAAGGTATCGATGGGATCCCAAAATTTAATATTTGATCCAGACAATTGGCCTTGTAGCGGTCTTCGCCATACTCGTTGAACACTTTGCTAATAAAATTTAGAAACAGATTAAGGCAAATGGCAATCGTCTGAGAAGACCAAGTTCAAATATGGACTCATCATGTGTGGTTTCCCCTATACCCTGAGTCACATCTACTTTGACGAAAGTTCCTGCCTTACTTCTGCAAATTTCGGCCGGATTCCGGGCGAACTAATCGTCTTGCAAAAAATTCAGGTTCAAAAACGGATTCAGCGCCCTTACCCCTATGTCAAACGATAAAACTTCAACATTTAACAAATTTGTGTATGTGTCCGGGTCGAAAATGATTGTCATACACGGATTCAGCTCGTTTTTTTACCTGTAAATCGAACAACTAACGAAATTCATCTAAAACTTTTACTTTTAACAAATTTTTCAGTTTTGGCCGGATTCCAGGCGATCTACTTATCCGGCAAGAAAATTAATTTTCATATTCGGATTCAGCATGTGTCCCTATCCTTAAATCAAACCCCTAATCAACTGAAGATGAAACTTATATTTTTGACAAACTTTCCGGTATTTGCCCGACTCCGGATGAACTACATGTCCGGCGACAAAATAACTTTCATATTCGGATTCAGCATGTCTCCTTACCCCTAAATGGACTATCTTATTAGCTTTTAAAACATATATTTTTCGCCCAATTATTTGAAACCCCTCCCCCTCCCATGAATATCCTGCTACGGGGCCCATCTACGAACTCGGCCTTTCTTTTTGACCCAAAGAATCCTCACACCAAGTTTCATCACAATATCTCATTCGCTTCGAGAGTTATCGCGCTGACAAACGGACGGACAGACGGCCAACTTTATAGGTATCCCTCCACTTACGTTTTGGGATCCAAGAAAGTAGTACTTTTGCAGTACATTTTAATAAAGCTTGTACCTAAAAAATAAATGAAAAATAATCTCTTTCTGTCTAAGGTGATGTGGGCCTAGTTGTATTTTTCTCATTTTATCTGAAACCTTTGGCAGGGTTCGTGCGCTTGCTCATCCACGTTTTCCCCTGACATTTTGCTGACCTTTTTTGGTGATCTTCCCTGACCTTTTCCAGCAGTTTTCCAACACCTTTCGATTACCTCAGTGAACAAGTTAACTCATTTACTGAAAAAAATGGAGCTGGAAGCTCATATGGCACTTGCAAGACTGGGTCAGAAGATTAAAGTATGAACTCGTCAATTGTGGGTTTGTTGTGATCATATGTAAGCAAAATCCTTCAGATAAGAACGGCTAGGCATGGGCACTGTTCTGTTTTTGCATTCAAACAGGAACAGGCAGAAACAGGTCACATAAGAACAGAAACAGAAAGAAAACAGGAAACTTGAAAACAGGTCCTGTTCTGTTTTAACAGAAATGATGACTTCGAAAACAGAAACAGCTGTTAAACAGGCGAAAAAAAACAGAACCGGCTGTTTAAAACAGCTTTTTTTTATTATTTGATTCCCGTATTATGTTTATGGCAGAGTTCACCTATAGTTTGCCCTGTACCATGAAGTATCTTAAATAGTTCTTCCTTGCACCGCACAGATGCCTTTCTTCGAGTTCCTTTCATAGAACAACAAATATCTTGGTCCATAATTCCAGCTGCCTTTATCAATGAATTACACTTTTTCCCGATGGAAAATGAGCCATGGAAGTTTCGTTTGTCTTAACAACAAAATTTTCGCATAGCCTACCTTTCCACTTGCATTGTTTGCCATGGTGATCGGTAATAAACTAAAGTTTACGGATCATACAGACTCAAAGTCAAGCAAGCTTCACTTCTTGACAGTGGTTGGTGATGATGGTCATTTTTTTTGTGAGGGGAGGGTCGCGAGAAATGCATGTTCAATCAGAATACCGAATAGCTTTTCCTCGGTGGTTTCTTTTGAGCGTGGTCATGCAAGGCTCAGAACGCGCGGATTTCTCGGCTGAATGTGGGTCTACTATTCTGCGAAAATCCGTGAAACGGAGTTTCACTTTCATCATCAAGTTGAACAAATCTCAACTTTTCCGTATAGAACTGAGGTTGTGCAAAAACTACTGTCAGGAATTCCAGTTATCGTTAGTTTACATCATGAACCGGTGCGGATGTTGTGATGTCGCTAAGCTAATTTCAGCCTTTCTAGCCTTTATGAAGTTGAAAGTACTAGTCTTCTGAAATCACATTCAACTTCGCTGAACAGATAATACGTCGTGTGAGCCCTTCTTGGTAATCACATGTTCGGTTTTAGTGGAAAGTTCATTTATAAACACTCCACTCTTGCGGCCGCGATAGCCGGTTTTCCGTTCTCGGTTTTCACCGTTTTATTTTGGCATTCTTATCTCGTGAACCATGACAGATACTAATTTGAAACTTGGCGTACTTATGGGCCTTGGGGTCTAGTTGTGACTTTTGGGATTCAACCCCCGATACACTCTCGGTTTGAGGGCAATTGGTTACAATTCTCCCAGGGACTAATGTTTCCTTTAAAGTTTAACCTAAGAAGGCTGGGATAGGACAATCTAGTATTAACTAGTTACCCATCACTTATTCACTTAAAACAGCTTGAAGAGCCGCTGAAAACGCGTTACTTCGTTCTTCCACTATTCACGAGTAATCGTTTTTCAAATAGTGGAATTTCCGTGTGATTTGTGGTACCTCTATGCGCTTATATTTTTGTTGCACGCCTTACGAGAGAGATTTATGATTTTTCTTCTGTTCCGGCACTATTCAATCTTCACCAATCTCACCACTGACCAATGAAAAACAGCGTTTGTGTTTAGATTAAAATTTCCCGAGTCATAGTAGAATTTGTGTTGTGGGGACGGCCGCACATATTTTGAACGTCATAACTAGAGCAGATAGTGGAAAATAAAAAATACCCTTTGTAGAATCCCAATAATTCAGTATGTTTAATTTAATGACACAAAAATTAGTTGGCTTTTCAGTTAAATTTTAAAGGCTTACCACCATTTTGCGAATTATGTGCAAGTGGGCCCGGATTGCCCAGAGTAAATTGTCTGACCAAATTCGCAAACCCTCTGAACATGCCTGGTACTGAGGTTGAAATTTGGAATGCGTGAACATCATTGTCCAGATGGGTCTTTAGACCCACCCAAAGACCCATCTAGAAGTATCTTTCGGTGATACTCCCCCCCCCCCCCCATCCAAACGCTGGCAACTGGGCCCATATTGACCAATGAATTAAACGTCAAGGGCGAATGGTTATTAGGTTGTTAGTAAACAGTATATGATACTGAGATGGGCGAATCCGAATCCGGATTCGGATTCGAATCCAGGATTCTTCCTTTTGGCCCGATTTGAATCTTCTGCTTTTGGACTCGGATTCCAAACCCTAAATCTTACGAATCCGCTCAAATTTCTATTCTACATCTTTTCAGTTTCCGTTTTCCCAATTTTTACACAGAGGGCTTTAGACAATCAAATTGTTTGGTGTCCACCACCAAATATGTTAAGTAATCTATCACATTATCTGATTACCTGAAATATCAGTGTTTTTTGTCACCTCTGATTTTTAAACTATAACCTATGAACATGATTTAATTTTTGTTAAGATCGGATTCGAATCCGGATTCGATTTCGGATTCGAATCCTCAGCATGAAACGGGGGATTAGGATTCGGACTCGGATTCGCACTTAGCCCTGGATTCGGATTCGAATCCTTTCATGATCGGATTCGCCCATCTCTGATATGATATACGTTTTACTTTTACACATCACGTTTGAGCGCTTGCGCACTTGTTCATATTGGACCCGAAGACTGATTCTGCCACAAAGGGTCGGAAGGCTGCAACAGTAGTCTAAGACTTAGCTGACTACGTATCCATTTAGCTCAGTCAAAATGCAATTCGCCGTCAGCTTGAGCTGAATAAATATTTACAGTATCTGAAGTTTTTGCTATTGTTCCTGCTATTGCTTGATTTTTGCTCAATATTTTTGATAGCCGTCATCTCATCCACAATTCGCGAGGGTCACTGGTAAGGTTGACAAATTGGCCTCTTTTGGAATGTGGCATGGCATTTCGAAATGATGAGTTAAAAGATGTGTTGTACTGATAAGGCGGGTTGCCCCCAAAAAACAGATTTGGCTGTTTAAACAGGTAAAAAAAAACAGGAACAGGGCAAAACAGGATACACCAAAACGGAACAGAACAGGTGAGAAAAAAAACAGCTGGCTTCAAAACAGCTGTTCTGTTTATTTTGGGTCCCTGAAACAGAAAACAGAAAACAGCAAAACAGGAGGAAAAAAACAGAAACAGAAACAGAAAACAGGAACAGTGCCCATGCCTAAGAACGGCCATGGGTCCTTGGAAATCACGAGAATGTATTGTTCGTAAAATCTATTTTATTGATGCATTTGGCCGGGATGATGCGCACTTTAAGGGCGCTAGAAATTCATCTGTAATGAACACTTGTGAAGCACAAATGATGATAAGCTCATTGGAATCAAGAAAATGTATATTTTGCTCAAAATTATTGTTTGTATTTTCAGAAACTCAGTTGTAAGCAAAACCCGTGAGGCAAAAATGATCACGGGCCCTTGGGGATCATGAATATATATCGTTTGGTTAACGTCTTTTTTTACTTTTCGGTTAAGAAACGCACTTTAAGGCTGCTAAAAATTAGTTTAACACCTTTGAGTTAAATGTAAACTTTGCTTAAAAGCATTTTCTGTACTTTGTGCTTAGGATTAGTACTTTAAGGTGAGGATTAGTACTTTAAGGGATGGTTGAGGATTAGTACTTTAAGGGATGGTTGGATCTGAGAAGTGACAATTACTGATCCAATCCTGTCAAGTTTCTAATGTTCAAGCCAAGTTTCATCACCCTAGAACATCGGAAATACCTTAGTTCGCGATCACCGAAATTCCGGACCCCCCACCCACCAACTCCCCTCACGGTGCCCAAACCCGGTCCGATTTTGTCACTGATGTGTATAGTTCTTGTCCTTGTTCTTCCCACCAAGTGTCATCCCAATCGCTCGACTCTAAGCGTGTCACAAGATTTCCGGTCCCATATTCACTGGATCCGGCTTTAAATGGGTCATTCGAGGCACGAGCTCTTTCCAAATATCAAGTTTCGTTAAGATCTGATCATCCGATTATGGATTCCCCCTCCTTCCAGTCCCCCCACGGTGGTCGGATGGGGAAGTTGAGTATTCCCAGGTTAATCTGGTCGGATCCTTGACTTGCCTGTCAAGTGTCATAGTCCTAGCCCACTGGAAGTAACTTTAACTCCGAATCTTCGGAATTCCGGAAACCCCCTACAGCTCCCCCCACAGTGCACGAATCCGGTCCGGTTCTGTCAATGATGTACCTAGGGCTTGTGCTTGTTCCTCCCACCAAGTTTCATCCCGATCGCTCCACTCGAAGCGTGTCACATGATTTCCGGTTCGCCCCCCTTCTACTCCCCCCCCCCCCCCACATTCATCGTATTCGGTCCGCACTTGAAATAGGACATATGAGACACGAGGCCTCTCCAAATATCAAGTCACTAAGATCCGATCACCCGTTCAAAAGTTATGCATGTCTCTAAACTGCGGATTCAAGCTCCCCTCCCTCCCCCCACGATGGTCGGATCGAGCAAGTGATTGTTTCCAAGTTAGTTTGGACGGGTCCCTAATATGCCTGCCATGTTTCATCGCCCTAGCACATCTGGAAGTACCCTAACTCGCAAACACCGGACTGACATACCAACCGACAGACCGACGGAAAAGTGGTCGGATTATAGCACTTGGCCGGAAGGCAAGTGCCATAAAAACTGAACAGAACATCCATCATCTTCGTAAAGCCGTTCAAACTGTACGAGAAATTAACAATGGGATTCCTCATTCCACAAACTGGGACGACTCAAAGAACTGAGTTATTAACTCATAAACTTTGGACAGAGAACTGACGAAAAAGAAACTTCCAGTAACAAAAACTTGATGCATAAGTATAGACTGAACTTTTCCATTAATTTCCCTGACCTTCTGCAACTTTTCACGAAATTTCCCTGACCATAAAAAATTCCCTGACTTTTCCCTGATTTCCAGAGAAGCACGAACCCTGTTTGGTCATTTGATCTCATTACTTTAATTGCAAAATCAATATTTGTCACTATGCTACAGAATGGATACGTCGGCGGAATTCTATCATATCTACATTTCGGCCCTTCTTGGCAAAGGTCCTCTTCAGGCTCAAGCTGGAAAATCGAAGTTCATTTTCCAGCTTGAGCGGCAGTCAGTAAATTATCTAGGTATGTCTTATAAACAGGTCTACTCTATATGACCAAGTCCAAAAAACGCCAGTGATCCTCAGGAAGAAGGAGTAAGCGTCTCCGTAACGACTCAAACTCAACGACTCAAATCCTGTGTCAACCAATCACGGCGATCTTTGGGAGCAGATGTGACACCACTTCTGACTTTCTTCCGCTAGGTACCCGGAGAGGCCGAATTTTGCATCGGCAAGGATGCAAAATTGCATCCTTGTACCAAGGATGCAAGGTAGCTTGATAATGCTACCGCTTTTTTTCAGACTCGTCTTCGGGTCTCGGAACTTGTCACGAAATGCGACATTACACATCTGTACATATTATTAAATACATTTTTTATCCCTTGTCTCCTTAATTGCAATAGGCAAATCTACAAGAACAGACAAAAAAAGGAGAAACAACGTCACAAACGATAAATAAAAAAAAAAACAGTTTCGTCACTTTAGGCAATCGCAAAGTAGACGAGCGACCCAACAGAGTCGGGGAGGGGGGGGGACAAAGTATTTACCCACTGCCTATAAGATTGTGTTGACTTAAAAATCGTCCGATTTATCAAAAAATACAACTTCTAAGAAAAAATCAATTATTTTTACGAGACAGCGACTGTTTTTCAGACTTTTCCAAGACAAAAATCGACTGTTTTTACGAAAAATCTGACTCAGCTATTTTTTACCGACTGGCAGACTACATTTGGGGGGGGGCGTCCCCCCCTCCCTAGTCGTGATGCCCCTGCCTCTGGTAGTACCTTTTTGCTATTTGGTGCTTAAAAATGGGGAAGAAGGTCCCCCCGGGAGTGACGATGAACAAATTGCTATGCACCTACCTTTTTGAGGAGGTACCATACTCCAACAACTGAAGATATGATCAGACAAACAAGATCATGTGTTGTAAACTTCTGGTCGATAAGTGCTGTTTTTTTGTCTCCCGATTGAAACTCAACCAGTAGAAGATGGTATTCTCTCAGTGGCACAATTCCGGTTAGAATCTTCGTAAAAGAAGGGCTGTAAAATATGACCAATGACTTTCGCTACCTTATCTTGCGGTATTATGAAAGCTAGGATTAGTTGCGTTTTTGTTCGGCTTTTGCCTTTCCCTTTTCAGCTTTGGCTTTTTATCGTTTTCAGGACTTTTTTAACATTCTCGCGTTTTTGCAAGTTGCCGTTACTACTAAGGACTTTTCACTTTTCTCGGATGAAAACGCTATTTTGACAAATGCGATTTTATTTGTATTTTACCTGCACTTCAAATTTGTCATCTTTAAAATCCGAGACAGTCTCGAAAAACTGACTTTCACTTTGAATCAAATTCTTTTTTTATTGGATTTTGGGATAAACTGGCTAAAGTAGCGAAGCCAAAAGCCAAAAGGAGAGCGTAACTTGGTCACCTACCAAGTTTGCCTTTTTGCAAAAAGCCGAGGGAAAAGGCGAAAGTCGGTGTTTGGCTTTTTGACAAAAACGGGAAATTGTCAAAGAGTGCTTAGGACCATTTTACGAAAACGCAAAAAAAGTAAAAAGCCGTCGAAAAGTCGAGTGAAAAGTCGAACAAAAACGCAACTACTGTAGTGTCCACGTTCTTCCCTAGATGGCGCAACGTGGTAGACGGCGTTAAAACGGACCTGTGTGACAGCACGTAACCCAAAGCAGAAAATAAAGGGTCCGACCTTTTGATGGATGAAGTGGCCAAGGCTTCCGTACTCGTTACAAGTTCCTCGAACTTCCTTGTTGAAAGATGGTTTTAAATTCTCGTCGAGAGGGCACGTCGCTGTCGTAGTAAACCCTTTTGAGCGTGTTCCACCCTACTTACCGTAGTTACTACGCATGACGTAACGAATTCTGGCTTTTTGCCGTGAAGGCTGGAACGATTTTACTATTTCCCAGCAGAATATCATGCCAATGGCGAATCCGACCAATCCCGTTACATAGATGCGTAGTTACCACGCTTACTACGCTCCCGAGCATGGTAAGCAAACATTTACTATTTCGAGAAGGTTGGAACGGTCAGCGTAGTAACTTCTCACGAGGTTGGAACGGAAATAGTAACTAATAGTTACTATTGTTAGAAGGGTGGAACACGCTCTTTGAATGACCCCCTAAATCTTTTAAAATGCTCCGTTACAGGAAATCCGTTCCGCAACCATTTCAAAATATCCTTCAAGTTTCACTTTCTGGGATGTTTTCTCCAAGCCTTAACCATTAATCATAGTTACATTTTCGCAGATACCATGGTATCTGTTACCACAGTAACTGCATCTGCAATTAGTCGTGTCTACAGTTACCGTGGTATCTGATATACGGTTGCTCTGCAAAAACGACAATTGCCGTAATTACGCTCTTCGAAGTCATCGCAAAAGAACAAGAGCTACGAGCTCATATGGCACTTGTTACGCGTAGCCGGTACAAGAAAGTAGATGAGTAAAAATGCGGTTCGGAAATAGAAATAGGATATTTAGTTTTACTCATCCGAGTAGTTCCGGCATCGTCTCGGATTATCAGTAGCAAATGCGCATGACTGTTCAAACTTCCAAGTGTCAGCCCAATAAATCCACTCGTTTGATCCCTAGACGTGCTACGCGATTTCCGGTACTCCCTCCATCTCCCCCTACCATGGTCGAATCTAGTTTGGACTCAAAGATGGATCATCTAAAGCGTCTTCTTTTAAACCATCTATCAAGTTTCAATTGAATCTGAGCATTTTTGGAAAATTCCGGTACCCCCCCCCCCCCCCCCATCGTTGTCAGATTCGGTTCGGACCCTAAAATATATTGATGCACTCGTTTGACCCCCTACGCGAGCCTCAAAGTTTCCGGCAATCTCCCTCCAGCTCCCCCCACTGTGGCCGAAGAGGACTTGGAAACATAAACGTCGTATCTCTTAACATACCTGCCAAGTTTCATCGTCCTAACGCATCAGGAAGTATGCCGAAATAGCGGGATTGCTAGAAATCCGGACCCCCCCCCCCAACACCCCCACAGTGCCCGGATCCGGACCGGTTATGGCAATGACGCTATCTAGGACTTGTGTTTGTTCTTCCCACCAAGTTTCATCCCGATCCCTCCACTCTAAGCGTTTCTCAAGATTTCGGTTCCCTCCTCCAACTCCCCCCAGTGTCAGCAGATCCGGTCCGGATTTGAAGTGGGAAGTCTGAGACAGGAGGTCATCCTAAATATCTACTTTCATCAAGATCCGATCACCCGTTCACAAGTTAGAAATACCTCAATTTTTGGGCTTCCCCCTCCTCCACCCCCCCCCCCCCCCCCCGATGGTCGGTCGGGGAAGTGACTTTTCATATCTAACTGGTCGGGTCCCTGACATGCCTGTAAATTTTCATCGTCCTAGCACATCGGGGGAGCACCAAACTCGCGGGATCACTAGAAATTGGCCCCCCCCCCCCCCCTTACTCCCCCAAAAGTGAGCGGATCCGTTCCGGTTACGTTAGTCAGTATCTAGGACTAGGACTGCTTGTTTTTTCCACCAAGTTTCATCCGGATCTCTCCACTCTAAGCGTTCTCCAAGATTTCCGGTTTCCCCCTCCAACTCCCCCCAATGTCACCGGATGCGGTCTGAATTTAAAATGGAACGTCGAAGACACAAGGTCCTTCTATACATCAAGTTTCATTAAGATCCGATCAACCGTTCGTAAGCTAAAAATATATAATTTTTCTAAATTTTCCGGATTCCCCCTCCCTCCAGTCCCCTCCAGATGGTCGGATCGGGGAAGCAAATATCCTGATATGCCTGCCAAGTTTCATCGTCCTAGCTTATCTGGAAGTGCTCGAACTTGCAAAACCGGGACCGACAGACCGACTGACGGACAGAAACTACAATCGCTATATGGCACTTGGCCGAAGGGCAAGCGCCATAAAAACCGATATTCAGTCACATCACTAAGTGCCAAACTTCTTTCCCACCAATTTGACAAAAACTGATGAAAGTGAGATGACTTTTTCAGATACCACGATCCGTTACCACGGATAACTGGCCAGATACTACGATAACTGGCCTGATACTACGATAACTGCAAAAACACCTTTTGACCGTGGCATCAGATACCATGATAACTGCAAAAGCCACTTTCGACAGTGGTATCAGATACCATGGTATCTGCAAAAACGCAATTCGCTTAAAAAAAAACAAAACAAGAGCTGTAAGATCATATGGCACTTGCAAGCATATGTAGTAAGAAATACTCCAACAAGAATAAATGAAGGGGGCTGAAAATTCAACCTATGGTTTCACTTTAAATATAAAAATAGGAGACAGAAAGCAAAAGAAAACAAGAAGGAAAACAAAAAGGATGGAAGTGACGTTTTTTCACTTTTTGGTTAAGATGCACACTTTAGGGGTGCTAAAAATTAATTTCTAAGCAAAACCCTTGAGGCATAAAGGTTCATGTACTCATGGCGATCTTGAGAAAGTAAATTTTGCTTAAAAGTATTTCTTATATTTTGCGGTTAAGATGAGTTCTTTAAGGAATGGTCGGATCGGAGAAGGTGACGATGTCTAACCCAATTATGTCAAGTTTCTAATGCTCCAGCAAAGTTTTATTTGTCCTACCACATCTGGGAGTACCTTAACTCACGATCACCGGAATTCCGGACACCCCCCTACATCCCACCCCTTGGTACCCGAATCCGGTCCGATTCTGTCACTGATGTACCTAGGACTTGTGCCTGTACTTCCCATCAAGTTTCATCCTGATCGCTCCACTCTGTGCGTATCACAAGATCTCCGCTTCTCCCCTCCACCCCCCCCCCCCCCCCCCCCCCCCCCCCCCCGTTCATCCGATAACCCGATCGAAAGTTACGCATGCCACTAATTTCCGGATTCCGCTGTCTCCCCCTCCCCCCACGACGGTAGGATCGGGCAAGTGACTGTTTCCAAGTTAATCTGGTCGGGTCTCTGATATGCCTGCCAAGTTTTATCTTCCTAGCCCACCTGGAAGTACATCAACTACGGGTCGCCGGAATCCCGGAACCCCCATCCAACTCCCCCCACAGTGTCTGAATCCGGTCCAGACCTGTCAGATATTTATCTAGAGCTTGCGCTAGTTCTTCCCACCAAGTTTCATCCCCATCACTCCACTCCAAGAGTTTCACACGATTTCCGTCTCCCCCTCCGACTCCCCCTCAGATTCACCGGATCTTGTCCGGACTTAAGATGAGACATCTGAGACATGAGGTCTTCCCAGGTATCAAGTTTCATTAAGATCCGATCACCCATTCGAAAGTTATGCATGCCCCTATTTTCTGGATTCTGCAACCTCCCCCCACGATGGTGAGATCGGGCAAGCGACTATTTCCAAGTTAGTTTTTTCGGGTCCCTAATCCGCCTGCCAAGTTTCATCGTCCTAGCATATCCGGAAGTACCCTAACTCGCAAACACCGGACTAACCGACCGACCGACCGACGGAAAAGTGATCGGTATATGGCACTTGGTCGGAAGGCAAGTGCCATAAAAATCTGAAAAACATAAACATCAGGATATTCCACACAATTCAATTTATTTCTGATCCATCTTAACAAAAGGAGGGCGAGACGCTCCAATGATAGAGTAAAAGAAAAAAAAAAGAAAAAAAACTATAAAATTAACGAAGACACTACTAACTTACAAAGAAACTATGAAGAAAGACACTGAACTACACTGAAGAATCAAAACTGGGGAGCGGAAAAGTGGGGAAGAGGGAACTCATAAAAGAGAAGAGTAAAACTAACCTGAGAAGATGAGTCATAGCCAAGACTCCGAGAATAAAGAAGTATCCAGTAAGCAACAAGTTGATATACTCTTTTGAGAAAATCTGAAAAAAATTGCAATTATAAATATCGACAAGACTGTGCAATCATCTATAGGATAGTAAAATGGTGTTCTAAAGCTTTTCAAACAAACTACAGTTCACTAGATTCACTGGATACATTCAACGGATACAATTAATATACACCATCTTAACTTACAACTGCAGGACCCAGGGATAAATGCCAAAATCAACAATAGATTTACATTTCACACAACTGGCTAATCCAGTCACATGATTGGTTAGTCGATATGTTAAACAAGAGCTACGAGCTCATCTGGCACTTGTTCCGAGTAGGCGATGCAAGAAAATTGATGTAAACGTCACAAAATAGATATTCCTTCAGCCCAAGCTGACTGCGAATCATATCTGAGCGTGTAAAACGGATACGTCAGCTACATTTTATGAGAGCTAACATAGCTCTAATAAAATGCTATCCAAATTCCATCCCGATCCCTCGACTCCAAGCGTTTCACGAGATTTCCGGTGCTCCCCCCTCCAACTCCCCCCAACAAGTATCGGATCCGGTCCAAAACTGAAATGGAACATCTGAGACGCTAGTTCTATCCAACTGACAAGTTTCATTCAATTCCGATCACCCGTCAGAAAGTTATTCATGCAACTAGATTCCGGATTCCCAATCCCTCCACCCCCCCCCCATGGTCCGATCGGAGAAACAACTTCAGGTATGTCTGTTTGGGTCCCTGATACGCCTGCCAAGTTTCATCGTCTTAGTGTATCAGGAAGTACCGAAATCGCGGGATCGCAGGAGTTCCGGACCTCCCTCCAACTCCCCCCACAGTGACCGAATCCGGTCTGGTTATTTCGGCGATACATCTAGGACTTGTGATTGTTCTTCCTACCAAGTTTCATCCCGATCCCTCCACTCTAAGCGTTTATCAAGATTTCCGGTTCCCCACTCCAACTCCCCCCAAAGTCACCGGATCCGGTCCGGACAAGACTTTCCAAGTATCAAATTCCCTTAAGATCCGATCACACATTCTAAAGCTATACAAATCTCAAGTTTCCGGATTCCCCCTCCCTCCACTCTCCCCCAGATGGTCGGATCGGGGATTGAGGAAGTGACTTTTACTAAGTTAATCTAGTCGGATCCTTGACATGTATGCCAGGTATCATCTCCTAGCTTATGTGGAAGTGCCTGAACTAGCAAAACCCAGACATTCAGACCGACCGACAAACCGATGGATGGACAGAAACTGCGATCGTTATATGGCACTTGGCCAAAGGGCAAGTGCCATAAAAATCATACGAATGCCAAGAAATCAAATGCCGAAAACTTTCAGGGGAGTTGGTCAATTCAAACATAACTACCTTGCAACAAAAACATCCGAGAAATTAAATACTTAAATCTAAACATACCTTGAAAAAGATGTAAATTCCAAACAGTGCACAACTGGCAATAAGTGGGAACATGGCTGCATCCTTTGTGGTCATTGTGTCAGGCTTCTCACCACATTCCTGCAAGATTTGTTCACGGTAAGTCGAATAAATTTTTTTTTTACTTTCAATGTCAATGAAGAAAAGATTTACCACAGTGAACTGGGGGCCGGAGAGTGCGTTATAGCCGGGCCTGCCGTCCTTCACAGGACACCATGCCAGAGTCTTATCTTATGATAAGGTTGATACCAAACGTAAACCCTTTTTCATGTTGTTATCTATTGCAGCTTAACTGCAGTCGTATACAGTAGTTCCAACAATGTTTTCAACGGATACGTCAGCTACGTTTCTTCATCAGCGATATTTTGGCCCTTCTTGGCAAGGGTCCTCGTCAGGCTGTCAGTCCTCTTGTTCAACTTCGGGGAAGGAAACAAACCTGTAATAATTTACAAACCTGTAAAACAAACCTGTAATAAAAGATTTATTACAGGTTTGTTTCCTTCCCCGAAGTTGAACAAGAGGACTGACAGCCTGACGAGGACCCTTGCCAAGAAGGGCCGAAATATCGCTGAAGAAGAAACGTAGCTGACGTATCCGTTGAAAACATTGTTGGAATAAATGTTTCAAAGTCAGCTTGGGCTCAAAGAATATTTATCGTATACAGTAGGTCTACGTAGTGACAAAAGCCTTGGTTAACCATTTTTGCTTTTAATGAAAGTAAAAGGGCTGGTTACCAATACTGGACAGAAGTTATCTATAATTCCTACTAAGGCCCTTGCTGATCAATTGGTTCAGTGGCGACAAATCCCCAACCTGGAATACAGCAAAACAGGCTGAAACTTTGAATAGCTAGCAAACGCCCGCGATTGCATTAAATTACTGGCAAAAACTCGAATTTGCAGGTTTGTTTCTTCCCGAATGTCATCCACGACGTTCGACAGGCTGATGAGGACCCTTGCCAAGAAGGGACAAAATATTACTGCTGTGTCAGTTTTATCCATTGCTTGAATATCTCTCCTATGCACTTTTACAGTCGCACACTTCACTCAAGTTCAGTCATGTTTTATGTGTATCAACCCCAACAAAATCTATTTGCAAAGGAATCTTTCATATCAGATTCTAAAGTCAACAGACTTGTATGGGGGTACCATACGTTGCGGCATGCCCTGATGTTGAAGCACCATGCCCCAGCCATGCCTCAAATTTACCCGCTTGAAGTTTTCGCCCACCGCCCAACCATCCAAGAATGCCCAATACCAAGGCATGGGGCGTTGGGCAGCAGGGCATTAAACACCCAAGAGCAATGGAGAAACTTAGGCTGAGTTGGCACAATGCTAATGTAAGTGCTAAAAGCTGGATGAGTTAAGTCCGGGCGCTGGGTGGTAAGGGAGACAGTGCTTGAAATTTCCAACCGAAAATCGGAAAAGATGCCCACCAAATCAGAGCTGGCATTAAAGTCACCAATATTCGGATGAGCTATGTACGGTGGGTGGTAAGGGAAAACAGACAAACGACCCCTAAATTATAGCCCGCATTCAAATTTGCCAAATTTTGGATGAGCTAACTATGCCCGAGCGTTGGGCGGCAGTGCTTGAATCGCCCAAGCAATAAATGGAGAAACGACCTTGCACCGCCCAATTTAAAATTCAAACATTTTTGGATGAGCTAAGTATATCCAAGCGTTGGGGCGGTAAGGGCGGTAGTGCTTGAAACACCCCAGCGAAAACTAGTGAAATGCCCACCAAATCACCGACTGTGATAGTAGGAATAAAACATAGTACTCTTTTGAATGAGGCAGGCCTTACCAGTGAAAGCAGACCAGATATATTTTGGGCTCGCTGTAGGCTCTAGCCTAGCCCTGGATATTTGTTATTACTCAGAAAGAAACCTATAAAAACTACTATCACCAATCAGCTTATAAACATCGATTTAAAGTTGTTTGATGCATTTTAATTTCGTCAAAGATTTTTAGTCCAGACCGCATTATCGTTCAAAAACGGGGGGGGGGGGGTAGCTCACGAGATGCAGAAGGTTTGAAGAAGTTTTCTAGACCAACTTTTTGTGCTGAGGACGAAAATCGTACCGCACCGATGTACGTCACCGACTTTTTACCCTATAAAGGCAGATTAGGCCTATAAAGACCAACTATAGAAAAAAAAATTCCTAGAAGGACCGCATAAGCTAAATCAAACAAACTATACATATTCTGAATCCTTTTTCACCGGCTATCGAATGTGTATCTTTTTTTTTTTTTTAAATTACATATTTTTCTTAGAAACGTCGTAGAAACCAAGAAAAGGCGAAAATTCTTTTAACATTTTTAACTAATTGTAATTTTTCTCGGAAAAAATCCAACAAACTTCATATTTGTATTATTTCACTAGAAAGATAAGCTCCTGACCAATCGTTTGGGGTATTTAAACTTCAAAAATATATATTTCTGGAATTTTTTAAAGCAGAGCATCCATGTTTTCATCAGTGGGCAACCGTGGGTATTTCAAACTAAATATATAAGTCTGGCAGTAACTTTGGAGTCAGTTTTTTACGCGGAGTCCTATTACGACATTAGTTTTTCCCTTAGAACACATATAGTTCATATTATATAGCCTATAGGCCGAATAGCCTATAAATCCTATAATGATATTTTTTTGGAAAACACAACTTTAGAATAGTCTTTCCAGACCTACTTTTTGAGCGGAGAACGATCAGTCGGATAACACACCACCTGTGTAATAACTGACATTTTGACATATAAGGGCCAGCTCTATGAAAACATTTCACGAACAACGAAACAAGCAAAACAGAGTAAACTCAAAAAACTATATATATATTCTTGTTTGTGGACTATCGAATTCCATATTTTATATTGTTCTAAACTTATTAACGCCTTAGAAAACAAGCACATATGGAAATTGTCCTCTTTTTGTGTTGACGGTAACTTTTGTCGGTAAAGTGTCAACTACACTAGCCTACTTTTTTTTTTAGCATTCCAGTAAAAAGACAGGTCTCTTGCCAATCTCTTAAATACTCTAACTTACCAAAAACTTGTTGCAAAGAATTATTATTAACCAAAATCAGGAACTAAATATATAAATTAAAAAATATAGCCTACATTAAAGGATAGTTAGAACAGAATTTAGTATTGACGACTATTTCATCTAAAAAAAATGTATGTACAGTCTATCTTCCCTGTAGGCCAAAGTAATGGGATTTCTAAGTAAAAAATCTGTTAGGTTCTTGTCGCCAACGTAACGCCATGCTTGCCCTTTTTTGGGAAGCTTTCAGACGCTGAAGCCACTGATTCGCTAAACAACATCAGCCTTAGAAGACAAGAAGTTAGGGCTCGCACGAGAAATCTTGGCCGGCCGTTGTTCTCATCTTATTAGCCCCACTTGCAACCGAGTTTTCTTTCACGAAAAAAGCAGTGGCTGCTCTTCGCGGCAGCCACAATCCAAAGCCATGTCACCTTCCACCCATAGCATTCATGCACAACTGGCTTAGTCATCAGGGCGAGCCATTGGGGTCTCCCAAAGTTTCTGAACCTTTCTAAAGACTACAATTGGTTCGAAGCCCGAGTTGACTTTCAGAAGCTACCCCCCCCCCCCCCCGGTTCACTTCTTCCACCGGTGGGGTTGACTCGCGCCATAATTCGGACAGAGCAACATCAGGTCGTCAGAGTACGTTCACGAACCGTCTTAGGCTCTGATTGGGGTCGACATAAGCGGTCGGTGCGATCTGCCAGTGTTCGCACTTCCTCATTACCTGTTATCCTCTTGTTTCATTTTCAGTATGGGTCGCAGGCATCTTGGCAGAATGAATTTCACGTTCTTCTGCGGGTTTCAGCGGCGAAGCTTGGGGGCCATATAGAAGTATCAACAGGCCAAGGCCCTCGTAGTCTGAAGCAATATTTAGTATGTTCTGTGCGCTTTCAACCCTGCTTTCGACTTAATCAGGGAGGAGGTTTGAATCTTCGGTATAATCGAGGGAAAACGAATGGAAAGGCTTGAAGTGACTTTCACCCCCTTATGCTTATCCATGATCCTTTACTATCGAATCAATGACGAACTTGAAAAGAGCTAGCGAGAGGATGAAACCTTGACGAACGCCTTCTTCTATCAAGAACTGCGTTGACAGCTCCGTTTCACCTCTCACCAGAGCCTCTGTCTGGTCACAGTCTGCCAGAATAAGGCGGATTATTTTCTCTGGGACCCCGTCTTTCTGCCTTCCCGCTAAATTATGCCTTTCTTTGCTGAGTCGAATACAGAAACAAAGTCGATGAAGAATTTCATGGGTTCCTGTTGATGCTTGAACCTGTGCTCAGGAATTTGGCAAAGAGAGAAGAACTGGTACCTGCAGCCCATGCTCGTTCTGAAACCCACTTCGGTTTGGTCTTGTGCGTCTTTCTGAAGTCTATGAGCTTTGTAGTAGGATAGCTTCAAAGACTTTTGCTGCACTTACTATCAGAAAGATACCATTATAGTTTTCAACAATCAACCTAACCATCTTTTTAAAAGGGGAAGGTGGGCCATGATGGGGTTGCGCTAGTCTTCGGGGACGTATTCCAGATGTCAACAATGATGTTGTAGAAGTATACAAGAGGGGCTATTCTAATGGATCGTCTGCGGTTGCTTATCATTGTCTGGTAGGGATAATAATTACAGCGAGCTGGCTGAAGACTAGAGTGTTCCTCTAGAAACATCAGCAGAAATGCTGACAATTTTGTTTTCTTCTGAGCACCACCACAACGTGAAGGAACGTTGCCCACGTTATCGTTATATTTTGCAACCTCCCGTTCTTGTTTCCGTGAACCCCGCTGTAACGCACACGGCGCAGTTACCACGGCTCGAAGTCAGAGCAAGCATATTTATATGCGAATAGCCTACTACAGTGGTTCCCAACCGGTGGTCCGCGTACCCAAAGGGGTGCGCGAGACCCTTGCAAGGGGTACGCGAAGGTACCAAAATCGGTTTAATCTGTAGCTTCAAAACCTCACCTCATTCATTTTTGATATCGAAAGCCTGATATTACCAGCAGAAGCATCACTAGCCAAAATGTTTGTTGATAGGCAAGGTATGGGCAAGGTTCAGTCGACTTCTTTTCAAAACTGTGTTTTTATTCTTAAAAACAGTTTTTTTTCTGCAAAAACAGTCGTAATAATTACCGGTCAGTCGGTAAATGCCTTGCTCCCACTTGCTCCCTCCCAAAAAGAAAAAAATTTGGCTAGTAACATCTCTGACTGTGACTGAAGTTAACTAGCCTACCAGTTAGCCAAAGTAGGTAATTAAGGGCAAATTAAGGGAATCTGAAAACACCTGAATAGGTATTCTAAACTGCACTGTTCAATTTAAGTAACTGTTCAAATAAGCATACCTCTATGGCTCTACTCTGCCTGACTTTACTATAGTACAGGAGGAGTACCTGACCTCGTTTTTACACTACCTTGATTTTTGCCGCTAAAATCTTAAAATCAAATGTACATGCTGTCTTGGCAGTGAAGAAGCAAAATATAACTTCTTTGAACAATCATGTATCAGTCATACACAAATGCTCAATTTTTGGGCATGGTGCCCATATGTTGGGGCACCATGCCCTGGAGCATGGGCATGGTACCCCTGTGAAATTTGGTTAAACTGAAACTGGCTACATACCTAAATAGGGTCTTCTTCCTGTCCTAGATCAAACAATACCTGATTTCACTTTCTATCCAGCCTCATTTTCCAATTTTCAAATGTTAGAGCACTTCCAAGATACAGAGAGTTTTGAGGAGGCCCCTTCTTTCCTAGTGGGTTTACTCTATCCTTTTCCAGGTAGTTGCCACTAGGTTACTCAATCCTTTTCCAGGTTCCTGCAGCTAGGTTGCTCTATCCTTCTCAGGTAGTCACCGCTAGGTAGAGTGGTAAGCTTTTAAATTTTGTTCCTTTAGGAATTAAATTTCCTTTCCTTCCAAATTCCTTTAGATTATTTGCCTATTATGGTATTTCTTTTGAGTGTAGTGAGTTTTGATAACAGTTTTTTAAGATAGTCAACAAAAAAATCACTCAAAATAAATACAATAAAAGGCAAACAATCTAAAGGAAATTTTTGCTCCGGTGAACAGATTGAAAAGCTTGCTTCATCAGTGCTACCTTGCAGCAATTTTCTGAAAAAGGATAGGATAAACCCAACAGAAGAGAAGTGGCCTCCAAAAAATTCTATGTGTCTTGGAAGTGCTCTAACATTTTGTAAATTGGAAAATGAGGTTGGATAGAAAGGAAAATCAGGTATCTTTTGATTTAGGACAGGAAGAACACCCTATTTAGGTATGTAACCAGTCTCAGTTTAACATGGTTTAACCAAATTTCAGAGGGGTACCATGCCCATGCTCCAGTGCCATGCCCATGCTCCAGGGCATGGGCCAGGGCCAGTCTAGTACACTAGCCCCATTTCAGGCACGGTACTCAAACGTCTAGCACCATGCCTGGGTGCTAGATGTTCAAGCACTGTACCTTGGTTTTCATGTATGGTGCATGGATTTCAGTATACAGTGCATACAGAAAAAACACAGTTTCTGTCATCACAATTGAGCACCAGCTCAGACAGGGCTGAAATTACTACTATGAATTAGAGAAATCAAAGACAATCCTTTATATATTTTTCACAACAAAAACAAAAGGGCTCTAATGATGATGGAGATGAAAAACCTAACAGCACCCTATCTATTTTCCATGTATTCTCCCTATCTATTCCCCAAGAGCCAATATTCTGGTTGGCTGCTAGGTAGAAAAAGCTGAGGGACAGGACACTTAGCATGCAAAACCCTTGACTATGTAGAAATGGAAATGAAGTTTTTCACATCTGTCATCAGCCGAGCCCTTTTGTTTTTGTTGTGAAAAATATATGAAGGATTGTCTTTTATATCTCTAATTCATGGTAGTGATTTCAGCCGTGTCCGAGCTGGTGGTCAGTTGCTATGACAGTAACTGTGTTTTTAATGTATGCACTGTATACTGAAATCCATGCACCATACATGAAATCCAAGTACAGTGCTTGAACGTCTAGCACCCAGGCATGGTGCTAGACATTTGAGCACTGTGCCTGAAAAGGGGCTAGTGTACTAGACTGGCCAGGGCCAAAAATCACTTTTCAAAGCAGCTCCAAAACAAAGGAAAGGCACAGAATTTGGATAGGCTACTTTTGGATACATGACAGGCTATTGGCTATTTTTGGCTATTGACTTTGCTAACTCTTACCTTTTTCCTCATTTTTTAGTCAATCAAGAGCTGCATTCGTTGCACTCCGGGCTGTCTCTGGTGTTTAGTCACCAGTGTCCGGTTCTTCCCTTAAAACGCGTTCTTTTGGTTCACCTGTGAGTTGATGAAAACCGGCTAACTCCTTGCTGCAGCAGGGCTCACGAGCAGGTTCTGGTTAGTCCGCTCCGGTGCGATAAAACCCGACACTGGTTAGTTCAAAAACGGGTTATAAGACTGGTGAGAAGTCACCGGTGGATGTAAAAACGGCTTATAAGAAAAACCGGAGACCACAGGTGAGAACTCCCGTGACAAAGAACGCAGCTAAGGTAAGGTTAGAATGAAGCGCTCTTGTTTGAAAAGAAAATATATTGAAGCAATATTTATATATCCAATATGTAAACCAATTATTAGCTTTTATCTGTACTCAGTCTGTTCGGTATGCTATGCCTTAAACTGCTAAACAGCCAAAGGCCTAAGGGGCTTCAAAAGATGCTTTTGAAAAAATAAGCAGGCAAGAAAAGATCTGAACTAATTTCAAACCCACCTCTAGCCTTTCTTTTTGGTGTTTGTGATGCTTGACAGATCGAAAGGCTCCAACAACAATCGGGAAGAGTGCCATAAACAACAGACTTCCATATGCAAGAGCAAGACCCTCTGGTGTACTGGGTGGTCTTCCTGATGTAGCATTCTGGACTACATCTTCAGTCTCGGACATGTTCTTGGTTCAAGCAATAGCACAAAAGATGAAGGAACCAGGCAATCAAACACCAGCACAGAAGAAGTGGGACAGTGTTTTCACGTTACCACAAAAAACTGAAAAGTACCAAACAGCTTGACGTTACTTATATAGTACACAGTGGTTGTCCGTAATGCAGTAATAAGGGCAGCTTTCAGGCGAGTCACTATACAAAGTATTTGCCTACATTATTGCGTACAAACTAAAAGGAGGTGGCAACGGCCTAAGAAGGGACTAACTGACTAGCTAGCAATCTAGTATACCTTTTTTCGTAGCTGTGTAGCTTAAGTGAAGTCCAAAGTGACATAATATTTCTAACGGAATGCCAATAAAGAATCAGACTTCTTTCAAACTCAAAGAATCAGAATCAATAGAACCCCTGTGTAATGTGGATCTTTTTTCTAGAGGCGTATTCTCGCCGTTCCCCAAGGACTCCTCGGGGAATCAAAGGGAACGGCGAGAATAGAGGGAGTCACTCCACGCGGACTCCGCGGACAGAAACAGCGAGAACACGGGGAATGCTTCCAGCATGGACTTTGTTCGAAAAATAGATATGCAGTTGACGAAATTAGTCTGGAGCCACTTTATTTTTGATTTTGTTTATTCTGATTATTTTTAATTAATTTTACATTGCACCATCACCAGCAAAAATTGATTCCCCTCCGAATCTGAAAGGGAGTCCTTTTTGATGATGGTGATGATAATCGGAGCATTCCCCATTCGTGGGGACTCGCGAGAATACGGGGAGTGAGTCCACTGGACAAACAAAAACGCGGGGACTCCTCAAGTGGAGTCCGCGGGGAACGGCGAGAGTACGCCTTAGGTCAGAAGTTGGTATTTCCCAAAAGACATAAATTTGTTGATCGAAAGAACATCCTGTACAAGTGAAAACACTGTCGCCGCCTGTTGACGTGTTGGTTTTGTATGCTGCTTCTTCTTCTGCGGAATATCTCACGACCCAATATCATCCATCTAATGTTTTGTACCTGCGACATAAGAAACAAGACCAAAGGTTTCGATGGGATCCCAAAAATTCAATATCTGATCCAGACAACTGGGTCTTGTCTTAGCCAGATCCAGTCATCGCCAGACTCCTTGAACATTTTTACAATTAAAATTCAGAAACAGATTAAGGCCAAATACCTAATCACCTGAGAAAACCAAGTTCAGATATGAATTCAGCTTGTATGTTTACCCCTATAAGTCATATCTGTTTTGACGTAAACTTCCTGCCACTTCTGCCAATTTCCCGGTTTCGAGCGAACTCCAGAACTACTTGTCCGGCGAAAAAAGAAAGGTCAAAGACGAAATCAGGGTATCTTCTTTCCCCAGTAATGAACATCTAATCAACTTCAAATAAAATTTTAGCTTATAACAAATTTTCCGATTCCAGCCGAATTCCGGTTGAACTATATGTCCGGGTAAAATATGATTGTCATGCAGGGACTCAGCATCTCTTCTTACCCCTAAATCGCTTATCTAATCGACTAGAAATAAGACTTTAACTTCCAACAGTTTTCCGGTTTTGGCCGGATTCCCGGCGAACTACATGTCCGGGTAGAAAATTGTTTTCACATAAGTGATCAGCATGTCTTCTTGCCCTAAATCGAACATCTAATCAACTCCAAATAGAACTTTTAATTTTGACAAACTTTCCGGTTTAGGCCGGATTCCAGTCGAAGAGAAAATAGTTTTCACCATCGTCTTCAGCATGTCTTCCTTCCTCTAAATCGAGCATCTAATCAACTTCAAATAAAACTTTTACTTTCAACAAACTTTCCGGTTTGGGCCGGATTCCGGGCGAAATACTTGTCCGTCGAAAAAATAGTTTTCATCATTGTCTTCAGCATGTTTTTCTACCCCCAAATCGAACATCTAATCAACTTCAAATAAAACTTTTACTTTCAACAAACTTTCCGGTTTCGGCCGGATTCCGGGCGAACTACTTGTCCGATGACAAAATGGTTTTCACCATCGTGTTCAGCTTGTCTTCTTACCACATAATCGACTATCGCATTAGCTGTTTCAAAATATTTTGTTTGCCCCTTAATCTGAACCCCCTCCCCCACCCCTAAATGTAGGACTACAAAGTCCATATACGAACTTGACTGGTCCGACGACCCAACGCATCTTACACCAAGTTTCATCAAAATATCTCATTCCCTTCGAGAGTTATCGTGCTTACAGACGGACGGACAGACGGACGGATGGACGGACAACTTTTGCGATGTCATAGGGATCCCTCCAATTACGTTTTAGGATCCCAAAAAACACTAGAGGCGTATTCTCGCCGTTCCCCGAGGACTGCACTTGAGGATTCCCCGCGTTTTTGTTTGTCCCGGGGACCCCCCGTACTCTTGCGAGTCGAACGAAGAAATTCAAGATATATTACCATCATCATCACTCAAATGTAAACAACACTGGATAATATCAGCGACTCTGGTCTGTGATTGGTCCAAACACTCGAAAGACACGTTTCAAAATGGCGGCGATGGATTTTTCCATCTCGACAATCTTACGTTTTCAGCGTCTTTTCTTCCCAATTTCGACAGTAAGACGGCCTTATTACCGGCGTTATTACTAGGTGTGACTATAATGGGGCCCGGGCAGAAGGCGTTCGTTAAGGTTTCATCCTTTAGCCAGCTCTTTTCAAGTTCGTCACTGATTCGATACGTAAAGGACCATGGATAAGCACAAAGGGCTGGAAGTCATCCCACGCCTTTCCGTTGGTTTTCCTTCGATTTTTACCGAGGTTTCAAATCTCCTCGCTGATTAAATCGAAAGCAGGGTCGAAAGCGCAAGGAATATACTAAATATTGCCTCAGACTACGAGGGCCTTGTTCTGTCGATACTGTCGATACCCCAAGCTTCGCCGCTGAACTCAACGCATTCTGCCCTAGATGCCTGCGATCCAATTGTATTTCCTCTTCTAGGTTTTAGCTATATTGATTAAACTTGAATGATTGATTGATCCAAACTGAAAATCTAACCTGAGAATCACAGGCAATGAGGAAGTGCGAACACTGGCAGATCACATCGACTGCTTCTGTCGAATCACAGCCTAAGACGGTCCTGTCCGTCTTAGGCCGTCTCCGACGACCTGGTGTTGCTCTGTTCGAATTACGGCACGAGTCGACCCCCCACCCCCAGGGTGGAAGAAGTGAATGGGGAGGGGGGGGGGCAACGAAAGACATTGCTTCTGACGATCAACGCGGACCTAGAACCGATTGTATTCTTTGAAAAAGGTCAGAGACTATGGAAGACCAATGGCTCGCCCTGATGACTAAATGCCATGGGTTTCCATCCATGGGGAGATATTGCTTCGCTTGGTGGCTGCCATGAAGATCAATCTAGTCTGTTCGTGAAAGAAAACTGGGTTGCAAGACTTGTAAGTGGGGTCAATGGTTGACAACAACGTAGCCCTAACTTATTGTCTTCTAAGGCTGATGCTGTTTAGCGAGTTAGCGGCTTCAGCGTTCGAAATCTTCCCAAACAAGACCAAAGGTGTCGATGGGATCCCAAAAATCTAAGATTTGATCCAGACAATTCGGTCTTGTCTTCGCCAGGCTAATCATCAGAGAAAACCGAGTTCAGATATTCTATCTACCTATCTATACCTCTATAAGCCATGTCTATTTTGACGATATTGACCGAAACTTCCTGCTTTACTACTGCCAAATTTGCGGCCGAATTCCGAGCGAACTACTATTCCAGCAAAAAAAGAAAAATTCAGAAACGAAGCCGGCGTATCTCCTTATCCCTATAAGGAAATCTAATCAACTTTAAATAAAATTTTGACTTCAAAAAAATGCGGGTACAACCGGATTCCGGACTAAATATATGTCCGGGTAAAAAATGATCATTATATACAGACTCAGCGTCTCTTCTTACCCCTAAATATATCATCTAATCAACTTCAGATAAAGCTTTTACTTTTAAAGCACAATGGACACTTCTAATGCTTTACTTTGTATTAAATGCTTCACAAATAAACATTTCCGACTTCCTTTAGAAGGCGATACGAAAATCGGCCGTTTTCTTGTTATCCCTTGTCTTTACCTCTCTGGCATTTCGGCGATCCAAATCTTAGAAGCTGGGATATCGTGGCAGAAAATTCAAAAACTCCCAGCAATGCTTGTTAGAAAAGGATATATTTGAGACATCACCAAAGTCAAGCCGCAGATGCAGTTTACCTGATTTTTCTAGTGCTTCATCAGAAGTTCCATGGCTTAAAGTGCTTATTCAAAGTTTTTCTTTATGGAATAGTGCTGTGAAGCTTGATTAGCTTGCTTTATGAAATGTACCAGAATATGCAATAAGCTTATAAAAAATAACATAGGTACAAAAATCATTCAAAAACAAATAATCTATTCAAATCTGAATCATACAAGGTGATTTATGCATAAGACAAAGACCTACTAAGTATTATAAGAAACATCCCTTTTATCTTTGTCCAAGCCAGTAAATTGAGCATGTACTTGCCTAAAAAATTACGCTTTGAAATATCACAGAGAGGAAAAAGTTGAAAAAGCTGCTGATCTAGGGGGTAAGCATTGTTCCTAGGTTGTTACAGAGTGGGATTGGCGTAGTTTGATGTGCCCATTGAACTTTAACATATTTTCCGGTTTTGGCCGGATTACAGACGAACTAGTTGTCCGGCGAGAAAATGGTTTTCACCATCGGGTTCAGCATGTCTTCTTACCCATAAGTCAAACATTTAATCAACTTCAAATGAAACTGTTACTTTTAACCAACTTTCCGGTTTTGGCCGGATTCCGGATCTACTGCTTGTCCGGCGACAAAATGATTTTCACGATCATGCTCAGCGTGTCTTCACATTAGCTGTTTTAAAACGTTTTGTTTGTCCCTTAAATTGAACCCCCTCCCCCACCCCCAAATGTAGGGCTACAGAGCCCATCTACGTACTCGACCTTACCCTTGACCCAAACAATCCTCATACCAAGTTTTATCAAAATATCTCATTCCCTTCAAGAGTTATCGTGCTTACAGACGGACGGACGGACAGACGAACGGACGGACGGACGGACGGACAGACGGACGGACGGACGGACAACTTTTGCGATGTCATAGGTATCCCTCCACTTACGTTTTGGAATCCCAAATAGGGAAAGCATGACACTACGTTGGCGACAAGAACCTAACCAATTTTTTACTTAGGAAACCCATCACTTTGATCTACACAAAAAGAGGAACAATTTCTGTATTTGCTTGTTTTCTAAGGCATTTATTAGAAATGTTAATAAGTTTAGAAAACATGAAATATTGAATTCGATAATCCACAAACAAGAATATATATATAGTTTTACGAGTTTGCTGCGGTTTGCTTGTCTAGTTGTGCATTGGAAATGTTTTCATAGAGCTGGTCTTTATAGACCTAAATTCCCTTCAGGCCAAACTGTTGATTACCTAAACAAGTGGTGTGTTATCCGACTGTTCGTTCTCGGTTCAAAAAGTAGGTCTGGAAAACTATTAAAAACTATGTTTTTCCAAAAAAAGATCATTATAGGATTTATCGGCTGTTCAGCTTATAGACTAAATAGCCTACATAACCTATACGTATTCTAAGGACAAATTTAATGTCATGATGGGACTCCACTTACAAAACTGGCCCTAAAGTTACTGCGAGACTAATATATTTAGTTTGAAATATCCACGGTTGCCCACTGATGAAAACATGGATGCTCTGCTTAAATACATTAAGGAAATTCTTAAAGCTAAAGGTTTTTGAAGTTGTAATAGCTACAACGATTGGTAAGGAGCCTATCTTTGTACGAAATAATACAAATGTATAGTTTGCTGGAATATTTCCGAGAAAAATTACAATTTAGTTTAAATAGTTGAGATATTTTTCTTTTCTTGGTTTCTAAGACGTTTCTAAGAAAAAGATGCAAGTTTAAAAAAATAAAAAATACACCTTTCGATTGCACGTAAAAAGAGGAATCATAATATGTATAGTTTGTTCGATTTAGTTTATGCGGGAATGCTCGGAAAATTGTTTTTTTATAGTTGTTCTTCCTCGGCCTAATCTGCTTTTATAGGCTAAAAAGTTGGTGACGTACATCGGTGCAGAGTGGTGCGGTACGATTTTTGCAATCTCCCAGCAAAAAAAGGTTGGTCTAGGAAACTTGTTCAGACCTTCTGCAGCCGCGACTATTACCTAATGGATCTCGATAAAAGGTTATTGCAAGTGTACGGGTTCTGGAATCTGTCAGACCCGATTATCTGTATCATTCCAAAATTATTCTCCCTTCGGATCCCATCGAAAGTCGAAACTTCAGTTCTGCGAGAACTAGCGGACACTGGCGGCTGATTTTTGAAGATTTTGCTATAAGCTTCAACACTAGATGGCGCTACCAGTAGTTGTGTCTTCGCCAATGGACCCGTTTGAAGAAGCGGAGGACGGAGGTATTTAATTTAGGGTCTTCAAAGTTTGAAATTCCTCACATGTGAAAAGCAAAAATGTAAGTTTGTGTTCCTGCGTGTTACAGTACAGTAGAGGTATGCGTATGCCTATTTGGGCACTTATCTACTTTTCACTACCCAGGCTCTGCCCTGGCTGCATTACTCTGTTACTTGCTTTTTAAGCAGTCAAATGGAAAGGAAAAATTACAAACTTGATATACTTCTAAAAATGGCCAACTATTTCAGGATAATCCTGCCATAAGCTTTGATCAGAAGTTCAACCGAAATTTACACACTTCTCTCTTCTTCCATTTGAAATTGAGGCATCTGTTGGTTCAAACTGCCATTACTGATTACTAATGGCAGTTCGAACCAACAGACAAACGAACCAACATTTGCTGTGTTTTTTGCCCTTTTCTATATAGCTTCTCCATGGGTCAGTTAGTCTACCTATTTGCCACTACTGCAGCACTTTTGACTGTTTTTTCGTCTTTCCGGTCGGTTCGATTGAGCTCTAAAAAGGCACTGTCTAGGGAACCAGGAGCTGTACTCTATGTCCTACGGGCTACGCTACTGAACTGGTAGCTCTCACGGAAATCAAACCATATGAGCTGCAATTCCGGGATCTGACATCTACTAACAGAAACGTGTATGTGCTGGCTCTCGTTCCGGTAGTAAGTTGAAATAGCTCACAGAAACTTCATCGCACCAGCATCTCCTCCGCTAGCCTTATGGAATTGTGTACTCAGAAGCTAGGGTGCCGGTAGTTGATGGATAGTTGATGGACCGGATTGTACGAATCTGGGGGGGAGTCGGAGGGAGAACCGAAAACTGTGTGAAACTCTCAGAGTGGAGCCGTCGGGATGAAACTTGGTACGAAGAACAAGCAAACGCTCTAGATACATCACTGACAGGACTGGACCGGATTCGGACGCTGTGGGGGGAGTTGGAGGGAGGTTCTGGAATTCTGGCGGTCCATAGTTAATGTACTTCCAGGTGGGCTAGGATGATAAAACTTGGTAGGCATCTCAGGGACCCAACCAGATTACCTTGGAAACAGTGACTTGCCTGATGAGTGACTTGCCGTAAAGTAAAAAAATACTTGTAAGCAAAATTTACTCTTTCACGATCACCATGAGCACATGATCCTTTTTGCCTCAAGGATTTTGCTTAGAAATGAATTTTTAGCACCCTTAAAGCGCGCATCTCAAACGAAAAGTAAAAAAAAGAAAAATTCGACCATCACGTCCATCCTCTGACCCAGCCTAGCAAGTTTGGCACATCTTAACGGGAAAGGAAAAAAAAACGTTTGACCATCATTTCCATCTGACCCAGTCTCGCAAGTGCCATATGAGCTTCCAGCTCTTGTTTCTTTAGCGACCATTCATTTCTTAGGCAATGTTCATCTATGCATACCTCTAGTAGAGGTATGCCTATGTAGAGTAGAGCCTCTAGAGGCCGCTATGTAGGGTAGAGTCGCTAGAGGCTAGAGTACTAGAGACTGTATTGTACTTGGCTGAGTGAGAGATTTATTGAAAGAAAATAAGCTTTAAAATTTGACACATGGGCTGCATTCATTGTCTGGTGGGTGCTCTCTGGTTCTTCTTATATCAGTCTACCACAAACCCCTGATTTTGGGAAGGCCTATGCCAAATGCTGGGTATATCTAAAGTTTGGTACCCTATGCCTAACGCTGGATACACTATGCCAAATGCTGGATACTGGGACCCAATAAAATATTGATGATTTGAGTGAAGCTCAGAAATCAACCAATCAGAATTCATCTATAGTGAGGTAGGTCAGGGTTAGGGTACCAACAGCTATCCAACGTTTGTCATAGGGGTATTCAGCTTTAGGCATAGGCTATGCCAAACGTTAGATATACCCAGCGTGATGTTTTTATAGTTTGTAGTAGAAGAAAATGTCCGCCATTTATTCGAGCCTTCTCTCTGCCAAATTGGCCCTTTATGTTGAAGTTAATTTGAAATAAACAGAACTTGAACTTGAACTTGCACTTGTTTGGCATAGGGTATCCAAAAATCAGGGGTTTGTGGTGACTGTCTTATACTGCATTTTTGCACTCACAGGTCACTTCTTGGCAGTCTTGTAACCGGTTTTCATACTAATCAGTCTGTACAAATTTTCATCTGTGTCGGACCACAATCACAGAACTCAGTCAAGGTTATGCTCTCATCCCTTACGACTTTATTAGAAGTATCTCTCTGCAAGTGAGCAGATCAAATCTGTGGCAGTGGTTTGCTTACTAACACTCAGATCACTTCCTCTGCACAAAGGTTCTGGACATTGGCGGCTAGATGAATTGGTTTTACGCAGAATTCCTTTCTGCTCATCATGTCGATCCTGTTTTTTCTAACCTAGTAATCAAATAAAATATAATCACCAGTTACAAATAAAAACTCTTTCTTTTCCTATCATACGCATCCTTTGTAGCCTATCTAAATCATACTCTAACTGCCTTCAAAAGCGATGCAGCCCTTGACTAACCTGACGCATCCCCAGTTACCCATCAAAGCTACAAAGAATCGCCTTCCTACGAACCTGTTGGATATGATTGCGTGCCGCGATTGTTCATGATTGCGTAATGGGGGGCGCAAACTCCCGAAAATTGCATTTTTCTTGCAAATATTGTGAAAATTCGCCATATTTTTTTAATTTTCCGTATTTATAAATTTTGTGAAATATTTAAATTTTTCGGAATATTTCACAATTTTCGAGAGGCCTCGGAATATTTATTTTGCGAATATTCGATTGAATGTGTCAACTGAAAAATTTGCTTTTTACATCTATAAAAGAATGTAACCCGTTTCAATCGAAAAATCCTAGCTTCCCTTTATAACTCCGATGCAATACCCCAATTTCTTTACCTTGCTCCCTTCTGGCAAATATTCTCAGCTAGTGAAAGAAATAAACTCCCCACCACTTTCTTCAGGTTCTCCAAGTCCAAATACTTCGGCTCCCCCCTTGGACAAGAAATACCAAAATGATGAAAATATATAATATAAAAGACCCTGAGCTTGCTATTTCTAACCTGATTAGCAAGTACAACTCAAAAATCCAGTCCCACCCTTTGAGCAAAATTCTCAGTGTTTAAGTGTATATGTATGTAATCGTGTTCAGTTATTGGTCAGTCAGAGAGTCTCACTTAATAATTGTCGATTTTTTGTGTGTTTCCTATGAAAGTGTTAAGTTTTGCTTTGTTTTGTTTCGTTTTTCTTTTGCTTTTTGTACTCCGTCCCTTTTCTGTTTGAAATGACGGGTGATACATAAATAAATAAATATACAGCAATAAACATCACTTGTTCACCAGAGAGCCTATATTTCTTCCAGTGTTACATTGGCTCATCTATAGTTAGCAAATGCCAAACTGCCACATGCAGAGGTGAAAACCAGCAGAGTAGAAATGTCAGTCCTCAGTTGGTTTCTAATTTAGACTTCCATTCTAGAACCATGATGAAAAGATACTTCGCATCGGAAGATGACAAAAAAATAAATGATGTCAAAGTACATGACCTGACAGATGTTAGTGATGTCAAGCGAGCAGCTCACATTCATAGACAGAAACACAGCTATTTGAAAACAAGAAAACATCATCCAAAGAAAGAGCAAAATGACCCTTTTCCAGGCCCTGCTCCAATCTCTGAAGAGAGCCTAAAAAGACACAAAAGAGATGGAGAGGCTGTGAATGTTAAACGAATCAAGCATAATGCAAAAAGACAGCAAGTTAAGAAGCGAGAAGAGCTCTATAAGTATTCGCATGAGATTGCTGCAAGGTCAGAGCTGCTTCTCCCGGAACAGTCTGGATTCCTTGAGCCAGAAGACGAGCTTGAGGACACTGCAGAAGTAACACAAACCCAGATAAGGAATGCTGTTGACATCACTAGTGCATCCAAGCAGTTTGACCTCCAGTTAGATCTTGGCCCTTACAGAGCAAAATTTTTGAAAAATGGTCGTCACATGCTAGTAGGAGGAAAGCGTGGGCATGTTGCTGCCTTTGACTTTGCAACAAAACACCTTCAGTGTGAATTTAATGTTCTGGAATCAGTCCATGATGTGGCATGGCTTCATAATGAAAGCATGTTTGCAGCAGCCCAGAAAGAGTGGACTTACATATATGACAACAGAGGAATAGAACTTCACTGCCTGAAGGGACTGCACCGGGTTCTCCGACTTGAGTTTTTGCCTTATCACTTTCTTCTCTGCGCGGCCAGCGATAATGGCTTTCTCAGTTGGCTGGATGTCTCACAAGGAAAGATGGTGGCCCAGTTCTTCTCGAAGCAGGGAAGGATAGACATTCTAACACAGAATCCATATAATGCAGTTCTCTGTACTGGGCACTCGAAAGGGATTGTTGCCATGTGGACCCCAAATGTGAAGGAACCAGTTGCGAAGATGCTGTGCCATGGAACTCCACTCACAGGTTTGTCTGACCCCTTTGCCAATGGTGTAGTAGCTAAATTGACAGCAAAGCTGTTTGTCTTTAGGCTACCCTTAGTCTCTACCCTATAAAACCACTCTCCAATAGTGATTTCCACGAGGTAGTGAGGAATGCCAGATTAAAGAAACTGTACGGGTACCTTCAGTTGACAGGGAGGCTAGACAGGTTTTAAGGTAAGAACGCGAGAAAAAGCGGTAGAGTGAGTGATATTTTTTTAATCAATTGTTTTGATAGTGATGTTTTCATCAATTGTATTATAGAGTGATGTATCATCAATGAATTGGGGGATTGAGATAATGGGCCATTTGTGGCCTGAGTTTCGGCTGGAGTGCCTGGCCTACCCCACAGAATAAAAAAAAATACCCTATTCAAACCAGACGAGTTTTTCCTTGGTCGATTGTGTGGCCCACAAGTGTGTTGTGGATAGCCTATACCATACCACTAAGATTTGTGTGGCTCGCTTGGCTTTGTGGCTCAAACTGTCGAGAGGGTTCGATTATGGGGCTCCATTTTGTAGGAAATTCAAAATTAGTGGAAAGTTCATGTCGAAATCGTAATATTAGCTACTTTATAAGAGGTCGACATACACCTCAGAATCCGTTTAGTTCAGAATGGTAAGCCTGAAGTTTTTTTTTTTTAGAGATTTTATCTGGATTTTTTTATTTTCAGACATTTTAAATTACCGCCGAAAAACAGACAAAATGACGTTTTTGCGAGGTTCAAGGCATGGGGCGAGTGTGGGACACATTCCGTTTCCGTGACAAGGACTCAGAAACGAGTGGCACACATTCTGTTTCCGTGACAGGGACTCAGAAATGAGTGGCGCACATTGTGTTTCCGTGACAAGGACTCAGAAATAGGTGACACACATTCTGTTTCCGTGACAAGGACTCAGAAACGAGTCGCACACATTCTGTTTCCGTGACAGGGACTCAGAAATGAGTGGCGCACATTGTGTTTCCGTGACAAGGACTCAGAAATGAGTGGCACACATTCTGTTTCCGTGACAAGGACTCAGAAACGAGTCGCACACATTCTGTTTCCGTGACAGGGACTCAGAAATGAGTGGCGCACATTGTGTTTCCGTGACAAGGACTCAGAAATGTGTGGCACACATTCTGTTTCCGCGACAGGGACTCAGAAATGAGTGGCGCACATTGTGTTTCCGTGACAAGGACTCAGAAATAAGTGGCACACATTCTGTTTCCTTGACAAGGACTCAGAAATGAGTGGCACATAAATAAATATGCCGCAAAAAAACTCCTAGGTTTTCCTGACTGATTAGCAGAAATCCTATCGCCGAGGAGGCTTGTCGCTTGTCAGTAAAAACTTCATCCAAGGCCTTGCATGATAAAGGGATTGTCATCTGACTTAACCGGGGACCGCTGATTTTGAGGCTGCATTGTTGGCAGTCCCTCTTTGGGGGGGGGGGGGGGGGGGGCATTTGAATTTGTTTATTTGTGAGAATTGTCGCACTCTACGAGCGTGTTCCACCCTTCTAACAACAGTAACTATTATTTACCATTTTCGTTCCTACCTCGTAAAAAGTTACTACGCTGACCGTTCCAACCTTTTCGAAATGGTAACTATTTGCTTACCATGCTCGGGAGCGTAGTAAGCGTGGTAACTACGCATCTCTGTAAGGATTGGCCAGATTCGCCTGTAGCATGATAGTCTGCTGGAAAATAGAAAAATTCTTCTAGCCTTGACGGCAAAAACCCAGAATTCCTGACATGCGTAGTAACTACGGTAAGAAGGGTGGAACACGCTCTAGGGAAACTGGGAACCACTTTTGTTTTGAAAATGTAACTGGCATTTTCTTTTAGCCATTAGCGTCGACCCTCGGGGTAACTACTTGGCGACGGCTGCTGTCGACTCGTCCATGAAAATATGGGACATCCGAAACTTCAAATGTCTCCAATCCTACCGAATGAACAGCGCTGCCAGCAATTTGGCCTTCAGCCAGCGCGAGCTCCTCGCAGTTAGCATCGGCAACACTGTAGAAATCTACCGGGACTCCTGTCGCAGTCCGGCCGAATCGCCGTATTTGAGACACAAAGTCTGGTCGGAAGTAAGCAACCTTGAGTTCTGCCCCTATGAAGACGTGTTGGGAGTGGGGCATAGAAAGGGGTTCACGAGTATGCTGGTGCCTGGTGCAGGAGAGCCGAACTTCGATGCGTTTGAAAGCAACCCATTCCAGACCAAGTCACAGAGGAGAGAAGCAGAAGTCAAGCAGTTGCTCGAGAAGGTTCAGCCAGAGCTTATTACGCTTGATCCAGGTGAGACTTTGGCCCATCTTAAAGTTTGACTAAAGCCAACTTATTTTTGTATTATTTAATTGGATACGCTGCGTTCTTTGGATTGTGTAAAGGGATTTTGTTAATTTTTCTCTATTTACTTCAGTCAACCACAAACCCCTGATTTTTGGATACCCTATGCCAAACGCTGGACACACTATGCCAGGTGCTGGATACTCTAAACCAATCAAATATTGATGATTTTAGTGAAGCTAAAAAATCAACCAATCAGAACTCCTTTATATCTGGTAGGTCAGGGTTAGGTTACCAACAGGTATCCAGCGTTAGCCATAGGGTATCCAGCGTTAGCCATAGGCTATCCAAAAATCAGGGATTTGTGGAAGACTGATTTGCTTCAGTATGACGTTAAGAATATCTATAGCCGTCGTCACAACGCAAAACTCTACTATGACGCGGAAAATTTCAATCTCAAGATTAGTGTTTGTTTACACTACAGAAACCTTTGGCAAGTCCCAATGTGATTGCTGCCCCCAACTTCTTCTGAAACGTTGACCTGTTGGAAAAAATAGCATTTAGGCTCAGTTACGAGCTTTAAGAGTGGACAGATCAGGGTTAGTAGGCCTACTCGCTACTGTTGTTCTATTTTAAATAATGCAAAATGTTTTACAACAGAGTAAAGATAATAAAATAACGAAAAGAAAGACAACAGAAGAATAACTTACGAAACATAGAATATGCCTACAACTATCAATAACAAAAAGTCTAATCAGTCGGTGATGCGGCAACAGACGAAGTCTAGATTTCTGACGGAAACCAGTGTGCAATTCTTGCAGCCGTGACAAAATGTCAATAGTTCCGTAAGATTGAATGATCTTAGGGTTACTATAGTTGCGTTTTTGGAGATACCATGGTATCTAATAGCACGGTCTAAAGTCGTTTTTTCAGTTATCGTGGTATCTGATACCACGGTGAAAAGGCGTTTTTGCAGCTATCGTGGTATCTGGCCAGTTATCGTAGTATCTGATATTCAGATACCACGGTCCGACCGTGGTAACTGGTCGTGGCATCTGAAAAAGTCATCTCATTTTCATCAATTCTGTCAAATTGGTGGGAAAGAAGTTTGGCACTCAGTGATGTGACTTAATATCAGTTTTTCTGTTGGGATGACTTCTAAAAGTGCGATTTCGGCAATTGTCGTTTTTGCAGAGCAACCGTATATCAGATACCAAGGTTACTGCAAAAACGACTAATTGCAGATCCAGTTAACGTAGTAACAGATGCCATAGTATCTGCAAAAACGCAACATATGATACAGAAGAAACTTAATAGTAACGGAAATAATCCATCCTTATTCTGGATAGACTCTTAAGATGGGTTTACACACTGCGTAAAATCTGAGCGTATTTTACGCAAGATTTGAGCTTGAAAACATGTCTAGCAATACGGACGTATTAGAGAAATCGGTCCGTTTTGTATTTAAATAACTGTTACGACGAAAAATCGCGACACTTCGCGCCGACTCGGTTATTTTTTACCGACCGGCCGATAGCTTTGGAGGGGGGGGGGCGTTCCCCCCCCTCTCCCCCGAGTCGTGACGCCCCTGAAAGTAACTACGCCCTAAGTGAGCACTGCCAGTAACGGGTGACAGTATTCATTCATTGTCAAGAAAAGAAATCCAAGGAAAAGGAAAAGAAAACAAACGTAAATTAATAAAACAAAGTGTAGTGAAGTTCCATAGGGGAGCTAGATCTGACCTTAGTTCCTCCTGTGCCGCCAGAGGGTCTTAGGGCATCCATTAAGAGGCGCCAGCCATCTGTCACACGAGCAGCTTCCCTACATCTTCCTGTTCAGGCTGGATAGAGACGTTGACTTTGTGGAAATCCGACTGGTTGGTGAGATGAAGGGTATTCTTCGGTCGCACCCTTCGTCTGGATCCCTCCCTCCTGAGTCTGTATCGTGACTGCATTCCCCAGATATAAGGGAACTAGGGATAATTTAAAAGGCAGAACGAGTGCGAATCCTTTTGAGAATACATTTTGTTCCCCTTTTTGTCAGAATCCGCAGGGTTAATTAATTGGTAGTTTATGTAAAGAATTCGCGAAAATTTGCATTCATCCGGGTTGCGTTTCCTAGCAGGAGTAAATAGTAACCTGGTCTCGATGATCTTCTTTTTGTGCATGGTAACATTGTTCCAAGTACATTCTTGAAGTTATAATAAAATGAAAGATGTAGGCCTATACGTTAGAGCAGGGATACGAATGGTTATGTAGAGGTATAATGGTTCTAGAATAGATAGAATCTGGAGTTTTCTGTCTCAGTGAGGGATGCCATTAAATATGAAGTAGTTAACCCAAGACAAAACCAAGTTTTCGTAGTCAGTTGTATTGGAAAGGTCACTCGAGGCAGAAAGAAACTTCCGTAAACGAAGAAAAGCCTTGGCTGGAGCTGCCAAAACTTTGAAACTTTCGTAGCTTGCAGAAAACGATAAAAGTTTGGAATCGTAGAGGATTTTGATAAAAAGCTAGACCCAACGCTTTTCAACATAAAACTCGTGCACTTAGTCACCTGGCAACTAAGCTGTCCTCTATAAGCCGTTCTTATTACCCTCACACTTTTAACGCCAGGGCGGTGTAGTAGCGTCATGAATTACTTAGCAGTTTGCTTAGTGCTTATCCAAGTGAGAATGTCCTTTTCCTACGACTTTGAAAGGCTAATTTCCCTCTTCCTTGAAGTTCAGAAAGTTTTCCCTGCAGTTCCATTTCGTAACGAAATTCCAACCGGATTTTTCAGAAATTTCCAAGAAGAAGAGTTGGTTTGGGACCAACTCTTCCAAGTTTTTCGAGAATCGTGTTAAAGTTTTTCGAACTGTTTGAAAAACAAAGCAGCCTGCCTTTTGTTGCTAGGATAGTTTTTCATTCGGAAAGAAATTGACTTTCAGCCAGTTGTGTGATTACTTTTTTGGCCAGAAAATCGTAGGGCCGGTGTAATTGGCCGGTGAATTTGTAGTCAGAGGCTTAGACATGCTAATCTGTCTCCAAGAACTAATAGCGTGTTCCACCCTACTAGCAAAAGTAACGATTAGTTACTATTTTCGTTCCAACCTCGTAAAAAGTTACTACGCTGACCGTTCCAACCTTCTCGAAATAGTAACTATTTGCCTACCATGCTCGGGAGCGTAGTAAGCTGGGTAACTACGTATCTCTGTAATGTGATTGGTGGGATTTGACCTTGGCATGATATTTTGCTGGAAAACTGAGAAGTCGTTCCAGCCTTGACGTCAAAAAGCCAGAATTCGCGACGTCACGCTGGTAAGAAGGTTGGAACACGGTCTAAGTGGAAGAACGACAGTCCCTTATCAGGAGTTATACTGCATTTAGTAGTAGCCTTCTTCCTGACTTCAGTTTATAATTGAAGCACAATTCTTACTAGAGGTGATCTTTTCACGACAAAATGGTTCAGAAATATCCTTTTTTTGAAATACCAATACTTGCCCCGTGAAGCAAGCGATTTCCTTGTCGACTCTGTCCTAACTTCCCGCTCTCGAAAGCAGAGGTTACTGTTCGCCAATTAGTTATCCAATCCAAGCAAAAGAAAATGATTCCAGAACAGAAGATCGACCCGTTGGCCCACCAAGTCTTCCAAAATGGAAAAAAAATTTCGAAGCTTCTCATGCCCTTATTTTTTTAAAAACTTACTACGGACCAGGCAAACTCAGCGCTGAAAAGTTGTATGTTCAGAACAGAACAATGGGGTATTTCTAAAGCTTATAATTTCATAGGGTAGCGGGATAACATTACCTTAAATTACCTTAAATCGCATTGTCCAGCGACAAAGGTGGATGGTCCTCCTGTGATTGTCGCCGGTTTGGGTGATGTTAGTCACACTTGATAAAAGGTAAAACAAGTATTGAATTTATTATAAAGACATGTACTAAAAAAAATCAGATTGAAAATAAGAAGACAAGTCCATAACTCACCGGCAAGGCCGTATCCAGGGAGGGGGGTTAGGGGGTTGACCCCCCTGAAACTCACAAAAATAGTTATTTTTATAGGCTTTTCCCTCTGATCTATGTCTTTTTTGTACCTTTTTGTCCGACCCGCAGGCTAACCCCCCCCCCCCCCCCCCCCCCCCCCGAAATAAATTCCTGGATACGGGCCTGCTCACCGGTGACCTTTAAGTCCGACATCGACTTCATTTTCCATTTAATTCTTAGGCCGTTCAGTTCGGTTCAGTTCAGTTTATGTCAAAAACGACGCAACGGTCAAGCCGATTTTGTGGTTTAATACTGCGAAGAGAAACTGCTGAATATCCATCGTCATTCAGGCAGTGTAAATCCGTTAAATTGCTTGGGGTAATAATCGATGACGATCTGAAATGGAATTCTGATATGATATGATATTTATCTGTCTTCAAACCCCAAAGGCCATAACAAACACACATAAATAACAACATGTAAATACAAAAATAAACGGTCACACTACTACACTAAACCCCACTCAAACACTTTTCCCTGTGCAGACTGGCCACTCTGTTGACAATATTATCCGTAAAACTAACTTTTTAATTAAATTTCCACCCTTAAATCTTTCGGTTTTGATACTAAATGCCTCCTCTGTTATTTAAAACTTATATCCGTCCTCATTTAGAATATGCTTCACCGGTTTGGCATTCTTCTCTTTCTGCAGAGCTCTCTGATCGCCTGGAAAATGTCCAAAAGAGAGCAGTGAGAATCATTCTGGGTGATCACAATATTTCTTACGAAGAGGCTCTCATTAAACTTGACGTTCCTAAATTAAATGAACGCAGAAATACTCTTTCGAATAAGTTTGGAGCTAGATAATGTGTTGTCCCCAGATGGCCCATCTGTTCCCCCCTCCCCTCCCGTCTTCCGTGCGTCGGTCCGAGAGGAATACTGGCAATCAGTTTTCTCCATATCCTGCTAATTCTTCTGCCCAATTTTTACGTAGTTTCATCCCATCATTTATTTCTGGTAAATTCTTGTAAGTGTATTAGTTAATTTGTTTCGTGTCTGTGTATATTTCGTAAATTTGTATTCCACTTCTAGCTCATAGCTATTTGGATTAAACTTGTTGATTGATTGGTTGAATGCAGAAGGTAAATGAACATTTCAGTGCAAATTGGAAAATATGGGCGTCTTGTCAAACAAAAACATGTCAGTAGCAAAGGAAGAAATTCTGGAACCTTAACCAAAATACCCAAAACTAGTTTACTTATTTACTTACCTCTTTAATCCGGAAAAAGAAATTCCATATTGACTAGCCTGATATAAGAATACACACAAAAACAATATACAGAACGAATATCACCTATCCACCTGGGAAACCAAAAAGATCGGAATTGTTCTTATCCCTGATGGGTAATGATAACTGCATAAAAGGGGTACTCACTCCCTGGATAAGACTGTTTCCGCAATAATTATTTACTACCTGGAGTCTAATGGATTCCCGTCTCCTGTGAATACCTCCGCAAAATCAGGCAAGGTAGCATTAGAGAACATTTTAGAAACAGTTTAGACGCACCTGTCGCGTTTTCTCAGAGGAAGCACTGGGCACCGCCTATGCCATCTCCGACACCAAAAGTGCTAGAAAAAAAGCGCAGCAAACCATAGCATACTCCCTTCATAAAATCTAATGATGAATTGCCGGCAGATGCGGTAGAGCAACAACAACAATCACACCTTAGATCGTGCTATAAGTTAAATGATTCTAGGACAATTGGTCACAGGACTATTGGTCACAGGACAATTCGTCACAGACAATTGGTCACACGGACAGTTAGTCACAGGGACAATTCATCACACGACAATTGGTCACATGGGCTATTCGTCACAGGACAATTCGGCTTTTTCCACGTGCTATAAGTTAAATGGAGGCTTGCGGTTCATACCGAGTCGCGTATTAGCCACGTGGAAAAAGGTCGGAAGCCACAGTTGACAAACTTGATGAAGTTTGACAGAACAAAGTTGGGTAGAGCCAGAGGCGTTAATAGCCACAATGTTTGGGGGGGCGAGGCATTTACCGACTGGCTGGTAATTTTACCGACTTTTTCTGCAGAAAAAACGACTGTTTTCAACAACAAAAATGACATTTTTGAAAAAAAATCGACTGTTTTTCAGAAAAACCGACTATTTTGACGAACAATCGACCAATTTCCAGAAAAAACGACTGTTTTCATGAAAAATATCAACTGTTTTGACGAAAACTCGCGGCGCTTCGCGCCGACTCGATTATTTTTTACCGAGTGGCCGACAGCATTGGGGGGGGGGGGGGTCCCCCCCAGTCATGACGCCCCTGGGTAGAGCACATACGGAGGCAAAGGCATTTTAAACAGGTTTAAACATGGCCGGGCCTAAGAATAACTGGAAAATGGAAATGGCCAACATAACTGGTTAAATATACACCAAGAAGTAACTTGTCGTTGTTTACTTTTATACTTCAGTTCAATATAATCTAAAAAACGATAACGGACAAGCCGATGGGTTGTTTTTACGTCAAAACTTTACGTCATAACAGAACAGTCTACAAATATATACAATTTTGCGACATTTATACCGACGTCTTATGATAAATATGGTCAATAACATGCTAGACTACGATTAATAAAATACAAATAACCTAAAAATTAACGTTCAAAAGCGCTCCTACGGAACTAGCGGACTTGCGGAGTTACTACTTACGGAGCTAGCGGACAAAAATCTAACTCGGAAGGAATTTTATGAAGGGCGTACAAGTCAGGCGAGAGCCTGAAGAGAACCCTTGTCAATAAGGGGCCTAATTATCGCTAAAATATTTCTCGGCTGACGGCGCATCTTTGCTCGATTCATGTGAGGATATGGCAGAATATTTGTCAATTGCGATTTACCAGTGACGACTAGATTGTATCGGAATTCCATACCATCGTGACGTACATAGTGAGCGTGTTCCATCCTACTTACTTTAGTTACTAGGCATGACACGAGTTCTGGCTTTTTGCCGTCAAGTCTGGACGATTTTTCAATTTTACAGCAGAATATCATGCCATGGGTGAATCCGGCCAATCACGTTACAGAGATCCGTAGTTACTACGCTTGCGAGCGCGGTAAGCAAATAGTTACTATTTCGAGAAGGTTGGAACAGTCAGCGTAGTAACTTTTGGTGAGGTTGGAATAGAAATAGTAAATAATAGTTACTATATGTAGAAGGGTGGAACACGCTCAGTGACGTCGTATGATTGAGAACCCAGCATAGGATTTGATTGTCCCTAGGTCGTTTTATAAATGTAAACGCGACCGGCTCTATATAGTGTTTCCCTTAACGGGTAATAAATAGATTGATTGATTGATATAAATATTAAAATACATATTCACCGATAGGAATAAAATTTCGTTAAAAAATTTCATTTTCCGAGGTAAAACAGATCAAATGGGTGTGACGTCACGCTTGTGTGGGATTCCGATACAACTTAGTTTATAACGAGTTACCGGTTTGATCGTTTTAGAATAGATTATAAGGTCTTGTTGAATTATTACAGGCCAGCTTGGTCAAGTGGATGAGATGACATTGGAGGAGAAATTGGAGGCTCGAACCAAGGTCCTCTTTGTCAAGCCGCCGAAGGTGGAGCTAAAGGAGAATAACGGGATTGGCTCGGCCAAACAGGCTCATATCAAGCGCCAACTGACGGATGAGACTAGGAGGCGTTTTATTCGCGAAACGGCCGGAGAGAAGAAGAAACTTATGGATGAAATCACCGGGAAAAGCGATGACACTGAAGCAACAACCGCGGAATATGATCCTTTAAGTAGGTTTAAAAAAATGAAACGTAAGTGATTTTCCAGTAAAGGTTTACTTTGAGGAATTCTTGATCTTTGGTAGCAAAGGAGACGTTGGGCGAAGTGGACGTATTTTCCTAGTTCCCACTTCAAGTCCTGGATTTTAAAAACTTACCGCGCAAGAGATAGTTTCGTAATTTCAACCGGTCCATCACTTCTCAACAAACTCCTCAGTTTTAACAAGAACGATCTGCGTGGACAGGTTGACTGGCTGGCGATTTCCAAAGACATTGGTAGATGGTCTTTCAAAAACAGGGTGGTGAACTCAATCAATCAATAGTTGCGTTTTTTGTAGGTCGGTTAACTTACCTATTTGCCACTATTGACCGTTTTTCGTCTCGCCGGTCGGTTCGACTGAGCTCTAAAAAACGGCTTATACGGAGTTAACGGCTAATTACGGAGCTCCCGCCTCAGTCCACAGGTTCCGTCACGGGAGGTGAGATCCCTCTTGGCAACTCTCAATGCGCTTCACGAAGGACTGAGCTTGATGGAACGACGAATCAGAGCTTGCGTCCTGACAAGTTACTGAGAAAATGCATACGCTGTCAGAAGCTTGATAACATTTACCCAAGGATGCTTTCAGCAGATATGAGATAACACCCTATCAGTTGACGTTACAGAATAACTGTTATTTTTTTGCAAAACATAGCGTCGCATACCATGTTGTGTCTTATGCTTTTCAAAAACATGTTCATAAATACATATTTAATTTATGACCCACAAAATGCACAAAGCGACAGGGAAGTATAAGTAAAAACAAAAGAAGCAAAAATCAATGTAAGGCACGACAGTCTAGGCTAAATTAACTGGGCCTAAAAAATCCATGAAAAACATCATGTAGATGATGTGGATGAATAGATGTTGTTAGTCGAAACGCCCTCTCCAATGACTGAGTAATATCTTGAAACACCGGAATTCTGAACTGAATTACAGGTAGGCCTACGACATGAAAGAGGGAGATAGGCCATACTAAAAATTTAACGCTTAAAGGCTTGTTACTCAATTATTACTTACTCTGTCTTCGGTCTTTGTACTTATTTTGACGGGTTATAAATACAAATTTTGACGGTTTAGATAAAATGGTTATCGTTTTTAATTGTTTGACAAATAGGTTTTGTGTGTATCCAGTATCTGTTGAAATTCAGCATCCTTGTGTAAACGTTATGAAACTTCTGACAGTGTGGACGGTGACTAGAAACTCGCAGATATATTTCAAATCTCACGTTATACAACGTATCACCATGAACAATATACTTCAGTATACACACGATATACAATGTATCATCATAAACGATATACATCAGTATACCCACCTTATACAATGTATCACCATAAACGATATACATCAGTATACACCCGTTTTTTCCGCAAAATAACAAGCAAGCTCGTTCAAGTAGTATCTTTTTCGAGTCCCATTTGAAAGCTTATATACATACTATATTTGACATGTCACCGTATTTATATATAAACATGCTACAAGTTCATAGAAAAGAGAAACAATTGCAGATCCTGTTAGTATTATGGTTGCCATTTGGGGATACAGTAGATGTGTGTCTCTTTGAACGTTAGTTTACTTTGAACAGTGCAGCTGTGGGCTAAATAGTATTAATGAAGACCCAGGACACCAATCCAGGAGATGAGGCCTTAATTAGCTGCTTTTACTGACTGGTAGTTGGTTTTTGTCAGAGCAAGTGGATGATAATGACACTGTTAAAAGTTATTTGAAAAAGAAGCATAACCCGATGAAAAATTTGTAGCCTGCGTGGTAGTATGGTAGTAGTATGAAAACGTTGCATGTAATACTATGTAATAGAAAAGAATACTATCATTTAATGTGCCTCCGACTGGTCCAATCTTATGTAGTAGTATCCAGTAGCATCCGGTCTTGCTAATAGTAGCATATAGTAGTATCAAGAACAAATAAGAGCAAGAACTGCTGTCTCCCTATATCTGTCACACAACCAAGCTGAGACGAGTCGACTCCCGACGCAAACGAGCGGAGGTGGATCTTACCCGGGACATCAAAAGTCGTTACCTCTACAGAGAAGGTGTATTGCAGTAAACCACTGAGGAAGAAAAATCGAATGGAGGCAGCAGTGATAAGCCTGTTCACACTGGGCTGGGCGGGCGCTGAAATAGCGGTTGCCGGCTCATTGATTCAGACAAGCTTTCGGGGGTTGACAAGAAAATTCCTAAGAATATCAAAATATACAGAAACTGCCATTTGATGCAAAGCAGATTTTAAAAATGCGTCAAATTTAGTTAAAAGTACGACAAACTGTACATATATCTCATTGAAAAACCCAAAGGCCGTATACAGGTAACGTAAGATATATGGTAACGTAAATTGTATCTTTTCGGGGTCAATTCAATTAAGTGGTGTCAATATCCAGAACAAGAAGAGATAAATTTCATTCCAGGTATTTGCTCTCATATGAGAATATCAGATGAAAACAGGCAGATTCTTTAAAAAAAAAAGGCCGTGTTTCAGGTTTAATAGGCTAAGTGGAAATGAACAAATATTACACAGATGGAATAGGCTTCTACTCTGACAAACTAACCAGAAACAGTTTTGAATTGAATTTGAAAAAAAACTAGGACTTCTATCTGGGTCCTAGACAAACTAGAACCCATGTGGCAAGGCCTCAGTACGAAAACCAAAGACTTTCTTTGATGGGAAAATACACCGTTGACATCCAATTATTTGTAAGTAGTGAACTAAAAGACAAACGAGATAGACCAAGTTGAGGTGAACTTTCGTCTTTCGTTTAACTACTGAATCGAAATCTAACTCACTAAATCGAAATGTATACAATTATACATTTCGGAAAAAAAGAAGAAAAAACAGAAAATATACACTCACCTACTGGTATTATTTTGACTATTCCATGCTATTCTACCATTTCAGTAATTTCAGTAATCCTCGAAAGCCTTAATTACGTTACTCTTAGTTTACACTCGTCTGACAAAGTTAATACTACAGATGTTGAAACTCAATGGGTCATGACTTCAGTGAGTGTGCTTCAAATCCCGGTTTGCATTGTATGGTTCTCCCGAGAGACATAAAAAGGAATGTCACAAGGGATTTCAATCTTCATACGTATGGTCATGGTGTAACAAAAGCGACTATGAATGACCATCGTCAAGTTCGCTTTTTGTTTTTCGCATCACTAATATTCACTAATCAGACGCCAGCGTCTACTCAAACAAAATCAACGCTGTTTCCTTCCCGTGTTAACAGGCCAGAACATCCGCCTCGCTAGTGGCTACGTTGTTTTCTTCGTAAATGACTTCAAGTGTGTAACGGCGGAGAAGCGGAGACCAACGAGTATACACGGGCGACCAAGAAATGGGTCCACCTCCGCTCATTGTTGTCGGAACATTTTTAGTCGGTGGATGGACGAGAGACCATTGTTCTTACTCGTTATTTGTTCTTGGTAGTATGCAGTAACACGGTAGCCTTGAAGTAGAAGCATGTAGTAGCATCGTTAGTACTGCATACTACTTTTTCGTACTACTTCATAGTACTATTTTGAGATAAATTTTTCAACGGGAAGCCGCTACTGCACTGTCAGAAGTTTCATAATAGAAAACCCAAGGATGCGCAATGTCATGATTTTCTAGCTGAAACACCGCAGAAAAAAAGATCTGATGTCTTTTTTGTGATCATGTCGGAAAAATCAGCAAATGCTTTTTCGGCTGTTTTTCGACTCGTCCTTGCAACGCCTGTTATGCATAACATCTGCAAAATCATAACAGTTACATTTCAAGAGTTCTCTGTTGAAACTGCGCATCCTTGTGTTATCGGTTATGAAACTTGTGATAGTGCAGTAGAAGTTTGCTCTTCGAATGGTAATTCACTTTTTACAGTGCCAAATTGTCCACTTGCTCTGACGAACTTAACTACCAGTCAGTAAAAGTAGCTAATTACGGCCTCATAAATAACACCTGAATGTGTGTCTTGAGTCTTCATTTTTTAATATCTAGCCCAAAACTGCAAATTTACCGCTACAAATTTACCGCTATATGGCACTTGCCCTTCGGCCAAGTGCCATATAGCGATCGCAATTTCTGTCCGTTCGTCGGTCTGTTCAGGTTTTGCTAGTTCGGGCACTTCCACATAAGCTAGGACGATAAAACTTGGCAGGCGTATCAGGGACCCCAAATGATTAAGTTGGAAATAGTCACTTCCCCCATCCGAGCACCGTGGGGGGAGTAGAGGGAGGGGGAATCCGGAATTTTGAGGTATTTATAACTTTTGAACGGGTGATCGGATCTCGATGAAACTTGATATTTGGAAAGACCTCATGCCTCAGACAACCCATTTAAAATCCGGACCGGATCCAGTGACTTTTGGGGGGGCTGGAGGGGGCAACCTGAAATCTTGGGAAACGCTATGAGTGGAGGGATCGAGATGAAACTTGGTGGAAGACACCTAGCAAACACTAGATACATCATTGACATAACCGAGCCGATTCGGGCACTGTGGGGGGAGTGGAGGGAGGGGGAATCCTGAATCTTGAGATATTTATAACTTTTGAACGGGTGATCGGATCTCGATGGAACTTGATATTTGGAAAGACCTCATGCCTCAGCCGACCCACTTAAAATCCGGACAGGATCCGGTGACTTTTGGGGGGAGCTGGAGGGGGCAACCTGAAATCTTGGGAAACGCTATGAGTGGAGGGATCGAGATGAAACTTGGTGGGAAGACACCTAGCAAACACTAGGTACATCATTGACATGACCGAGCCGATTCGGGCACTGTCGGGGGAGTGGAGGGAGGGGGAATCCGGAATCTTGAGGTATTTATTACTTTTGAACGGGTGACCAGATCTCGATGAAACTTGATATTTGGAAAGACCTCATGCCTCAGACGACCCACTTAAAATCCGAACCGGATCCGGTGACTTTTGGGGGGAGCTGGAGGGGGCAACCGGAAACATTGGAAAACGCTATGAGTGGAGGGATCGAGATGAAACTTGGTGGGAAGACACCTAGCAAACACTAGATATATCATTGACATAACCGAGCCGCCTACTCGTAACAAGTGCCATATGAGCTCGTAGCTCTTGTTTATCTTAATTCTCGATTCTCGTACAGATTACCGTTTTTGCCCTTCTCGCTTCTCTTTTTTTGCTTCTAACAAAAACACTAAAACCATCCAGTTTTTCTTCCGGATTCCAGACAGCCGTTTTCGTCGAAACGAATCTGGAAGGTGAAGCGAGGCCAGACACGTCTGGAAGTCTGGGGTGTTGGACACCCCAGACTCCGGAGGTTTGGAAGGTGCCATAGAGGCAATCCGTTCGATAGACACAACACATATGTAAACGTAGGAAGAAAAGGGAAAGTGACTGACATTTGTGACTGGGATGCAAGAGATATTTTAAATGTAATGGGGATATCTAGGAAATGTTGAAGAACAGCAAAATTAGCTGTCATCATTATCATAAAAATCTGGAAGGGTTGGCTTAAAGCGAGGCTTCACCTTCCAGATTTTTCTTCCGGATTCTAGACAGCCGTTTTCGTCGAGACGGACCTAGAAGGTGGAGCCAGGCCAAAAACGTCTGGAAGTCCGGGATGTTGGATACCCCGATTCCGGATGTCTGGAAGGCGCCATAGAGGCAACCCGTTCGAGAGACACTAAAAATATGCAAATGAGGGAAGAAAACGGAAATTGATTGACAGTTGTGACTGGGATGCAAGAGGTATTTGAAATGTAATTGGGACATCTGGGAAATGTTGAAGAACAGCAAATTTAGCTCTCATCTTTATCATGCAAATCTGGAAGGGTCGGCTTGACTATGCGCAAGCCCCGGACGTCTGGTAATCTGGAAGGTGAAGCCTGGCTTTAATTATCTACCCATCAAAACCTGCTTATACGCGTTGAACTTCTCGATTTTGCAGAATCGCGAAGTATTCCTCGTTCTCGATTCAACAAAGACGTAAAAAAGGAGAATTTCCTTCATCTCAGTAGTCGTAAAACACTAAGTAGGAGAATTGAGATAAAAAAAAGTAGCCACTGTTTGTGTAGCCGGCTATTGTATCTGACACTTGTAACGACTTGCCATTTGTGTCCCAAGCGCCTCGTTAGCACAGTTGTTTGAATCTTGGGGGTTGAAGCCGAAGATCGTGGGTTCTAATCCTACCGTAGGAGTATTCTTATCTATCTATTCAGTTCAGTACCTATAAAATATGTTACATTCGTGACATTCCTAAATTATCTGTACGTAGAAATACTCTTTCAAACAAATTTGGAGCTAAGATAACGTGTTGTCCCCAGATGACCCATCTATTCCCCCCCTCCCCTCCCGTCTTCCGTGCGTCGATCCGAAAGGAATACTGGCAATAAGTTTTCCCCATATCCCGCTAATTCTTCTACCCAATTTTCACATAGTTTCATTCAATCATTTATTTCTGGTAATTTCTTGTAAGTGTATTAGTTAATTTGATTCTTGTGTGTCTGTGTATTTTGTAAATTTGTATTCCTTTTCTAGCTTTTAGCTATTCGGAGTAAACTTGATTGATTGATTGAAAAAAAAAAAAAAAAAAAAGTAGCCACTGTTTATGTAGCCGGCTATTGTATCTGACGCTTGTAACGACTTGCCATTTGTGTCCCAAGCGCCTCGTTGGCACAGTTGTTTGAATGTTGGGGGTTTAAGCCGAAGATCCTGGGTTCTAATCCTACCGTAGGAGTATTCTTATCTGTCCATTCAGTTCAGTACCTATAAAACATGTTACCTTGGTCTAATCCACATCAATTGCGGGGGGGGGGGGGGGGGGCTGTCTCCTTGTGGAACAACTCGTTGCCAGCCTAATGGACATGGCATCATTATAAGGGAGAATGGATTAACGCAATTACACGACTCAGCGCTAACTAACACCGAGCATGATTGAACACGTATTGATGTTTCGACGTCATTCATATAATCAGAATAATTGCTTTATTACTCGCTAACGAAGAATAAAACAGCGGATACAAAAATAATATCGTAACAATCTAGATACTTGTCATTTGGGTTTTTGTTGACAGACATCTCAGCTAATTCTTTCGCCAATTTGTTTTTCTTTTATTGACTCGCGCACGCGTCGTTGTCATATCTCCACAATACAATTTGTGTAGCCTGGTCCAATGGCGAAAAGGCAGGATAATAGGACTTCTTATTCCTACAGTCCTTGTGGGCTCAAGATATACTGAACAAATTGGTATGAACGACCTCTGCATTGCAAACAGTTTTTAGAAGTAATTATAGAGGTTTCAAATCCAACTGCCAGGTTTCCCCTTTAAAAGTCAACCTGCTCGGCTTAAAGCGAGGCTCCACCTTCCAGATTTTTCTTCCGGATTCCAGACAGCCGTTTTTGTCGAGACGGATATGGAAGGTGAAGCCAGGCCAGAAACGTCTGGAAGTCCGGGGTGTTGGACACCCCAGATCCCGGATGTCTGAAAGGTGCCATAGAGGCACCAGTTCGAGAGAAAGAACAAATATGCAAATGGGGGAAGAAAAGGAAAAGTGATTGACAGTTGTGACTGGGATGTAAGGGATATTTGAAATGTAAAGGGGAAATATAAGAAGTGTTGAAGAACAGCAAGTTTCGCTGTCATCATTATCATGACAATCTGGAAGGGTTGGCTTGACTATGCGGAAGCCCCAGACGTCTCGTAATCTGGAAGGTGAAGCCCGGCTTTTATTAGCACGCGTACAAAACTGGACTCTCCTTCACTTCATGAGACAATCACTCCTAAGTCGAGTTGTTTTCCTTTCGTATTCCGCCTTTCAAAACCGCGAGTCAGGATTTCTGACTCTTTATCCCCCAGATCGGACAGGGGGATAAAGGGGTCCTTTGAAAGCTATACTTCAAGTTCTTTTTTTTTTTCTGCAATTTCTTTGTTGGTACCGAAACACTTATGCCGTATTCTCGCCGCTCTCCGAGGACTCCTTTTCAGATCGGAGATCAGATCGGACTGGGGGATAAAGGGGTCCTTTGAAAGCTGTACTTAAAGTTCGTTTTTTTTTTTACTGCAATTTCTTTGTCGGTACCGAAACACTTATGCCTTATTCTCGCCGCTCCCCGAGGACTCCTTTTGCGGAGTCCCCACGTTTTTCTTTGTTCCAGGGGTTGAATGGTATTCTCGAATCGGTATTCTTGCGAGTCCCCACGGGCGGGGAATGCTCCGATTATCCTCACCTTCTTCAGCAAGGACTCACTATCACATTCGGAGGAGAATCAACTTTTGCTGGTGTTGGTGCAATGCAAAATTAATTAAAACAATCAGAATAAACAAAACCAAAAATAGGGTCACTGGGTAACCGGAACCCCGGAACCTCCGACACCGGAACCGATGGCTTTGGAAAACCGGAACATGAAACTGGAAGACCGGAACCGATGGCTCAGTTTCAATCAGCTACAGGGAAAATGGAAAAGCGGAACTTCGGAATGGAAAACCGGAACATGTGGTCTTGGACAGCGATTTTTCGCTGAACACATTGCACGTTAACTTTCTTTCTTTGCTTCTGTGTGTCCGATAATGAAGAATGCCCAGATCCACTTGAAGAAGCTGATTGTTTTATCCTATTCGCCAACGAATCAGGGAGACTAATTTAGTAATGTTGCGCCTTTCGTCATGACAATAGTTGCATTTAGCAGATACACAAATATCTTATACCACGGTAGCTGGATCTTTGCAAAAACAACAATTGCCGAATTCCCTACTTTTACGTGTATTAAACATGAAACATATTCCGTCAAAACCCAAGTCGATTGCCGAGGACCACTTGTTCCTATTTTTCATTACCACACGTTCCGATTTTCCATTTTCCTATAGCAGATTGAAACTGAGCCATCGGTTCCGGTTTTCCAGCTTCATGTTCCGGTTTTCCAAAGCCATCGGTTCCGGGGGCGGAGGTTCTGTTGTTCCGGTTTTCCAGTGACCCCAAGAATACAGTGGATCCAGACTAATTTCGTCCGCTGCATATTTTTCTTAGGATAAAATCCATTTTGGAAGCATTCCCGTGTTCTCGTTGTTTTTTTTATACGCAGAGTCCACGTGGAATGACTCCCACCATTGTCGCCGTTCCCCTTGATTCCCCGAGGAGTTCTCGGGGAACGGCAGCCACCTCCTTTCAGGTGGCTGCATGATCTGCCTAGACACTGCAGTGCTTCTGGTATGTGTGTGGTGGCGGGACTTCCTTCTTTTCCTGAACTAAGGGGGAGAAACATTCTTTCTCTGCAGAACAGGATTTTCAGGTCGTCTAATCCACTTGTGCGGGCTGCATCTGCCCCCCCCCTTTTGAGGTTGTCTCTGCCTGTGTGGCTGGAATGGGAGCGGTCTCTGCGGGTGACCCAGGCTCCACCTGGAGCCCGTTCGACTTGACTGATTTATTTTTAGTTTACTGTTTGTTTTGAGTGTCTTATTTTTATTTTGTTTTTTATGTTTTTCAAAAACCGTTAAATAAAGCAAATTGAAATTGAATTGTTAAATTGAAATACGCCTTAGGCGTAATGGTGTCACCGCAGTTTGGATGATCTTGTTAATCCGAAGAATCCCCATGATTGGAAAGGCGTGTTTCCTGATTTGGTGGTTGGTTTTGGGTTGAGTGCCTATGTTAGTTTTGGAAATGCATGTCCCAGCCACCCAGACATCCGAGGGCACTCAAAGAAGCTGTTCAAATGGTCTGTTAAAACCAGGACCAGAAAAGGTTTCTTCACCAACAGAATGGTCAATCCATGGAATGAACTGTCCCAAGCAACAGGCTCAGCCGCCCTTTCCGAAGCATCCATGAAGGCGCTGAACAAAGAGCGGACCACTAAAGACTGGATATATGAGTAGGACACCCCCCCCCCCCCCGTCATTCTCATACCTACTACAAGGAACCACCCACTCAACTTGGGAGGGAATTCCAACAGATCTTAATACGATCCGAAGATCAGATTAAGGTAATATGGCATAGGACTGGTCCAGATGTCAGGTATAGTTGCCAACTTTGCAAAGCCGGGGTAGAGCAAAATATGGACCACTTTCTCAATCGATGCCAGGAGCTTTCGGAGTTAAGGGGATCTTATTTTAAGGGGAGTGTTTTGCTTCTTCCGGATATCCTGAATAGCACTTCGGAAAGGATTATAAAAAAGGTGTGTGAATTTATCGACGGAGCGCTGAAGCTAAGAGCGATTAAGCTTAGTAGAGAGGCTTCATAGCCGAAGGACAATATTGTTGTTGTCTTCTTTTGTAATGTGTATTGTTGTTGTCTTATGTATATGGCCCCTGGGCTTTTAAATACACTTATTATTATGCTAATTATGATGGGAAATAAAACACATTCAGTAATCCCTACTAACTTGATTGAGCTGTTGGAAATCCGGGCAATTAGCTGAGAGCCACATTTCTATGTTAATCCTCTCAGGGGCTGGTAAAGACCTGGCTCAAGCTGGAATAGGAAGCACGAATTAACTAACAATGATAATTCAGCAATATCTAATCCTGATCGATCGGCCTTGAATCGGTTGTGTTTCGAAGGATTTTTGCCCGAATGTTTGGACCGGCACAAGAGCTAGAATGTGATTCCTCAGATAAAATTGTTCAGGGGAGTTGCGTTTTGCCTACTTTTGTATTCAAGTAGAGCAAACTTTTGGCTTCGCATCAACATCTGGGTGGCAACACTGTTCATAGCGTTCACTTTGCAGCACGTAAGAAATTTCTAGGAAATACACAGGGCACCATTTGGGGAGGTTGCCCCCTCCCCCCCACATTTCAGAATCATCCTCAATGGTGAAAGCTTGTGTCCGCTAAATAGGTTCCAAAAGATAAAATGGAAAGCAATTACTTCACTTTAAGGTATACTTTAAATCGCCCCAAAAAGAGTAATTAAATTGTGAGACTGTGTAATAAATCTGCGAATGCGGCCCAAAATCGACCTTGCCCCCTCCCTCCCCCTAAAGATTTACTGGAATGGCGGCACTGGGAATACGGGCAGGGTTTGGGAAAAAGTAGTTTTCAAGCTGGACTCTATTCAGCCTGTCACAACAAAACTGTCTCTAGGAATTTATGTATCCAGTCAGTCTGGAAATGTAAGTATTATAGCTGGAGGATGATGGGGAAGGGTTTTACCAGAGCGAGGTCTTGAAGTATCTTATCATTTTATGTTGGGTATTCTTCCATTATCTGTAGGCTACGGTTATGTAGTGAAAATTAAAGAACTTGAACTAGAGCTTTTGTCAACCACTTTCTATAACGAAAGAAGAGGTACACCCCTATTTCTACTCTTGTCCTATTGTCCCAAGGATGCTACCAAAGCTATCGTTCCAGCGACTTATTATTGGGATCCCAAAACGTAAGTGGAGGGATACCTATGACATCGCAAAAGTTGTCCGTCTGTCCGTCCGTCCGTCCGTCTGTCCGTCCGTCCGTCTGTAAGCACGATAACTCTCGAAGGGAATGAGATATTTTGATGAAACTTGGTGAGAAGGTTCGTTGGGTCGTCGGACCAGTCAAGTTCGTAGATGGGCTTTGTAGCTCTACATTTAGGGGTGGGGGAGGGGATTGAAATTAAGGGACAAACAAAATATTTTGAAACAGCTAATGTGATAGTCGATTATGGGGTAAGAAGACATGCTGAACACGATGGTGAAAACCATTTTGTCATCGGACAAGTAGTTCGCCCGGAAAACGGCCAAAACCGGAAAGTTTGTTGAAAGTAAAAGTTTTATTTGAAGTTGATTAGATGTTCGATTTAGAGGTAGGAAGACATGCTGAAGACGATGGTGAAAATTATTTTCTCGACGGACAAGTATTTCGTCCGGAATCCGGCCCAAACCGGAAAGTTTGTTGAAAGTAAAAGTTTTATTTGAAATTGATTAGATGTTCGATTTAGGGGTAGGAAGACATGCTGAAGACGATGGTGAAAACTATTTCTCGATGGACAAGTATTTCGCCCGGAATCCGGCCCAAACCGGAAAGTTTGTTGAAAGTAAAAGTTTATTTCTAGTTGATTAGATAAGCGATTTAGGGGTAAGAAGAGATGCTGAGTCCCTGTGTGACAATCATATTTTACCCCGGACATATAGTTCGACCGGAATCCGGCTGGAATCGGAAAATTTGTTATAAGCTAAATTTCTATTTGAAGTTGATTAGATGTTCATTACTGGGGAAAGAAGATACCCTGATTTCGTCTTTGAGCTTTCTTTTTTCGCCGGACAAGTAGTTCTGGAGTTCGGCCGGAACCGGGAAATTGGCAGAAGTGGCAGGAAGTTTTCGTCAAAACAGATATGACTTATAGGGGTAAACACACATGCTGAATCCAAATCTGAACTTGGTTTTCTCAGGTGATTAGCTATTTGGCCTTAATCTGTTTCTGAATTTTAATTGTAAAAATGTTCAAGGAGTCTGGCGAAGACTGGATCTGGCTAAGACAAGACCCAGTTGTCTGGATCAGATATTGAATTTTTGGGATCCCATCGAAACCTTTGGTCTTGTTAGTTACGATCTTTACGATTCTTGTTTATTATTTCCGTTCGTAGCCAGCCGTAATAAGTGGAATTGGCTCCTCCCGCTTATTATTTTCGTTCCGCCACCGTTACGATCGTTACAATGCTCTTGATGACTAAGCTAGCGTTCCAGTGAAGTTATAAGTTAACGATGATAACCCTAGGTTCACACTGCTGCTTGCGGCACGATTTTTTGGGATCCCAAAACGTAAGTGGAGGGATACCTATGACATCGCAAAAGTTGTCCGTCCGTCTGTAAGCACGATAACTCTCGAAGGGAATGAGATATTTTGATGAAACTTGGTGTGAGGATTCGTTTGGTTCGTCGGACCAGTCAAGTTCCTAGCATGGGCTTTGTAGCTCTACATTTAGGGGTGGGGGAGGGGGTTCAAATGAAGGGGCAAACAAAATATTTTGAAACAGCTAATGTGAAAGTCGATTATTGGGTAAAAAGACATGCAGAGCACGATGGTGAAAACCATTTTTGTCATCGGACAAGTAGTTCGCCCGGAATCCTGCCCAAACCGGAAAGTTTGTTGAAAGTAAAAGTTTTATTTGAAGTTGATTAGATGTTCGATATAGAGGTAGGAAGACATGCTGAAGACGATGGTGAAAACCATTTTGTCATCGGACAAGTAGTTCACCCGGAATCCGGCCCAAACCGGAAAGTTTGTTGAAAGTAAAAGTTTATTTGAAGTTGATTAGATGTTCGATTTACAGGTAGGAAGACATGCTGAAGACGATGGTGAAAACTATTTTATCGACGGACAAGTATTTGGACGGGAATCCGGGCCAAACCGGGAAGTTTGTCAAAATTAAAAGTTTTATTTGGAGTTGATTAGATGTTCGATTTAGGGCAAGAAGACATGCTGAACAATTATGTGAAAACAATTTTCTACCCGGACATGTAGTTCGCCCGGAATCCGGCCAAAACCGGAAAACTGTTGGAAGTTAAAGTTTTATTTCTAGTTGATTAGATAAGCGATTTCGGGGTAAGAAGAGATGCTGAGTCCCTGTATGACAATCATATTTACCTGGACATATAGTTCGACCGGAATCCGGCTGAATCGGAAAATTTGTTATAAACTAATTTTTATTTGAAGTTGATTAGATGTTCATAACTGGGGAAAGGAAGATACCCTGATTTCGTCTTTGAGCTTTCTTTTTTCGCCGGACAAGTAGTTCTGGAGTTTGGCAGGAACCGAGAAATTGGCAGAAGTGGCAGGAAGTTTTCGACAAAACAGATATGACTTATAGGGGTAAACACACATGCTGAATCCATATCTGAACTTGGTTTTCTCAGGTGATTAGCTATTTGGCCTTAATCTGTTTCTGGAATTTTAATTGTAAAAATGTTCAAGGAGTCTGGCGACGACTGGATCTGTCTAAGACAAGACCCAGTTGTCTGGATCAGATATTGGAATTTTTGGGATCCCCATCGAAACCTTTGGTCTTGTTCTTTGATGCTCCGACGTGCGACAAAATCGCATGAACATTCCCACCACCACGCAGACGCAAAAGGAAAACAAAATTTGTGTCGAGATTATTCTGCAAAAGGACAAAGAAGCCCTTGAGGAAACGACCTCTGAAGATGCTGGGAGATTACCCATCTGAATACCCACCCGCTTTATTAGGAAATTTTCAGTTAAACCCTATATTTGTCACGTAATGTGCGTATGTCCTGAGCTTTCAGATCTTCGTGGAGAAATTTTTGGGGTTAGTAATCAGGGGGAGGATTGGTTGGTAAAAGTAATGGGAAGTAAAAATATTTGGGGATATTGAAAAGTTGGGAAGATTCCTTTCGGTTTCGATGAACCACAGAGAAAGATTCCTGTAAAGGAATAAGCAAAATAGTAGCATTTATTTGGTTTGTGTTTTTGATTTTTGTTTGTGTTTATTTTTGGGATCCCAAAAACGTAAGTGGAGGGATACCTATGACATCGCAAAAGTTGTCCGTCTGTCCGTCCGTCCGTCGTCGTCTGTAAGCACGATAACTCTCGAAGGGAGTGAGATATTTTGATGAAACTTGGTGTGAGGATTCGTTGGGTCGTCGGACCAGTCAAGTTCGTAGATGGGCTATGTAGCCCTACATTTAGGGGGTGGGGGAGGGGGGGTTTAAATTAAGGGGCAAACAAAATATTTTGAAACAGCTAATGTGATAGTCGATTACGGGGGTAAGAAGACATGCTGAGCACGATGGTGAAAACTATTTTGTCATCGGACGAGTAGTTCGCCCGGAATCCGGCCAAAACCGGAAAGTTTGTTAAAAGTAAAAGTTTTATTTGAAGTTGATTAGATGTTCGATTTAGGGGTAGGAAGACATGCTGAAGACGATGGTGAAAACCATTTTCTCGAAGGATAAGTAGTACGCCCGGAATCCGGCCGAAACCGGAAAGTTTGTTAAAATTAGAAGTTTTATTTCGAGTTGATAGTTTGATAGTCGATTTTGGGGTAAGAAGACATGCTGAGCACGATGGGGAAACTCATTTTGTCATCGGACGAGTAGTTCGCCCGGAATCCGGCCAAAACCGGAAAGTTTGTTAAAAGTGAAAGTTTTATTTGAAGTTGATTAGATGTTCGATTTAGGGGTAGGAAGACATGCTGAAGACGATGGTGAAAATCATTTTCTTGACGGACAAGTAGTTCGCCCGGAATCCGGCCAAAACCGGAAAATTTGTTAAAAGCAAAAGTTCGAGTAGATGACAGATTAAGGGGTAAGAAGGGAGGCTGAGTCGGTTTATGACGATGTTTTTTTACCCGGACATATAATTTTTCCGGAATCCGGTTGTAACCGGATTTTTTTTTAAGTCAAACTTTTATTCAAAGTTGATTAGATGTTCTTTATAGGGATAAGGAGATACGCTGGTTTTGTTTCTGTATTTTTTTTGTTTGCTGGGCTAGTAGTTCGCTCGGAAATCGGCAGGAAGTCCCGGTCAGTATCGTCAAAATAGATATGGTTTATAGAGGTATATCTGAACTTGGTTTTCTCTGATAATTAGCCTGTCCAAGACTGGATCTGGCGAAGACAAGACTCGATTGTCTGAATCAAATATTAGATTTTTGGGATCCCATCGACACCTTTGGTCTTGTTTCCCATGGCCGCTGTGCTTTTAGTGGAATAAATCTTATCTTATCTTATGTCATCTTACTCAAAACAGGTTAATAAAAGTCTATTCAGAAGATGTTTTGCATTCAGCCATCCTAGGATTACAGTCAGACATGGTAGAGCAAGTTTTAGTCTTTAAAATTAACAGACCTTTTTTTCTTTTCTTTCCTCAAAAATCGCATGCGTTATGTCGGATCAGTTGTAATATTTCAACGCATCCGGCACTGCGACAAAACGCAAAGTTCTGCTTTGCTGTCGCATGATTTGTGTCGTATGTCGCATGACGCAGAATTTTGCGCGAAATGGAATTAGTGTGAACCAGGGGTAAGAGGAGGGGCGAGCGTCGTATTCTGGTAGTTGTCACGATCTGTGGAACGAAATAATAACAATGCGACCATACTTCATCACTCTTACGGGAGTTCCTGCAGAATTCCCAGCAGAACAGTCGTGGAACGAAAATAACAAATGGGAGGAGCAATTTACTGATTACGCGGGCCCTGGAACGGCAATAATAACAAGAACAGTAACGATCGTGACTAATAATAAGTCGCTGGAACGCTACCTAACTCTCCTTGCCGATGCAAAATCGCTTTTTACCTAGCGGAAGAGCTAGAAGCGGCACCGCAGCTGTCCCCAAAGATCGCCGTGATTGGTTGATACAGGATTTGAGTTGTCGTGTTTGAGTCGTTGGTGACACGTTTTCTCGTTCTTCCTGAGGATCATTGGCGTGTTTTGGGCTTAGTCATATAAAGTATTTACTTATGATGGTCGCGAGCATCATAAGTGACAATTACTATCGGTTCTTCCCGTAAGAGTGATGAAGTAGGTCCGCGTTATTTTTGGGTTCCCAAAACGGAAGCGGAGGGATACCTATGACATCGCAAAAGTTGTCCGTCTGTTAGCCAACTTCAATATCTGATCCAGACAACTGGGTCTTGTATTAGCCAGATCCAGTCATCGCCAGATTTCTTGAACATTTTTACAATTAAAATTCAGAAACAGATTAAGGACAAATAGCTAATCATCTCAGAAAACCAAGTTCAGATATGGATTCAGCATATGTGTTTACCCCTATAAGTCAAATCTGTTTTGACGAAAACTTCCTGCCACTTCTGCCAATTTCCCGGTACCGGCCGAAATCAGGGTATCTTCTTTCCCCAGTAATGAACATCTAATCAACTTCAAATAGAAATTTAGCTTATAACAAATTTTCCGATTCCAGCCGGATTCCGGTCGAACTATATGTCCGGGTAAAATATGATTGTCATACAGGGACTCAGCATCTCTTCTTGCCCCTAAATCGCTTATCTAATGAACTAGAAATAAAACTTTGACTTCCAACAGATTTCCGGTTTTGGCCGGATTCCGGACGAACTACATGTCCGGGTAGAAAATTGTTTTCACATAAGTGTTCAGCATGTCTTCTTGCCCTAAATCGAACATCTAATCAACTCCAAATAAAACTTTTAATTTTGACAAACTTTCCGGTTTGGGCCGGATTCCGGTCGAAATACTTGTCGGTCGAGAAAATAGTTTTCACCATCGTCTTCAGCATGTCTTCCTACCTCTAAATCAAACATCTAATCAACTTCAAATAAAACTTTTACTTTCAACAAACTTTCCGGTTTGGGCCGGATTCCGGGCGAAATACTTGTCCGTCGAGAAAATAGTTTTCACCATCGTCTTCAGCATGTCTTCCTACCCCTAAATCGAACATCTAATCAATTTCAAATAAAACTTTTACTTTCAACAAACTTTCCGGTTTGGGACGGATTCCGGGCGAAAAACTTGTCCGTCAAGAAAATAATTTTCACCATCGTCTTCAGCATGTCTTCCTACCTCTAAATCGAACATCTAATCAACTTCAAATAAAACTTTTACTTTCAACAAACTTGTCCTACTTTCAACAAACTTGAACTACTTGTCCGATGACAAAATAGTTTTCACCATCGTGTTCAGCATGTCTTCTTACCCCATAATCGACTATCACATTAGCTGTTTCAAAATATTTTGTTTGTCCCTTAATTTGAATCCCCTCCCCCACCCCTAAACGTAGAGCTACAAAGCCCATCTACGAACTTGACTGGCCGACGACCCAACGAGCCCTCACACCAAGTTTCATCAAAATATCTCGTTCCCTTAGAGAGTTATCGTGCTTACAGACGGACGGACGGACGGACAGACGGACAACTTTTGCGATGTCATAGGTATCCCTCCACTTACGTTTTGGGATCCCAAAAACAGGTTAACAAAAGTCAATTCAGAAGATGTTTTGCATTCAGCCATCCTAGGATTACAGTCAGACAAGGTAGAGCAATTTTTAGTCTTGAAAATTAACAGATCTTGGATTTTTGGGATCCCAAAACGTAAGTCGAGGGATACCTATGACATCGCAAAAGTCGTCCGTCTGTAAGCACGATAACTCTCGAAGGGAATGAGATATTTTGATGAAACTTGGTGTGAGGATTCGTTGGGTCGTCGGACCAGTCAAGTTCGTAGATGGGCTTTGTAGCCCTACATTTAGGGGTGGGGGAGGGGTTCAGATTAAGGGGCAAACAAAATATTTTGAAACAGCTAATGTGATAGTCGATTATGGGGTAAGAAGACATGTTGAGCACGATGGTGAAAACAATTTTGTCATCGGAGGAGTAGTTCGCCCGGAATCCGGCCAAAACCGGAAAGTTTGTTAAAAGTAATAGTTTTATTTGAAGTTGATCAGATGTTCGATTTAGGGATTTTCGTTGTTTTTCTTAAAAAAAAATAATAATTTGAATAACTTTTCCATTCAACCTTCTCTGCAAAGCGACTGAACAACACTAAATGTTATTTATGTTATTTATTTATATTTATTATTAATTGTAGTTATGTTCTCATTTAAAAACAAAAATATTTAAATAAATTTTATTTCTTTTGTATCTAAATTCCCGAGTCGCCTAAAATGTGTCAATGTTTGATTTGTGACCTTTTCCTAGTCTAAAGACTACAAGTCAACTATATTTGACTTCACACAAGATGTTTTTTATGGCACTTGAGAAGCTCAAGTGCCATATAGCGATTGTAATTTCTGTCTGTCAGTCGGTCTGTCGGTCCCGGTTTTGCTAGTTCGGGCACTTCCAGATAAGCTAGGACGATGAAACTTGGCAGGCATATCAGGAACTGGACCAGATTAAATTAGAAATGGTCGATTCCCCGATCCGACCATCTGGAGGGGAGTGGAGGGAGGGGGAATCCGGAAAAAATAGGAAAAATTAGATATTTTTAGCTTACGAACGGGTATTCGGATCTTAATGAAGCTTGGTATGTGGAAGGACTTCGTGTCTCAGACCCTCCATTTTAAATCCAGACCGGATCCGGTGACATTGGGGGGAGTTGGAGGGGGAAACCGGAAATCTTGGAAAACACTTAGAGTGGAGGGATCCGGATGAAACTTGGTGGAAAGTACAAGCACAAGTCCTAGATACGTGACCGATATAACCGGAACGGATCCGCTCACTTTGGGGGAGTTGGGGGGGGGGGAGAAGTCCGGATTTGTAGTGATCCCGCGAGTTCCGTGCTTCCTGATGTGCTGGGATGATGGAAATTGACAGGCATGTCTGGGACCCGACCAGATTAAATAGGAAATCGTCAATTCCCCGATTCGACCAGCTGGGGAGGGGGGGAGTGAAGGGAGGGTGAAGCCAAAATTTGAGGTAGTTTTAGCTTGCGAACGGGTTATCGGATCTTGATGAAAGTTGATATTTAGGATGACCTCGTGTCTCAGACATCTCACTTTAAATCCGGGCCGGATCCGATGACACTGGGGGGAGTTGGAGGAGGGAGCCGGAAATTTTGAGGAACGCTTAGAGTGGAGGGATCGGGATGAAACTTGGTTGAAACAAGCACAAGTCCTAGACACGTCATTGACATAACCGGACCGGATCAGGGCACTGTGGGGGAGTTGGGGTGGGGGTCCGGATTTCTAGCGTTCCCGCGAGTTCGGCATACTTCCTGATGTCCTAGGGCGATGAAACTTGGCAGGTATGTCAGGGATCCAAACAGATTGACTTGAGAACAGCCGTTTCCCCGACCCGACGATCGTGGGGGGAGTGGGTGGATGGGGAGTCCGGAATCTAGTGGCGTGCATAACTTTTGAACGGGTGATCGGATTTGAATGAAACTTGTCTGGTGAGCTATCACCTCGGACCTTCAGTGTCACGTCCGGGTCGGGTCCGATACCTGTGGGGATGGGGGGGGGGGGGGGTGTGAAAATCTCAAGAAACTCTAAAAGCAGAGGGATTGGGACGAAACTTAATGGATGGAACAAGCATTAGGCCTAGATGAAATTGACGGAGCCAGATGGCTTCGGGGCTCTGTGGGGGGAGTTGGAGGGTGTTTCCTGGAATTCCGGTAGTCATGAGTTAGAATAGTTCCAGATGTAAAACGACAACGAAACTTTGGAGGCATATTAGCGACCCGAATTATCTTGACTTAAGAATCTGACACAACATACCCCTGGAAACTTCCGTTCCTAGATCCGAGTATTTTTGGGGGAGCAAGAGAAGAGAAATATGGAAATTGAATTCTATAAATTTCAAACGAGTGGTCTGATTCGAGTGAAACTTCATGGGTAATACGAATCGATGGCCTCGACATGTAAAACATGCGTTCGAACCATATGCGACCACGATTAGGGGAATTGGGGGTGGGGGGACTTTTGACATGCACAAAAACCAAACGGATGGACCGAATGAGATGCAAATTCGACAGTGCCGAGTTTATGCGGCCTAGATTTGTTATATGGCGTCCGGGCCGGAAACTGGAAACTTGCAGATAGGCTATGCTCCAATTTCAGTATAACTTGATGGACAGGAACAGGGAATTCAGAGATTGGGCCCGAACCGGCTCCGACAACGTTGGTGGGAGGGGGGGGGGGACCGGAACTTTCCAAAAATGCTCAGATTCGAGTGAAACTTGATAGATGGTATAAAAGAAGATGCTTTAGGTGGTCGATTTTTTTATTCCGAACCAGACTCGGCCACGGTAGGTGGAGATAGAGTGAGTACCGGAAATCGTGTAGCACGTCTAGGGATCAAACAAATGGATTTATTGGGATGAAAGTTTGAACAGTCATGTGGATTTGCTACACAATCGAGACGATGCCGGAACTGCTCAGAAATGAGTGAAACTAAATATCCAGATCCAGATAACCGGTTTTACGCATCTGTAGCATGAGACGCGAAAACTCTTTCGGAGCATAACGAACACTTAAATAGTGAAATATGGCAAATGCAAAGATTAGTGAGGTGTCGTTCTTGTACAGCCTACTCGTACAAGTGCCATATGAGCTCGTAGCTCTTGTTATTTAAATATTTTGTTACAAACAAAACAGTTGTCCGGAACTAGGTTTTTCTTTTTCCGGTCAACCCCAAACAGTTGACCGTCGTCTGTTTGCGCGCTTATTTCGGTCCCGTGTGAACAAACTATAAAGGAGGAAGTTTCCGTCAGTGTCATCAAAATAGATATGGCTTATAGAGGTATATCTGAACTTGGTTTTCTCGGATGATTAACCTGGTGAAGATAAGACCCAATTGTCTGGATCAAATATTAGATTTTTGGGATCCCATCGAAACTTTGATCTTGTTACTTTTGTTCCAGAGAGCGTTATAACTACCATAATATGGCGCTCGCCCCTTCTCTTATCATCATAACTTATAATAACTCTGTGGAACACTATCCAAGAAGAGCCGTAGCATCCAGTGTAAGCAACACGAATCACGTTCTTAAAGTTAAACTGAAGATTTATTCAAACAATGTTTTCAACGGATACGTCGGCTACGATTCTTCATCAGCGAGGACCCTTGCCAAGAAGGGCCGAGATGTCGCTGATGAAGAATCGTAGCTGACGTATCCGTTGAAAACATTGTTTGAATAAATGTTTCAAAGTCAGCTTGGGCTCAAAGAATATTTAAACTGAAGAGCTTATTTTTATATGTTTGATTTGGAAAAACTGATTTTTTGTGTACTCTATTAAGCAATTTAAAAAAAAAGGAATCTAGTAGTGACGTTCAAAATTTGCACTGCTGGCCTGACAAGATGAAATTCACCCCGACGAGGGCACTTTCAATTTCGATGAAAGCGTGCATTTGATTGATTGATCGATTTATTTATTTATTTAAAACATAAGCACAAATCGTGACACAGTGCCAAATAGCGTACTTACTTAGCAACAAATGAAGCTATGTGAAATAAAAAATAAACTATAGAAATTAGCCATTTCAATGGCTAATGAAGCGCTTCATTAGCCATCAAAGTTGATTTGATATGAATCGATTACATAAATAACGAGCAACGAAGTAACGCATTTTTAAGTTAATAAGTGATGGGTAATTCGATTTTTATGCATCAGCTCTATTCGGTTAAACTTTAAGTGTTTTCGTCAACTTTCCCATCGCAAAAGATGAAAGTCTGTCCGGAAAACCTGTTCATCTCTCTATACCATTACGTGGCGACTGTTCGGAGAGCGCGCCATAAATTGGAAAGCCCACTTCTAAATACTCTATATGACTAAGTCCAAAACACGCCAGCGATCCTCAGGAAGAAGGAGTAAGTGTGTCCGTACGACTCAAACTCACCGACTCAGATCCTGTGTCAATCAATCTCCGCGATCCTTGGCAGCAGCTGTGACACCACTTCTGCCTTTCTTCCGCCCGGAGAGGCCGGAGACTTTGCATCGGCAAGAGAGATAGTCATCAAGAGTATTCGATTACACTGTCAACATTTTCGTCAACTTTCCCATCGCAAAAGATGAAAGCCTGTCGGGAAAACCCGTTCAGCTCTCTGTACCAATACGTGGCGACTGTTCGGAGAGCGCGCCATAAATTGGAAAGCCCACTTCTAAATACTCAATATGACTAAGTCCAAAACACGCCACTGATCCTCAGGAAGAAGGAGTAAGCGTGTCCGTACGACTCAAACTCACCGACTCAGATTCTTTGTCAATCAATCACCGCGATCCTTAGCAGCAGCTGTGACACCACTTCTGCCTTTCTTCCGCTAGCTACCCGTAAAGGCCGGAGATTTTGCATCGGCAAAGAGCGATTACAATGTAAGTGAGTTTCGTCAACTTTCCCATCGCAAAAGATGAAAATCTGTCCGGAAAACCCGTTCAGCTCTCTGTACCATTACGTGGCGACTGTTCGGAGAGCGCGCCATAAATCGGAAAGCCCACTTCTAAATTGAGTTCCGGCATGCGACGAAGGGCTTCAGAACAGAGATACGAAGTGGAATGGAAACTTTTTTTAGAATTCCGTAAGAGGAGAAAAGCGCCATAAATTCTGCCAGCTAATTTACAGACAGAAGCTAGAGTCGGTTGTAGATCAAAGATAACCCATGACTTGAGAGAGCTTTAATGACAAACTTCAAAGAAGTTAGTTGGGGATTTTCTGAGGGAGACAACCAATCGCTAACTGGGGGGGGGGGGGGTAACTAGATTAAATACTGAACAACAAAGCTAATTTGTGTTCGAATTACGCATCCCACATCAAAGGAAGGTTTTTTTTTATTCAGATGTCACTCACAATAAAAGTTAGGGGATTAAAAACGACAGTAGGGACACATTTTTCATTTCAAATTTGTCCGTCTGTCTGTCTGTTAGCAGTTAAGCTTAAGTTCGATGTGCGTATCAAACAATCACGATACCATATTACCACCCCCTAGAATACAAAGTCACATCAGAAATCAGTAGATTCCTCGACAACTTATTTTCGTTATCATACCGTTACGCCGTTTTTTGCTGACTGCCATTTTCCGATTTACTAGCTTCGCCAAATATAAGCCGAGTTTATTTTTTCTTATCCGTTCGTTGTTATTATATACTCCGGATTGAGTTTATTGTTGAGAAATATTCATATTAACGGTGTTAACTGAGAATTCCTTGTAAGCTCTGGAGTCAGCTGAAAGTAGGTCGGTTATATTTGTACTTTTTTAGCAGTGTTATAACTTTACATCCAGAAAGCAAAACTTTTTTCGGTACTACAAACAACAGAGAGTTTCATTAGATAACACTGGAGCAATCTGCCAGCTACAGAGACCGGTTTATTATGGCACTTGCCCTTCGGCCAAGTGCCATATAGCGATCGCAATTTCTTGTCTGTCCGTCGGTCGGTCGGTCGCTCCGGGTTTTGCTAGTTCGGCACTTCCACATAAGCTAGGACGATGAAACTTGGCAGGCATCTTGTTGTTGATGACGTCAAAGAATACCCTTCGACAAACAAATACCCGGGTAAAAAGTTCGCGAAATTTAAGTCCAAAATACCCGGGTTTTTGTTGCTGTTGCGGGGGAAAATACCCGCGGAATACGGGTAAAGACCCTCCGTGTAAATGTAGCTTTACTTACTTATATTTGACGGTGCAAAACGGATGTCAGCTACATTTATTAAAGCTATATTTCGACCCTTCTTGGCAAGGTCTTCAGGCTCAAGCTGCAAACTGAACCATTGCTTCCGAGGCTGTTGGTTAGAAACACCGGTTGCTGTGCTTCCGTGTTTCCGTGCTTCTCATCAAAACTAAGGGGGCCAAGCGAGGCTGAAAACTGCACGAACGTGTTTGTAATGTCTGAGAAACCGAGCAGAATTTCAAAGGAGTCATGAACGTTAGAACAGGGAATTTTACTGTGTCTACTACGACTTGCGCTTTAAGGAACTACTTTGACTTACAACAGTTCGATAGTTCAATCACCAACTTTAATCCGAGGACGAGGACTGAAATTGTACCATCGAAAATTAACCGTTAGTTGTGTGTTCGCAGATACCATGGTGTCTGATACCACGGTGTAAAGTCGTTTCCACAGTTACCGTGGTATCTAATACCATGGTGAAAAGGTGTTTTTGCAGTAATGGCCAGTCACCCTGTTAACTGATATTCAAATTCCACGGTTGACCATTGAACTGATCGTGGGGTCTAAAAAAATCATCTCACTTTCATCATCACTTAAGTCCGGTCTTCACCTCCCGGAACTTCCGCAATCTGGGCTTCCAGATTATTCTTTGACGTCTTCTGTAAATTGCATCTGGAATATGAACCGGTCCAAGCATATATCAAAATAATCCGGAAAAAGGGGCTTTTGAACTTCCAGATTTCCAGAATTTTTAAATATCGCAGAAGAAATTAAAAAAAAAATCTAAAAAAATCTGGGAACCCAGATTCCGGAAGGTGAAGACTCACTCTAATACAAGAGTCTATTTTTTTTTTTTTATCAAATTGGTGGGAAAGAAGTTATGTCACTCTAGGTGTCTGTGGATATCAGCATCCTTTTTTGGACGATTTCTAAAACCGCAAATCCGGCAATTGTCGTTTTTGCAGAGCGACCGTAGTATCAGATACCAAGGTGACTGCAGACACGATTAATTACAGATACAGTTGCCGTGGTAACAGATACCATGGTATCTGCAAAAACGAAACTTATCTCCAAAGAAGCATCTTTCCTCAGGATACAAGCAAGAACTAGAAGTAGGAAAGCGTTGTCGGCGAGCATGATTGCTTATGAAATATACAGGAACGAATACAAATACTAATGTCCTTTTGGGTTTTCGAATAGGAACATTAAGCGTTCACTAGTCTTCAGCCGGATGAGGTTGCAAATGGTTGCATTTTTTGTCTCAACTCTCTTCGAGATGGTCCTCCCAGTTCTCCTATTTCGCGTTTTTGACAATGAGATGAGCCAATTCTCCTTTTTTTTGCTTTTTTGTCAGAATCGACAACGGCGAAAGCTTCTCAATTCTGCAGGGTCAAGAAGTTGATTCGTCCTTCTCGGCTCTCGTTACCACTGCTCTTTCCTTACTGGTTACCAAACACGGCTAGTCTGAAATATGATTGGGGTCGGCTCTGCCTTAAATCCACGCGCTCACATATAACGGATATTTTTTCGGCGTCGAATGTAGCTTCTGATATTTTATTTACGAGGCTTGGATATTCCTGACACAAGAGCTGCACAGATTCTTAAATCGTCGTCACAGCCGTCTGTTTCGACCTCATAGATAGCGCCACATGTGCATCTTTTTGCGCGCAAAATAGCAGACCGAATGTGTCCCTAAATTGCTTGCTCATACAGCAGTAAAGCACAAAATTAATTGCACTGTTGACCAGCGCCAAAATGTCCATTAAGTCTCCTAGACTGTTATAGCAATTCCTGAAAAAAGCCTCGCCTAGTAATGCGCTTAGGAGTGCCAGAATTCCCTGTGGGAACTCTGTTATAATGAAGAGAAGTACCACTGACACCAGCATTCCCGTGGTCCTGTCTTTCTGGTTTTCGTTGGCTTTCAACGATTTCCTTCGTTTTTTGGCGTCGAGGATCGCCTGAAAGAAGATAATATGATGTGCTTTGCGAAGATAAGTATTCCTTCAGCCCAAGTTGACTGTATAATAGTTTGATAAGAAAAAAAGAGTTTCCCCCAGTATGAACAGCCTTTTCCCTTTGCGGTTTGGGAGACGATGACCTAGTCCACTTCGTTGCACGGTGTCGCGATAAGATTCGTGTCGAATAGTATTAAAATAAAAGTTGATCGGGCGAGTGCAGTTTAGTTTATTTAGTGTGATAACAGTATTTAGTATGAAGTTTTATATTTAGTTGTTTGTATATGGCCCTAAGGCTTTAAATACATTATTATTATTATTATTATTTTCTGATTGCGCTATGCGGATCAGTCAGCTGAGATTTAAAGACGTTTTTCCGTGCCCCCACAAACAGGTTGTGGGTCGACTGTGACTCGAAAAGAGTTTTTCGTGCGGCCCACAAGTGTGTTTCTGCGACCAACAAGATTTTCATGGCTCGTTTTGTGGCTCAAATTCGACAAACAACTGGCGAGGTGATTGTCGATATTGTGGCTCGATTCTGGCGGGAAATTTAAATTAAGCAGCAAAATAGTGCCTAACAATAAAGTTGACTACATTTTCCAGCATATAAACTTGAAAGATGAGGATGCTTTTTGTACAGAATGGTATTGAAATAAGCCTGGAGTTCTATTTATTGAGATTTTACAGGAATCTTATTTTTATTTTCATATATTTAACATTACTGCCAAAACAATAGACAAAACGGCGTTTCAACTAGTGGCTCGTCTGTGTGACATAGAATCGTGTTTCCGCGACAAACACTCACAAGTGTGTGGCCCACAACTGTGTCGCATAAAAAGGCCTTTATTCTGGCGAAATTTCGGCATTCCTTGGCAAGAGCCTTCTTCAGGCTGTAGCCAGAAAACCGAACCTGCGATAGGCAGACCTATCGTCGGCCCTAGCGCCATCTAATAAGCTTTTCGAAGGTTCATCCCTTTATAGATCAAAGGGCCTAATCGTTTACGAGCGAAAACCGATTCTTCGGCCGTTGGGATTCTAACGGTGGGCGGTAGCCCCTTCCTCCCCGCTCCAGGTCCAAGACTAGGGTTATATCAGTTTATTTTCAGCCCAACAAAAATATTTATTCAGGCCTACCAAAGTTAATAGTATGTCCTCACAAGAGCTTGGTATTAAAGACGTTCTCAGCGCGTTACTGCTTAAACACACCTTTAAAGTTTAACTGAAAAGCCAACTTTTTCTTGCATCTTTTAGCTGAATACACTGCGTTATTTGGATTGTGTTAAGGAATTATTTATTTTCATTATTTGCTGTCTAGTGTGACGTTCAGAATGTCTACGACTGTACTCAAACCGCAAAATTTGACTGTGACGCGGAAAATCTGAATCTCAATACAAACGCGGCTTTTCAGTGGTCAGTGATCAGCTCGCGGAAGGTGGCTCACTACCTGAACACTTATTTTTCGGTAAATCGTATTCGTCCAGCATACAATACAGGTACAAGCGCATAGAGGTACCCCCGACAGACAAATTCCACTATATCAAAATCGTGGATATATTGTCCTATCTCAGCGTCTTTCCGTCAAACTTTATTCTTTATTTCCTGACACCTGTAAAATTTTCCTCTGCCAAAGTAGCACACTAGTGTGACAAAAGTGCAAGTATATTCGTTTCCTTCGTTGTTCCTTACAGAGTCTATAGACCACTTTCTCAGCGCTTGTCACTCCTTTCGAACAATTAAATGATGTAGGGATACTCGGGAATCTCGGGATTCCTAAATTCCCTCTACGAACAGTAAAAATCATCCGGAAAATAATCAGCAACAGCACATTCGCGACTTCCATATAAACAGTTAATGCGTGGTATAATCTTGTTTGTCTTCTTTCACTTCTATTTTCTGTCATTTTCTGCCATCGAAATGGGTTGCGACAGAGGACAGGAATGTTTGGCACCTATCTTGTCTCGCTCTGACGGTTACGCACAGCAGAGGGTGGGCTCGAGTGAAGCTAGTGCTTCAGATCAGTTTGCATTCCATGTATACGGACTTTAACTTTCCTGCGGACGGAACGCACGAGTCCTAGCGTTGTGAAAAGACAGACGCAGCCCATACGAAACGCGGACTATGTTCGAGCACAGTGCAAGAGTCTGCAAGTCTTCTCAATGTGAAAGTCATTACACAAAGACGACAGATATCGGCGTCTGCGCCGACTATATTACAGGAATCTCGACTGTAAAAGCAGCATGAGGATGTCGAATACGCGATTACTTGAAATTTAACTTAAAATCCAAATTATTTGTGTATCATTCAACTGAATATATTGCATTATTTGGATTGTGTTCAGGAATTTTTTTTATTTTTCACTATTTTGCTCCGGTATGACCTTCAGAATGTCTACGTCCGTCCTCACAACGCAAAAATCTACTTTGATGCGTAAAATTTGAATCTCAATACAAACGTGATTTTCAATGGTCAGTGATCAGCTTGCGGAAGGTAGCTCAGTGCCTATGAACACTTTTTTTGTAAATCGTTTTCGTAAAGCATGCAACACAGGTACCCCATTTTACAGAACAAAGGGAAAGGCCTCAAAGACAAGCTTCCGAACCAGTCCCTACCCTTCAACCAGTGTTTTGCCGACACGTGAGGAGATGCGAGAATAGTTGTATCCCCTCCTTTGTTTAAAATTAGTAGGTTATTATTTTACCCCCGTTGTCTATTACCCCAATCGTAATTTTTTTATGATGTTTGTTCTTAGTATTTTATTTGTAATTTGACCACTTTCTAGTCTATGTTGACAATTGTGGGTTTTTTTTTAATGCATGTCGGTAATTGCTGTTGAAATAAAACTGAACTGAATTGGACTGAAGCACATAAAGGCACCACAAATCCAACAGGGAATTTCCACTCTATCAAAACTGATTATTGGTGAATAGCGTAGCAACGAAATAACCCATTTTCGTCGGGGCTTCAAGCCTCTCTTTAAGTGAATAATTGATACTAGAGTATCCTATCTTAGTCCTTTTCAGTAAAACTTTAAAAGACCCGCCATGGCTAGAACGCCAATGCAACCTACTTCCATAATTGTATTCATTAGTTCTTAAGCTCGGAGACCCATGTTTTACATGTTATGTTATAAGCCGGCTAACGATATTTCACTAGTCTTTGCACTTGCCACGATTTTACATGCGCATTATGCTACAGACGAGTGTTTGCTCATCATACTGTTGATGCGTAAAACTGGCTGAATTTTGCCGGGTTTTTCCTAGAATCTGTTAAAAGCATAGCCTAGTTTTAGAGTATTCAAATAGCTTCGAATACTGGACAACAGTAATAGTGCGAGATGTGCTTTAACAGGTAACGCGAACAAGAATCGACATCACGTTTCGTCCTCAAAATTCGGCGGTGTGCTTGCCGCATGAAGCGCTTACGTAGTTTAGCAAACAAAGACGACCTTCATTTTTTATTTTATTTTTTTTGGAGGGGGGTAATAGCTGAGCTAACTCATTGTTTGTCGTCAAGGGCACTCGCATTATCGCCGAAGGTAGGCGACGAGGAAAAGGGATAGCCTTCATGTTTGGGGGGCAGTTTCGCTTCGAAATGTCTTAGCTAATTGGTTGTCCGTCGCTCGCTAAGCTAAGCCCACAGATCTAACATTTGATTCAAACAATTGGGTCATGTCTTTGCCATTCACTCTTGGTCAGATCCCTTGAATATTTTTACTGTTAAAATCAAGGCCAAAAATGGATTCAGCATGTCTCCTTCCCCCAACACCAAATCTCTAATCTATTTCAGAAACAACTTTGAGCTTCAACCGAATTTCCAGTTTCAGCAGAATTCGTGATGAACCATTTGTCCAGCAAGAAAACTAAGTACACATATGAATTCAGCGGACCTCCTTACCCCCTCAATGAATATCTGATTAGCTTATAAAACATACATGTTTTTACTGTAAATTCGAAATCCCTCCTCTGCCTCTAAAGATAGGACTGAAGGACCGATCTACGAACTTGGCCTGTACTTTACCAGTGAATCCTCATTGAACAACATCCTCGCTTGAACAACATATTTCCTCGTTTGAACATTATATATCTACGCCTTCGACCTTCGATTACAGTAGATCCCTCCGATGTCACACAGAATAAACAAATGAATGTTGGCATCCACGCGCAGAGCTATTCTAGTTTGAGAATAAAGGGGTAGGGACTGCTAAAGTCGAAAACTGGTCGACAAATTTTGTGTCCGATTTTTGCCGGATTCCGGGTGAATTACTTGTCCGGCAATAAAATAACTTTCATATTCGAATTCAGCATGTCTCCTAACCCCTAAACCAACTATCTCAATAGCTTTTAGAAACATTTTTTTGCTCCTTAATCTGAAACCCCCTCCTTCACCCCCAAATGTAGGGCTACAGAGCCCATCTACAAATTCGACCTTACTCGTGACCCAAAGAAACCTCACACCAATTTTCATCAAAATATCTCATTCCCTTCGAGAGTTATAGTGCACACAGACGGACAGACAACTTCTGCGATGTCATGGGGATCTCTCCACTTACGTTTTATGATCCCAAAAACCTAAGACGAGGTAACGTGAATTACTTGCCTTAACCAGGGCGTTAACGACTAAACTTGTTAATAGAAGAGTGACATGTGACTGACCGTCTGTCTGTCAGATCGTTATGGCCCCCTAGCATTATGGCATTTCGCTCTTACAAAAGAAGAAAGTGATAAAATTGAACGGGTTCAGAAAAGGTCTCTACAAATCATCAACGGAGGTTCCCCACTGCCTTACTCTTTTTATCTAAAAGAATACAAACTTGACCCCCTTTTTGCCCGTCGAGAGAAACTGTGCCTAAAATTTGGCTCAACCCTCCTCCTCCACCCCATCTACAAGAACTTCCTCCCGCCCCCCTTTGTCCCCCTCAGATCCCGACTCCCCAGAGAGGCGGCTGCGAAAGTTCCAAAACTGACACCGGTTTACTCCAGGTCACAGCGTTATTCTCGAAGCTTTGTGCCGAGTTTTGTTCGTACTTTTAACAATTCGTAACTTGTGCGTTTTATCCTATTCTTTTTGTTTTTCTCGTTGACAAATCTTTCTTGTATTAACTGTTTGACTAAAAGATACCATATTTGGGCTATGCCTATGAGAGACTGTATCTTGTTTACATTAAATGATTTGATTTGAGCACTTACCAACGTGAGGTCCAGGAATCGCGACGGCCTTCTTGTTTGGGAGACGGGCGAATTTTGCTGGGAAATGGCTGAGGAATTCGCTGTCCGTCGCACATTCAAATTATCGACATAAAGCTTAGACGAGGTGTCATGAATTACTTCTCTTAAGGAGGGCGGCGACGATTAAATTCATTAATTATAAGAAGTGTCATATAAAATATAATCCGAGAATTATATAAACCGAGTCATCTCACTTTGGAACGATCTGTCAGAACAGTCTGTTACATCCAAGACCGTAGAAGCCTTCAAACGGTATGTGGACTCTGAATGGGAAACTAAACCCTGGAAGCTGTACTGGGAAGCGCTGTAATCCAGTACCAAGAACTAGATGAACCAATTCCCGGAACCACCACAGTAGTTATATAAAGGGGGTTCTGGCCCACCCTTCCCCCAATTTCAAAACCCCATTTTAACATCAATTTCTTAAATTTTAACATCCTTTTTACCAAATTACCCCCCTTTTTAAGAACATTTTTATTTTCTTACTTCCAAAATAAAGGATACAAGAAATGAGAAATATTACCCTTTACTACATATAAAATACTACAATGTACACTACTTCTTTTTTTTTTTACATTTTTCATTTTTTATTCAAATATTACTGAGTAAACAGTTCTAAATCCACATATGTTTCTTTGTTCTTGTTTTCGCGTACAATAGGCTGCAAAACCAGATTTTTCTTTAAAAGTAATTCGTTAGCAATGGCATTATATTTCTGTGTTATAAACAAATCACATGGTTTGTCATTATGATTAATAACTACAACCAACTTATCACCATATTTTGTCTTAGCAATTCTCATTTTAACAATAGTATATTTCAATCCTAGAACTAGTTCTTCTTTCCTGATTGTCTCATTGTATTTATTCATTCTGATTGTATTCAAGACTTCCTTTGTGGACTCCATTATGGCATGCATTTTGGGTCAAAATTGTTAAAAATGTTGCCGAGAATACTCGAAATGTCGCCGAGAATCCATGAAATGTAGCCGAGAATGCTGTTTTTGTCGCCGAGATTTTTTGTGTGTATCCGAGACTGCAATGTTTGTTGCCGAGAATGACAACTTTGTAGCCGAGATTTTCACTGAAAAACGTGTCGCCGAGAAATACGGATATGCGTTCGAAACCAAAAATCTAGTTCCCGAGATGGAACAAAGTGTCGCCGAGATTGCTAGAAATGTCGCCGAGATTTCGCGTAATGTCGCCGAGAATGCATGAAAGGTCGCCGAGATTTCTTTGAAAATAACATGCAAGTGAAAAAAGTGTCGCCGAGAATTGGAAAAAAAATAAAGCTTATAACGAAAAATCTGATTTTTGAGATGGGAACAAATGTAGCCGACTTGGTGGTTGGTGAGGTCCTCCTTAGTGTTCTATTTGTAAGTCCGGAACAAGTCAATCAATCAATCAATTTTATTTAGAACCCTAATAGCACTAGGCTAACATGGGCCGGAAAAATAAAATACAAGTAAGACGCAAACTAACAAACAATAAAGAAGAAACGAACATAGATCACGAACAGTTAAAATGTTTAGTAAAATACGGAACGAATGAATTAAGGTATCTTTCGGAAGATTTCGTAGGTGGGGGAACAATCTTGGGTTTTGGGTCGTCCTTGCTTCGCGTATTCGGTCCATGAGAGGGTGATTCTTCGTTGCAGTACACACTCACTACCATTGTAAGTGCTATATTTGCTATCGCACTCTAGTTGGTATTAGTCTACTCAATAAACAATGTGAATGTGAACAACAGTTGCTCAAAAGTAAGATCCACAAAGAAGTTTCAAAGGAAAGGATATGGCTCAGAGGCAGGGGCGTTGCGAAAGGGGGGAGGGTGCAACATTCGCTAACTTATTCGGTATAATTGCCAGGATTCGGTAGTTACCACGAACATGAAGAGGTCGAGTGAAGAACTGGTAGCAGACAAAAGGACTGATCTATGATTTCATCGATATTCCTTACTTTTATTTGTATCCTAAAAACAAGCTCTTATCAGAAATGTCTCGAAAATTCCGCCTGCGGCGCTTTTCATAATATTCACTATTTTCCGGAAAGGTGCGTCATTTAGCTAGGTTTTAAACCAGTTTTCGGGATCGCGATTTTTCGAAACCCTAAAAGCTAGAACCTGCATGGAAATAGCTGAATTTGGCAGGAAAAGACGAACTTAAAAAATCTCGCCTGCGGCACTCACTTTGTGCGATCACGGCTAGTAATGACTAGTCATACAGTAGCTGCTGCTGCCGGGATGTCGCTCTATCCGGTTTCTGGAAATTCTTAGGATCCTGGTGTTTTGGCTCTGCACCCAACTACAAAAATTCACTTGCGACGCCCCTGCTCACAGGTGCTAAGAAAGCTAGAGTAAGTATAGTCGTTGAAAGAAATATAAAAATGAAACGCATTTATTTACGGATATATCATAAAAAAATGTATTACCACCTTAAAATTTTTTGGAACAATGACTTTAGCACAAAAACCTGGTTCTGGGGAGCTTGACTTTGACATGGACGACTGATTTTTTCTTCCATTTAAGTCATCCACCAATAGCCTTGTATACTGGTTAGGGCTAAGGTTCAAGCATAGCAAGTATGATAGTTTGGTTCTAGAAATAGCCTTGTCACATGGTTATGGTTAAGGTTCAAGTCTCCAAACATCGTTTGTATGGTAGTTTTGGTTCATCTTAAAAGGAAATGTCAGGTAAGCAGCAGTTCATAGTATCTCCATGACTGGAAGTGCAAGCCCATTTCAGAACCATGCTTGTTCATGGTTTCACATTCAAATCCAAGATCAGAGCTTCTGAGAACTTAACACGTCAGCAGGGCCAGGAATTGGCTCAACCTCACTACTTCCGAACTGTAGTTTCAATGACTTATTAGGACTGTGATTGTTCAACTCAACTTCAGAGACAAGAAGTGGTTTATCTGATAGGTGGAAATAAACAGGAAATTTCAGTCCGGTGATGCAGCTTTTCCACCTCGAAATTCCGGCTTCCTCACTACTACAGATCCCCAGAAGCTGAGGAATATATCCTTTGCATACACGCTCCATGTAGTGATTGTCAATTAATATACTTTTTCCAAATTTTGGCTATCACCCCTTGACTTCATATTTCAGGAAGTGCTCAATACTGTTCAAAACAGGAGCTTGAGTACTAGTCAGCTGATCCTGTTGGCTTTGGGCACGAATGATCACTGCATGGGCTTTGCCTATTCCTTCTTGCGGACCTTTAATAGCCGACTTCCCACACTAACTTCCATTATCGACAACTGCATCTAACACTTCGGAATCCATCTTCGAATTTCCGATCATAATGGCCGAGGCAGTTATGTTTCTTGATCAATGACTGTGCCCTGGAAAGGAGATCAAGTTGGGCACACATAGCACTCATCAGAAGAAACAATGGTATTCTCAAGTGTTAGGTTAATTGTGAATGTATTTGTGGTAAAACAATTAAAGATTCTTTTTCCACAAACTCATTTGCCAGCTTGAGAGGCTTGAGCCTGAAAAGGACCCTTGCCAAGAAGGGCTGAAGTATCGATCTTATGAAAATGTAGCTGACTTATCAGTTTGCACCGTACAAGATGATTCGCAGTCAGCATGGGCTGGAGGACAATCTACAACCTTCTTTATACTCTTGATGACTATCTCTCTATGCCGATTCAGAATCTCTGGGTACCTGCGGAAGAAATGAAGAAATGGTGCCAAAGCTGCGCTGACTTAGGATTTGAGTCGTTGAGTTTGAGACGTTACGGACACGTTTACTCCTTCTTCCTGAGAATCAGTGGCGTGTTCTGAACTTAGTCATATAGAGTATTATCCCACAACTAAAAGTTCTCCTGCTTTGGAAAGTGAACTGTTTGCTAATTCAGTCTCAGGCAAGGAGTTTTTAGCAAACTCTTTGCTTCAAAGACAATCTAGATCTGTCATGGAAGAAAAGCAAAAACGGCTCCATAGCGTGGTGCCAGAGAGCCAATGTCTGCAGATACTTACATACAATTCTCAGAAAAAGAGCCATTGACAGTCAAAGGTATATCAGTCAATTCTGACTCAAACTATACTAAAACATGAGCTACTTGAACCACTGAAAGAACTTTAGAGAGGCTGCAATGGCCTTGAACTTCTGACTTTCTGTGGCATATGATGTCCTCTTTAGGGAAACGTAAATACCTCACTAATCTAGCAAATCAAGTTGACACTGAAGGAAGGCCCATGAATAATACAGCACTGCACCCATTTAGACACTCGTACTTCCTGAATCCTGTACCACCTACTTCTTAGTGTTTTTCTAGATTATTTTGTCTGAATGATCTTATTACTCTAGGCAGAGGTCTCGTTTCATGGAAATCTAGACGGACAAAAGTCACTGTACAGGACTGAGACGCAGGGGCCCTTCCAAGGGTTTCGGCATGTTGAACAAGACCAAAGGTTTCGATGGGATCCCAAAAATTCAATATCTGATCCAGACAACTGCGTCTTGTCTTAGCCAGACTCCTTGAACATTTTTACAATTAAAATTCAGAAACAGATTAAGGCCAAATAGCTACTCATCTGAGAAAACCAAGTTCAGATATGGATTCAGCATGTGTGTTTACCCCTATAAGTCATATCTGTTTTGACAAAAAGTTCCTGCCACTTCTGCCAATTTCCTGGTTTCTGCCGAACTCCAGAACTACTTGTCCAGCGAAAAAAGAAAGCTCAAAAACGAACTCAGGGTATCTTCTTTCCCCAATAATGAACATCTAATCAACTTCAAATAAAAATTTAACTTATAACAAATTTTCCGACTCCAGCCGGATTCCGGTCAAACTAAATTTCCGGGTAAATTATGATTGGCAAACACGGAATCAGCATCTCTTCTTACCCTTAAATCGGTTATCTAATCAGCTAGAAATAAAACTTAAGCTTCTAACAATTTTCCGGTTTTGACCGGATTCGGGGGGAACTACATGTCAAGGTAGAAAATTTTTTCACATAAGTGTTCAGCTTGTCTTCTTGCCCTAAATCAAACATCTAATCAACTCAAAATAAAACTTTTAATTTTAACAAACTTTCCGGTTTTGGCCGGATTCCGGGCGAACTACTTGTCCGATGACAAAATGGTTTTCACCATCGTGTTCAGCATGTCTTCTTACGTCATAATCGACTTTCAAATTATCTGTTTCAAAATATTTTGTTTGCCCCTTAATTTGAACCCCCCCACCCCTAAATGTAGGGCTACAAAGCCCATCTACGAACTTGACTGGTCCGACGACCCAAGAATCCTCACACCAAGTTTCATTAAAATATCTCATTCCCTTCGAGATTTATCGTGCTCACAGATGGGCAGACGGACGGACGGACGGACAACTTTTGCGATGTCATAGGTATCCATCCGCTTACGTTTTGGGATCCTAAAAAGTATCTCAAATATAAGACTAGCAGATATTTTGCTAACCTGGAGGATTATACTGGTTAGAAACAATAGACAAGAAACAACAGGGCCAAATAAATGCGCAAAACTGTGTGAATTGCAAGAAAAAGTAACAACAATTCTTACAAGTTTAAGGCAAAGGTTTATGGGTCATCCATAATAATAGGAATTTGCTACGAGGGAAGCCCCCACAGTAGTTTGTTATAACTGATGACAATTAACAGCTGCAAAATTTTTGCCCGCAAATTCAGGCTAAATTTTCTGAATGTTATTCTGTTTTGCCTGGGGTGCTCCAGAACCCCCCAAAAGCCAGTTGTCTGATCCCCCCCCCCAAATGACGCCTCTGATTCTAGAATTCTGAATCTCTGATTCAAGCAACTCTGGGCCTCAGTCTAACAATCCGCTGAGCCTAATCTCTCAGCCTCATAAACTTTGTAGCAGGAACACTGAAAAACAACAACATAGGTTCGGACAGTAAGGGGTCAAGAGAACATAGGTTACCTACCCTGCTTTGTAAATGACATCTCGTTTTATCCATGAAATTCAATCCAAGCCTTTGGAAGACTCTGAGACCCCTCAGTGTGCACACCTTTCGTGGATTTTGAATCCTGGCAATACCTGAAAGCTGGAGGTACTGAAATCCCTAACGATGTCAGAACAAAGGCTAGCAAAATTCAAGAGAAATCTCAAAAGAAGCCAGAAAAAAATTAATGAAATTTTCTTTCTTTATCTCTTCTTAATCTCGACACTAAAAGCATAATCTTCAATGTAAAAGATTGTTTTTCTTTTCATTTTCGGTGGTCTAATTATATTTTCAATAGGATGAACACAATTACAAGTCCCAGCAGATCCAATATAAATTTCGCTTGTCTTTTGAAAAAAAATTTAAAGTTCATGTTTTGGTAGTGGGACTGGTGGGGTCCGGGTGCACTGGGTCCACCCTGGGGTCTACCCGAAAATCTTTCTCCCCCCTGGCAACAAAAATCCGTCCGCCCTCCCTGAATGCAAATATATAGGAAACTAAATATATTCTGACAGCAAGTTAATGTAAACTCTATACAGACACACGAGTTAATGTAAATACGTCATGGTGGCCTTCCTTATCTATGAAATACTTTTCATAGAAAAAAATTGGGGGGAGGGTTTGGTCGGGGTGGTTCGGTACCCGAGGTTTTTTCGTACCGCCGGGGGGGGGGGTCGCTGGGGCGACTGTTTTTATAGAGTTTACATTAACTCGCTGTCATAATATATTTACTTTCCTATATATTTGCATTCAGGGAGGGCGGACGGATTTTTGTTGCCAGGGGGGGGGGGGGAGGATTTTCGGGTAGACCCCTGGGCGGACCCGGACCCCAGCACTCCCACTACCCAATTTAAATATGAACTTTAAAGTTTTTTCAAAAGACAACGGAAATTTATGTTGGAATCGTCTGCTGGGACTTTTGACGTTCATCCTATTGACAATATAATCAGACCACCGAAAGTGATAAGAAAAATAAGCTTTTAGTGTCAAGAATAAGAAGAGATAAAGAAAGAAAATGTCACTAATTTTTGTCTGAATTCTTTTGAGATTTCTCCTGGATTTCTCTTGAATTTTGCTAGCCTTTGTTCTTACATCGTTAGGGATTTCAGTACCTCCAGGTTTCACTTTTCAGGTATTGCCAGGATTCAAAATCCACGAAAGGTGTGCACACTGAGGGGTCTCAGAGTCTTCCAAAGGCCTTGGATTGAATTTCATGGATAAAACGAGATGTCATTTACAAAGCAGGATAGGTAACCTATATTCTCTTGACCCCCTACTGTCTGAACCTATTTTGTTGTTTTTCAGTGTGCCTGCTACAAAGTTTATGAGGTTAGATTAGGCTCAGGGGATTGTTAGACTCAGGTTAGACTGAGGCCCAGAGTTGCTTGAATCAGAGATTGAGAATCCTAGAATCAGAGGTGTCATTTGGGGTGGGGGATCAGCCCACTGGATTAGTGAGGTATTTACGTTTCCCTAAGGAGGAAATCATATGCCACAGAAAGTCAGAAGTTCAAGGCTCTCAAGGCCTCTCTAAAGTTCTTTCAGTGGTTCAAGTAGCTCATGTTTTAGTATAGTTTGAGTCAGAATTGACTGAAATACCTTTGACTGTCAATGGCTCTTTTTCTGAGAATTGTATGTAAGTATCTGCAGACATTGGCTCTCTGGTACCACTCTATGGAGCCGTTTTTGCTTTTCTTCCATGACAGATCTAGATTGTCTTTGAAGCAAAGAGTTTGCTAAAAACTCCTTGCCTGAGACTGAATTAGCAAACAGTTCACTTTCCAAAGCAGGAGAACTTTTAGTTGTGGGATAATACTCTATATGACTAAGTTCAGAACACGCCACTGATTCTCAGGAAGAAGGAGTAAACGTGTCCGTAACGTCTCAAACTCAACGACTCAAATCCTGATTCAGCGCAACTTTGGCACCATTTCTTCATTTCTTCTGCAGGTACCCAGAGATTCTGAATCGGCATAGAGAGATAGTCATCAAGAGTATAAAGAAGGTTGTAGATAGTCCTCCAGCCCATGCTGATTGCGAATCATCTTGTACGGTGCAAACCGATAAGTCAGCTACATTTTCATAAGAGCGATACTTCAGCCCTTCTTGGCAAGGGTCCTTTTCAGGCTCAAGCCTCTCAAGCTGGCAAATGAGTTTGTGGAAAAAGAATTAAAGATTCTTCCTTAAATATCTGATTTTCAGAGAAGAAATTCACAAAATCAGATATTTAAGGAAGAATCTTTAATTGTTTTACCACAAATACATTCACAATTAACCTAACACTTGAGAATACCATTGTTTCTTCTGATGAGTGCTATGTGTGCCCAACTTGATCTCCTTTCCAGGGCACAGTCATTGATCAAGAAACATAACTGCCTCGGCCATTATGATCGGAAATTCGAAGATGGATTCCGAAGTGTTAGATGCAGTTGTCGATAATGGAAGTCAGTGTGGGAAATCGGCTATTAAAGGTCCGCAAGAAGGAATAGGCAAAGCCCATGCAGTGATCATTCGTGCCCAAAGCCAACAGGATCAGCTGACTAGTACTCAAGCTCCTGTTTTGAACAGTATTGAGCACTTCCTGAAATATGAAGTCAAGGGGTGATAGCCAAAATTTGGAAAAAGTATATTAATTGACAATCACTACATGGAGCGTGTATGCAAAGGATATATTCCTCAGCTTCTGGGGATCTGTAGTAGTGAGGAAGCCGGAATTTCGAGGTGGAAAAGCTGCATCACCGGACTGAAATTTCCTGTTTATTTCCACCTATCAGATAAACCACTTCTTGTCTCTGAAGTTGAGTTGAACAATCACAGTCCTAATAAGTCATTGAAACTACAGTTCGGAAGTAGTGAGGTTGAGCCAATTCCTGGCCCTGCTGACGTGTTAAGTTCTCAGAAGCTCTGATCTTGGATTTGAATGTGAAACCATGAACAAGCATGGTTCTGAGATGGGCTTGCACTTCCAGTCATGGAGATACTATGAATTGCTGCTTACCTGACATTTCCTTTTAAGATGAACCAAAACTACCATACAAACGATGTTTGGAGACTTGAACCTTAACCATAACCATGTGACAAGGCTATTGCAAGAACCAAACTATCATACTTGCTATGCTTGAACCTTAGCCCTAACCAGTATACAAGGCTATTGGTGGATGACTTAAATGGAAGAGAAAATCAGTCGTCCATGTCAAAGTCAAGCTCCCCAGAACCAGGTTTTTGTGCTAAAGTCATTATTTCAAAAATTTTAAGGTGGTAACACATTATTTGATGATATATCCGTAAAATAAATGCGTTTCAGTTATATATTTCTTTCAACGACTATACTTACTCTAGCTTTCTTAGCAACTGTGAGCAGGGGCGTCGCAAGTGAATTTTCGTAGTTGGGTGCAGACCCAAAACACCAGGATCCTAAGATTTTCCAGAAACCGGATAGAGTGACATCCCGGCAGCAGCAGCTACTGTATGACTAGTCATTACTAGCCGTGATCACACAAAGTGAGCGCCGCAGGCGAGATTTTTTAAGTTCGTTTTTTCCTGCCAAATTCAGCTATTTCCATGCAGGTTCTAGCTTTTAGGGTTTCGAAAAATCGCGATCCCTGAAACTGGTTTAAAACCTAGCTAAATGACGCACCTTTCCGGAAAATAGTGAATATTATGAAAAGCGCCGCAGGCAGAATTTTCGAGACATTTCTGATAAGAGCTTGTTTTTAGGATACAAATAAAAGTAAGGAATATCGATGAAATCATAGATCAGTCCTTTTGTCTGCTACCAGTTCTTCACTCGACCTCTTCATGTTCGTGGTAACTACCGAATCCTGGCAATTATACCGAATAAGTTAGCGAATGTTGCACCCTCCCCCCTTTCGCAACGCCCCTGCCTCTGAGCCATATCCTTTCCTTTGAAACTTCTTTGTGGATCTTACTTTTGAGCAACTGTTGTTCATATTCACACTGTTTATTGAGTAGACTAATACCAACAAGAGTGCGATAGCAAATATAGCACTTACAATGGTAGTGAGCGTGTACCGCAACGAAGAATCACACTTGTTCCGGACTTACAAATAGAACACTAAGGAGGACCTCACCAACCACCAAGTCTGCTACATTTGTTCCCATCTCAAAAATCAGATTTTTCGTTCTAAGCTGTATTTTTTTTTCCAATTCTCGGCGACACTTTTTTCACTTGCATGTTATTTTCAAAGAAATGTCGGCGACCTTTCATGCATTCTCGGCGACATTACGCGAAATCTCGGCGACATTACGCGAAATCTTGGCGACATTTCTAGCAATCTCGGCGACACTTTGTTCCATCTCGGGAACTAGATTTTTGGTTTCGAACGCATATCCGTATTTCTCGGCGACACGTTTTTCAGTGAAAATCTCGGCTACAAAGTTTTCATTCTCGGCAACAAACATTGCAGTCTCGGATACACACAAAAAATCTCGGCGACAAAAACAGCATTCTCGGCTACATTTCATGGATTCTCGGCGACATTTCGAGTATTCTCGTCAACATTTTTAACAATTTTGACCCAAAATGCATGCCATACTCCATTTATTAGGGGATGATTTTATTAAATAAAAATCCAGACTCACAAACTCACATACATATTTTTATTGATAATATCTAACGTAGCTTTTCTTTCATAATATATAACACAGTAAACATTATATGGTACGGGTTGATTATCTTTCAACGTTAAACTTATTTCAATATCAGCAGTTGTTCCATTATAAATATTTGACTCGTGTTTGGAAACATCGAAACAGAATAGTGGATATACTTCTTTAAATTCTTCTATACTAACAACACTACCAGTATCAAATGCTAATTGTTTATAACCCAAATGTATGAACCTATTGTAAAGATTTGAGTATTTACATTTATCATCGCTAAAATTACATTTAAGTGGTTCTTCAGGATATTTATCCCCATTAATTCTAAGTTCTATGTCTGTTAAATTCATATGATCAAACACCATATTATTCATTAATTGATTGTTATGCTTTTCATTTTTCTGTAGCATCACAACTACTTTTGTTGGATTGTTTCTCTCAGAAATAACTTTCCAAGTGTGTTCCTTATTTTGACTAACATCGCTTTTATAAGTATTACATGCTTCCCACATCAGATTATGCTTTTTATCCTTAGCAAGACCCTTTTCTAATTCACTCATCATTTCGATACTAGGAGCTACAATAGGAATCTTCCAGGATAAATACTCGATTACTACTTTGAAATTAGTATTTCCATTTCTTATAATCATGTTGTTATCATCATTTCTTCTTAGAAATAATTTATGCGATGCACCTCTGAAGAATCGTTTGTTTCCTTTCAGAAATCCAAACAATTCTGATAATGGTAAATACATATTTACTAATTTACTGCTCTTTGTTCTGTTATATCTTTTTTCAAATCCTTTATTATAATTATTATTATTTCTCAAACTGACTGTTCCACCCCCTGCTGCAGCCCCTGCAGCCCCTGCTACTACTGGAGTTGCAGTAAACGAAGCAATAACAGGATTAATTTCTTTTCCTTGATTATAATCCTTATACCAGAAATGATTTCTTGCTGCACTTCTAGAATAATCATCAGAGTATTCAATCAACTTTGTAACGGTAGTTGTAATACCAACATGATTAATTTTTTCAACTGATTCATCGTTTATTACATATTCAGCGGTACTGAATAAATTAAATCCATTGTTCGTCAAAGTAGCAATATCGGTTGCAGCTATATTATCTCCATTTTCTTTCACTATTCTTACACTAACATCAAGATAACTTTCACTTGGATAAAACCAGGAATCTAATTTCTTCGTTACGAATTCAAACTCTGATTTATTAGATACATTCACATCTGTTTCTCGAATTTCTTTAAATTCGTATTTTACCACTGTATCATCCACAAGCGGTTCGTCAAAAATGTTCCATTGCGGACTGATAACTTTATTTACTGCCATTTATATAAGAAAGAAATTATTAAATAAAACTTATTTCAGAATCTTTAATCCATTTCCAGTCATTAACGTTTTGATCAAGTCCTGACTTCTTTGATTTAAAATCCTTTTATTTGTACCGATAAGATCCTTCATCGATTTTTTGTTTCCAATTACATCAATGAGTTCCTTCTTGTTTACATCGATCAGATCTTTCCCATATTCTATTGCTCTGTTTTTCAACAACTCAAATCTCGGTTTAATAATATTATTATACATTGACATAGCCCCATCTTTTATTTGTTTTGCTGACGTTTGAAATAACTGGGAATTAACAATGTTTTTGAATACACTACCGATTCCACTTCCATACTGCTTTTTATAAAGTAATCGCTTATTATTAATCAACATTTATAGGTAAATAATTTTATTTCACTAATCCTTTAAGCTTTTCTTAAATGCAGCACGTATCCAACGTTATCACCATTCAAATCGATAGGTCTTCCCAACTGATCAGTAATTGTCATTCTCAAGGAGTAAATAAAGTCTTTTGTATTAATAGGAAGGTAGATTAATTGTCTAGGATTCTCAACAATTTGACAACCCGGTTCTGTATTAGGAACAAATGTCCAAATGACATCTGATTTACTTTTGTTTACGATAGAACTGTTTACGAGAGAGCAGTGAATTTGAATTTTATCAACGCTTCTTGTTATATTCGGAAGCTTTGTACCTTCATTGATTTTCTTAGATATCTCACTATCCTTCTCAAATCCTAAAATCTGACACAAGTCACTATTAAATCTAAACATATATTTTTCTTGTAATAGTATGACAAATCTCATAGATGCTGGATTGGATGAAATTACAATAGGACATTTATCTTTTGGGGTATCAAAATACTGACACAAAAAATAATTCAAACAATCATCGTTATACATCCCATTAGGAATAGTAACATTCATCCATTCTGTTGCATTATTATCTTCATCTTTCCTGTATTGAAATGTATTATTTCCAAATTTATCACTTATATTATGCCACGAATACCACAAAGTACACTGATTCAAACCTATTTCATAATCCCAATTACGATTCAATTCGATTGGTTGACTAAATGTTATATCAATGATACTTTCATTACCTTCAATGTTTAACAACACCATTTATTAGAAATATTTTTTATATATTGAATTGTAATTTCTCTTCGTAAGAAATTTATTTCGCATTAACGAATCCAAAATATCAATAGCTTCATTTCTCACCTTGTCAGATGTATTTCCGTTTACTCTGCTACCTATCAAAGTGTATAATTTTGAAATCATTTCATCACAGTTCATAAATATTCCAGTTCCTTTTTGTTGAACTAAAAATGGGGAATTAGTTCGAATGCTGGTTAACCTCTCCTTGTATTCTCTTATAAATTCAAGGATTTCATCATAGCTAGAGTAACCTTTACCTTTTTTCCCGCCATAACTTTGACTTAGAGATGTCAAACGTTCTAGAGCCTCATCTATATCCGTATGATTCTTAATGTAATACGTAGGCATTTTAAAATAAGTATCAGTGCCACCCCGCGATTCTACATGTTTTAAATTAATCTGATTTAACAACTCTTGGGTAATATCTTTATTCATATCAACGGATAGTGGTCCTAAATCGGGAGAAGGTTCTAAAGCGGGTGCTCGACTCACTTCCTCTGAATTTGGAATCTGTAAAGCTGTTTTAAATGTATCACCTAATCTGATAAACCGTCTTCTTGAATTATTATCACCTTCCTGTAGTTTATTAATTATCGTTTCAGCGTTCTCTTGTAATTTTTTGATGGTGTCTTTAGTGTTTTCTTTTTGTGCTATAATAACTGGAGCGTTTAACTCTGAAGCATATTCCCGAAATCCTGCCTTCTCCATCTCATTTTGTTGAACCTTTCTTCTCTGAACTTCTCTGTTCTTCACTATGTCTGATAACATATCACTCAAGCGTCTTGAATCCATTTATATACAAGTAATTTTATTTCATAATAAATTTTGAAAGTTCTTTTTCATAAAACCCTCCTTGAATTAATTCCCCACTTTTGTCAGATATTTCATAAGTAATGGGAATGGTAGGTCTGATGGTTGCTATCTGAAATACTTCATCCGTATAATTAGGTAAATATCCTTTATCGAAAATACTTTTTTCTTTTTTAATTCTGACTAAATTCCCTACTTTGACGTTTCCTGTGATTTTGTAGTCATCTACTGGAGGAAACAGAGCACTAAAAACCTTTTTCTGATTAACCTTTTTACTAGCATCAACTGGTTTCATTTGTATTGAACGGTGGTACGAGTTATTATAATTACTCACAAATAAAGGTAAAATATCAATCCAATTAGTAGTGTTATTGTGAGTGAAATATTTCCATAACTTTTCTTTAAGCGTTCTGTTGAATCGTTCTACAATTTGCGCTTTCAATTCGCTTTCAGATGCAAACCAGTGTATGCCGTTATTTTTCAAAAAAGTTTGAACATTTCTCATCACAAATTCTTTACCTTTATCAGTTTGTAGTTTCTTAGGAATTCTTTCTTTAAATATAACACTGAATGCTTTTATTATTTCAGCACCCGTTTTGTCTTTTAGAGGGATACACCAAGCATATTTACTAAAGCAATCAATAACAGTTAAAATGTAATTTGTTTTATTATTTTCTTTTTTATATTTCTGCATGTCAACTAAATCAGCTTGCCATTGCTCATCAACATAGTGAACATACACTCGCCTCCTTTCAAAGTTATGATAGGAAGGTTTGTGTAACGTATACACATTCTCATTTTGCAACACATTTTTTATTTTATCCTTGGAAACCTTAACACCATTTTCTTTTAATTTTCTGTAAATATCATCCACACCTGAATAATTAGAATAATACGTCTTTAAAATATCTGTTTCTGCGTTGAGGTTTTTTTTAAAAAGCGATTTTTCCTCGATCCGCAAATAACACAATTCCCTTTCAGCATTGGAACATTATTTTTTTGTGACACTGCCTTAAACATTGATTCAGTGTCAGTGCTCTTTTTACATTTCATACAATAAATCTCCATTTATTAGAAAACAATTTTTATAAACGAAAAGCTACCAACCCTTCATTTTCCGCTGGATGTAGGAAATGCAGTGAAAACCACAGTTTAATTCATCTATATTTTGAACAGCAAGATTTTCATAAGCTATTTTTTTCTTTGAAGTTTTTAGATATTTAACTATTTCTTTTCCTGGAGGAATACCGAAAGAATCGAAAAATTCGACATGGGGATATTCAGGTAGATTACAATAGGCAACCCAATGTGTTCCAGGCATTCCACGTTTGTCATAGTTGATTACACCACATTCCGAATCGTTTATATGTTTGGGTAGCGTATCTAAAGAGAACACACCTCTAAACTGTGGTATACTCCCTAATGCATCCATAATATCAAAATTGGTTAGAGGTCCTACTTTACTTTTGCTTCTTTTTTGATGTCCCCGTTTTTTGACTTCCTAGGCCTTCCACGTACCCCATTACCCACAACTTTTTGTGTTCCAGGAAGTTTAAGCGCTCCACCTATGTTGACATCATCGGTTTCCTTCCCACGTACGCCATTACCCACAACTTTTTGTGTTCCAGGAAGTTTTAGCGCTCCACCTGTGTTGGTCATTTTATCCATAATTTTCTTACCAGCGAATGTACCCAAAGCAGCAGCACCACTTGTTAAAGCTGCCTTACCAAGGGTAATTGCTAGCGGTATTAAAAATGGAAGTAATCCACCCTTTTGAATCGCTTCTTTCATCTGTTTGTATGATACATCAATATCACAACCCTTATTATTCATTTTACATGTTTCAATTTTATCAATTTGTCGTTTACTTAAAAGTAACTTAACTGGTTCTCGTTCATTTTGTCTACTATGACTAACACGTATCTGACATTTTTGTTTAGCACCAAAACATTTCTTCAGCTTTCCTTTCTGAAGCTTTGATAAATAAACTGTATACTCCATTGTTTCAACCATTTATTAGGGAATAAATTTATCTTATAAAATTTATTTACCAGCCATCATTTTTTCTATTCTGGTAACGAATGGTTTGTCAACAGGTTTTAGCTCTAGCTCTAGAAGCCTTTTTAAAATATTTACTACTGCTCTTTCAATATTATCGATACGAGTTTTTTGACCAGCAATCTTTCCTTCAATTATACCGTTATGGGTGTGTTGCCCCAGAAGCTTTTTGTCATAATCTAAAAGATTCATAGTTAACGTTGCTAAATTAACAGCATCATTTTTGTTTCTAGGGTTTTGAACATTTGTTATCAACTTGTTTTCAGCGTTAATCTCTTTATCATTAACTCGAACTATTTCTTTTACAAATAACCCTTTATCTTTGTTCCTTACCAACGAATTATCAGGAGAATCATCTATCGCAGTTAATCTGTTGATATCTTCGCTAAAGTATTGGTTGGCTTGCACTTGTCCTGCAGTCATTTGTTCTTTAAATTGATTCATAATCACAGTCATAGATCTTAAGCTAATAGCATCCTTGTCTGCCTTGGCATCACCTAAATTTATAATTCGTCTATCATGTAGGTTAATGTTACCATTTTCGTCAGTAACTTTCGATTCGTTACTAACCTTTTTTCCAACACTACCAAATTTATTCATTTATTATAGAAATAAATTATCCGGTAAATTTTTCAAAGTTTTTCCTGTACTTAAGGGTTTTATCTTTTATTTTTAAATCTATGAAGAAAAAACCGTAGCCCTTGGTTGCCGTCTCGAATTGTTTGAGAAATTTTTCATTGTCTATACTGGATACATGGCTTTGTCTTATTAATTTTACTTCTTTTGGATTAGAACACTGAAAGAATGCAAAATAATTGCACTGGAGCCTTACCACCTTTGGCGTTTTATGATAGCTCTGTGATAAATAAACAATCGAGGCATTTTTCTTTCTTCCTCTTATGAATAAATCTTCTATTTTCTTCTGGTCTTTTTCAGTAACAAAATCGTCAAAGATAATCAAGTTTTGGTACTCGGGGTCTAAGTCGTCAACATCGACAATATCATCAAGATTGTTACTTACTGTTAAGACTTTCGATTTGCATTGTGACTCCAAAGTGGTTAAATTGGTTATAAGGTCTTGATATTTATCTTCTTCAAGATCTTTAGCATACAAGTATATTCGGTTGAAACAAAGATATTCATAAATTAAATTCAAAAGAAGGTTAGTTTTCCCTGTTCCAGAACTACCACAAATTAAGAGTCTAAATGGCCACTGAGGTGCAAGGTCGTGCTTATTCTGATAAGTGTTCTTTTCACTAAAATCATAGACTTTGATTGGAGCCTTTTCATTCATTTATTTAGGAAGAATTTTTCATTATAAGATTTACTTGAGTATTTTAAGTATATACTTGAAGTTTTGAAGTAGGTACTTGATTTTTTTAAGTAGGTACTTGAATTTTTTAAGTAGGTACTTGAAGTTTTGAAGTAGGTACTTGAAGTTTTTAAGTAGGTACTTGAAGTTTTGAAGTAGGTACTTGAAGTTTTTAAGTAGGTACTTGAAGTTTTTAAGTAGGTACTTGAAGTTTTTAAGTAGGTACTTGAAGTTTTGAAGTAGGTACTTGATTTGATTTAAGTAGGTACTTGAATTTAATGTTTATAACCTAAAGGCAAAGTTGTAAATTTATCGCTTGATACTATCCTTTTATCATCCTTAGGATCTAACGCTTTTTTATTCTGTTCTTCTAGAAACATATTGTGCTTGTATGATCTTAAGTTATACTGGGTTATAGAAAGGTTTTCCGTTTTACCAAACAGTACATCCTTATAGTTTTGAATCGTAATTTTATCTTTAACTATATTGGTTTTTATTCCTTTCAGTTTTTTGCTAGCTTTTGAAGGGTCTTGGTTGTCCTTTAAATAAGCATATACTTTTGATCGTAATCCAACAAACTCTGTCATAACCTGTCCACCTAATTCATCTTTCATCATTCCTATCACTTTTTTATTTACACTAGGAAACCCATATGGATTATCTTTCGCATAATCAGATGTATCGAACCTCTCATTCAAATCTTGTTTGATATCTTCATAGAAATCTTCGGTTCGAATGTCGTATATGAAAGAATCAGTGTCCATATAACACAAATCAATTTTATCTCCATATTTAGGCTTCATATAATCATAATGGAATTCATACATCAATAACTTGGATAGTTCCAATACAGCAAAGCCGATATACATTGGTTTGTCTAATTTTATCTTTTCCTTCGACATTCTTGCCACTGAAAAGTTTTCACTGAATATTATTTCAGATTTAAAGTTGGGTTTCTTTATTATTTTTTCTCTTGTTGCATCATCCGTTATTATTTCCATATCCGCTCGCTTCCTTACGTTTTCCATAGTTTTTCCAAAGCAAGCATTATTCATCAGTTTAAAGAAATCCTTTTCAAAATCATTTGTACCTTTAGTTCTAAGTGCTGTGTTGTGGTCTATATATCCTTTTAAGTAAGCACTTTCAGTGAATCCTAGTATTCTGTGTACTCTCTTCAATATCAAGCCTTTTTGTAAATAGAATTCTAGATTCCTGTGGTGAACTACATAATAGTTGGTTTTATCTAATACTGTGGTACATAGCTTACCGTTAAAGTGTTCGGGTGCTAATGGTAAATCCTTGTGTAATTCGTGTAGTTCTTTTGGATATTCTAAATCTACTTCATATATAGCACCTACATTCTGTAATTTCATTATCGAATTGATATGAGTTTTTAGATGGTTGTAATACTCGATTGATTCGTATTCATTCCTTTCTTTCAAATCATCCGGTATGGAAATGAATTGGAAATCATTCGCTGGTAAATTCTGCGACATTGCCCACCCATATAAATTATTAGCATCTAAATACATTAAATAATTAGATGGCTTATTCTTATTATAATCACTTGTATATTTATTATTTGCTTTTGCGTATCTTTTTATACATTGGGATACACCACCTCTTATTCCCTTTTCAATGAATGTATACATGTCTTCATTTGAGAATAACGGCAAGTCTACTTTCGAATGCTTTAGGAAAGCATTCCATGTTAGTCCTGGAGCTGAGAAGTAATGAAGTGGATCCAGATCATAATTATGTATACAAACGTTCCTGAAATTCTCCACAACGTCTGATAGAATTAACACATCACTTTTTAGATATAATTTGGTATAATCAAGTAATGTTTCACAGTTAAATTGCTTCCATATAGATACCGCTCTTTTATAATCACTTTTGTCAATACCTTTCCCTGTCAACCTTGAATAAAAGCTTTCTATGGATGGTAAGTTTGTACAATTCATTTTATCGAAACTGTCTACGAATTCATACGGATATACCCCTTTTTTAATTATTTCTTTGAATTCATCGTCATTTTTGAAGCTGTTAGATGTGAATTTGAAATTCTCTCTTAGATGATTACAGGGTACTTTGCAATCACATTTTGCTAAATTTGCTGATAGTTTGTCTAAAGATGAAGCCATAAATCTAATCGAATCTATAAACCGGATCTCATATTTTATTTCCGTATCCGTCTTTCTTATACTTACTGATTTCGAGAATGATATGAAACTTTCTGCACTTTCAAAAATTCCGTTATCAGGTATCAATTCTCTAACAAACAGATGGGAATCATATTTAGATAAATTATGCATTACTACCGGGATATGCCTAGGAATCCTGTATTTCATATTACATTCAGCATGAGCAAATCCCCTATCTTCTCCTGTCATGTGGTCGTGATCAAAGTGAGGATTTTCAGTAATTTCAGTTGTACAGATGTGACAAGTCTTATTCATTAGATTTTTCCATTTTTCGGTAATTTCTGCATTGGTATAAGTATGGTTTCTTTGTCTGCTTTCATATTTGTTTGCAATTTCTGTGGATACTTTTGTAATGGTTTTAACAAAATGTTTTGCAGCGTCTTCACCGAAATAATCGTAGTATTTGTTCTGGTTTGTATCAAAGGAACAGCATACCTGAAATCCGTAAGCAAATGGCTTCTGTTTGGCCACTTTTATTGTTTTCTTCCCGTTTACCTGATTGTATTCTTCGTTATAAGACTCAAAGTCTGCTATTATGCAATAAGGTACTTTCATTTGTTTTGCAATATTTTTATATTGTATACTTGAACCTTCAGGAGGCATTATTATATCAGGATCTTCGCAATTATTTTTACTTTCATGTTTTTCAAAGCATTCTTCCTTCTTAAAATGCCTTCCGCAATAAGTGCAGAGGTATGTCTTTGTTTTCTTTTTAGATATTTGAGGACCAACTAATCTGCTCAGATCCTTTACCAGTACATAATGATTATCGAAATACAATAAATGAACGATATGTTTTGCAGTTTTCCCATTAATTGTACTTTTTAGTATATGACTTCTGATAATTTTCTCTTTTTCAATTTGAAATAAACAAATCTTAATGTTGTATCTATTTTCAAATTTGTGTATATCTTTAGTATCCATTGGGAAGTTGGTAACCCCTTCGAAATCAAATTCGTTTTCATATTGTTTATAATTTGATAGTCTATCAACATGATCCTTAGCTGGATGTAGATTTGCTAAGATAGACCAAAGGAAACATTTCTGGTCGTTATTTTTTATATTTATACACGCTTTTTTATTTTTTACGAAATCTGGTAGTATTTTAAACGTTCCTCCCATGTAAGATTCTATTCGCGTCATCCTATAATCAATTCCTTCATACCGACTAAATTGTAGCCCAGATCGAGGGGTATTACTTAAAGAACTAAGTCTCTTGTTATTATCATTCAAATGATTATGAGCAAGAATGCTATTTTTATTTAAAATCCAAGAAGTACTGTTGTAATATACTACTACTTCTTCATCATTCTCCTGTCGATGGAAAATAACCCGAGTTACAAACTGAACTCTATATTGATTTATTTCGTTCATTCGCCGCTGTATATCTGCGAAAGTAAAAGCAATAAGAGTATGCTCCTCAACTCCATTACCTTGAACTGAAACGTTTACAGTGAATATATTCTCACTTTCGCTAAAAATAGTAGGCTGTTGTTCTTCTTCCGTTCTAAATACATGATCAGGAATTAATTTTTCTTGTTTAATTTTTTTCTTATTTATGAAGAGAGTTGATAAATCGACTACTTTTTCTTTATTGTTATCACTTCTTTCGATTTGAGCTCTAATGATATTACTATTTTTCTTTATAGTATCTTCGTGTTTTTTAATAATATTATTATAGTATTCTCCAACTCTTTTTAGTACTTCTTCTCGGTTTCCGCGAGTTGATAGGTTCTTGTTTTTCAGAAATCTTTTTAATTCGCTTGTCTCTTTTTCTTTGTTATCATTGTATTCTTGTTTTAGTTTTGTAATGGTGATATTATTTTCTCTTATCTCATCTTCCAGAATGGTTCGTAATCTCGGTTCTGGTTTGTAGTCGGATGGTCTGTTCTTATTATGAGTTCTTTCGTTTCTGCGTTCAATTTTAATTTTATCTTCTGCTATCAAAATATACTTATTAAGATGGTTTATTATATTATTTGTTATTTCATGGTTCTTAGCTCCATTTGTTTTGATTTTATTAATTTTCGCATAAGTCCGCAGTTCATTATATGTGTATAGCGACAATCTTTGTATAACCACTTTGTTGTTTGATATAACCTTTTTACAAAGCTGAATAACCTCTGCAGTATTCATCATTTAATAGGGGAACATTTTTATTAATGAATTTCCCAGTCTGCGTTTTCTCAGTCGTAAAGAAAATCATTGAATTTCTATTACCTTACTACTCTGTGAGAAAAATGTGTACACGGATTTCGCACATTCTTCACTACTCTTCATGTGACAAATGTGTGTGTGTAGTGGAATCCCACTTTTCGTACTACTCTTCATGTGACAAATGTGTGTGTACTGGAATCCCACTTTCTGTACTACTCTTCATTTGACAAATTTGTGTGTACTGGAATCCCACTTTCTGTACTACTCTTCATTTGACAAATTTGTGTGTACTGGAATCCCACTTTCTGTACTACTCTTCATTTGACAAATTTGTGTGTACTGGAATCCCACTTTCTGTACTACTCTTCATTTGACAAAAATCATATATTTTTTTAAACTTTGACTCACAAGCTAAAAAAAAAAGAGAACCATACTGTAAAAGTAGCCTAGATGGTGGGTGTGTGGAAATTCGAAAAAATCAAATAATTTTTCGAAACAATTTTATTATATGATAAATGGAAGAATTAGAAAAGAAAATGTATGTTTACCGTCGCAGTTACAAGTACTACAATCGTATAAGTAATAGCTTACTTGTATCCAAATTCCTCTTTTCGGCAGCAGGAATGTCTGCGTTTCTAGTGCTACCTTTAGCTTCTTTAAGTTTGGGTGCTGTTATCATCGAAATAATTGAAAAGCAGTTAAGCATTGCTGATAGAAAAGCAGAATTTAGGACAAATTACAATTTTTATACTGAGTTGTTCTCGATGCTAAAATGCGGACAGTTAACAATTGAGGAGGTAATTCAGAGAGAAACAGAGATGCGTAAAACCTTTCGATTTTTTCCTCGCGAAAAATACATGAAACAGGTTCGCTTGAACGGTTATAAATATTGTAAGAACGAAACTATCAAAATACAAGAAAATTTACCAAAAATATAAAATTTTTGCAAAACCTCCCACCCCAGACTTTGAAGATTGAAGATGTTGTTAAAATATCATATCTACACACATATACATATGTCTGGGGTAGCCCCGTATGGGGAGGAAACTCATCTCAGAGTTTTTTTCGCCATCACTCACTATCAACGGATTGCTGGTAGTGGGATTCGATCTCACGACATCGTTGATACAATGGTTTCTAAGTTTGCACGACTTAGAGCATTCTGCCAACGGGGCCCGAAAAATCTCCGCAACGAAATGTTTTGTGATGTGAATCATCTAATGCGCAATGAGATTTCCTGTTTTTTGTTGCCTTAAGAGCTTTATCAGTACTAGAGGTAGAATTGTTGGTTACATTGAGGAGATTTTAATTTGATGATGTGATGAATATCGATTTGGATTTTTTTTTTACATTAGATATTATCAATAAAAATATGTATGTGAGTTTGTGAGTCTGGATTTTTATTTAATAAAATCATCCCCTAATAAATGGAGTCCACAAAGGAAGTCTTGAATACAATCAGAATGAATAAATACAATGAGACAATCAGGAAAGAAGAACTAGTTCTAGGATTGAAATATACTATTGTTAAAATGAGAATTGCTAAGACAAAATATGGTGATAAGTTGGTTGTAGTTATTAATCATAATGACAAACCATGTGATTTGTTTATAACACAGAAATATAATGCCATTGCTAACGAATTACTTTTAAAGAAAAATCTGGTTTTGCAGCCTATTGTACGCGAAAACAAGAACAAAGAAACATATGTGGATTTAGAACTGTTTACTCAGTAATGTTTGAATAAAAAATGAAAAATGTAAAAAAAAAAAGAAGTAGTGTACATTGTAGTATTTTATATGTAGTAAAGGGTAATATTTCTCATTTCTTGTATCCTTTATTTTGGAAGTAAGAAAATAAAAATGTTCTTAAAAAGGGGGGTAATTTGGTAAAAAGGATGTTAAAATTTAAGAAATTGATGTTAAAATGGGGTTTTGAAATTGGGGGAAGGGTGGGCCAGAACCCCCTTTATATAACTACTCACCACCAGTAGCAGCATCGCATCAGGATTATATCTTGATTGCTCCGATTTAATTTAAGGTAAAGACAGGCATACGTGATGAACTACGCTTGTTATTACGAACAGTAAGTAAGTAAAGTATTTATTACCCATATCTTTCACTTGGAACAAAACGGAGTCAAGAAGAAAATAACGAAAAAAGAAAAAAAGAAATCTTTAAGGCACAACACAGATATTATCTCCATCCAGCCCTTACCATCGCTCCATTAATGGAAGAATCGAAGATATTCCAAGAGGACCCCAAAATACTGTCTTTCTTCTTAAAACTGACTCCCCCTGCATATCGTGTCGTGATTACCAGATTTTTCCTCAAAATCAGTCTTATTTTAGACTCAAAACCAATTTCAGCAATTTCTTTTAACCGTACCTAATATCTGCTTTTAGAAAACCAACGACAATAGCAACTTCCAACCCCCCGAGTCCCTTTCTGAAGATAGTGAGGATAATCGTCAAATCAAATTGAAATCTCCTCTATTTCATAAGACGAGTATTCTAGCCGAGTCTTGTTTTTTGCCGAGTCTTTATTTTGTTTGAAGTGACGCCCTGGGACATACAAAACACTGTGGGAGTCCCAGGAGAAAGGTTGGAATGCAACATATTTCGTCCCCCCTAGCTTTTTGAAATGTTTATTTCGACGATCTTCTGCATTTCGCGTTGTTAAAATGTCGATATAAAGCTTTTCTTTCCTCCCGAGATTTTCCGTAAGTTGGTTTAAAAATTCACTCTAGCTTAGGGTGAATTCGAGGTTCTGCATCCCCCCTTTCCGAACTGAAAGTTGACTTTATGGACAATTTCAAGGGAGATTAAAAAAATTACAACAAAAAGTTAATAAATTATTATTGCAAAATTTCAGATTAGCCTACTAGTCCAGTAAAAGTACGGTTTGACCGGGACAAGATTGCAACAAAAGGTTTTTATGACGATTGCAGCTTCGCTCAAGCGCCATATACCGATCACGTTTCGGTCTGTCGGTCCACTCTTCTCGAGTTAGGGTACTTCCAGAAGTGCTAGGACGATGAACGCATACCAGGGACCCGACCAAACTAACTTGTAGATAGTCATTGCCCGATCCGACCACCGTGGGGGAGTGGAGGGATGGGGAATCCAGAATCTTGAGCAATGTATAACTTTCGAACGGGGGTCGGATCTTGATGAAACTTTATATTTGGAAAGACGTCGTGTCTCCGATGTTTCATTGCCCGGACCGGATCCGACAAATGTGGGGGGAGCCTGAGGGGGGGGGGGACCGGAAGTCTTGTGATGGGCTTAAGAGTGGAGCGATTGGTCGACGAAGGGACGGACAACTTTACTAAGTCATAGGTATCCCGTCACTTACGTTTTAGGATCCCAAAAACTTACTTTTCTGCTATTTAAGAAGTTTGAAAACCTGTCATGAGCCTATGGGCCCATTGTCCCATCCGTGGGCGCTATGACCGTAAAGCTCTGGGAAATTTGTAGAGCACTTTTTGCGCGCCTTCTATTCTAATTCTTTCTGGTGTTACTCATGTTCTACGGTAGGAGATCAAAAAGATGAGATTGCGGTATCTTAAACACGCGAAGCACCTTCTCCATTTGTCAAAATCACGATTCAACCATACATTAACAGATAAATTCAAGATGCAAGTGTTCACTTTTGCATGTTTCCTCGTCGCTTTACAAAATCATGGACAGCTGGCCAGACGAATGACGTTATGACTTGAACATTTATTGACGAATGACGACAGCCAATGACGTTATCCACTGCTTCTTGGCCGAAGATGGAAAATTCTGTATCTTTTTTCTATATTTAATTATTTTCTTTCACTTACTCCGCTTTTGAAAAATTGGCGGGTTACAAAAAAATGACTTTGAGCGCGTTCTACCATTCTAACAATAGTAACTATTAGTTACTATTTTCGTTCCAAGCTCGTGAAAAATTACGGCGTTGACCGTTCCAACCTTGTCGAAATAGTAACTATTTGCTTACCACGCTCGGGAGCGTAGTAAGAGTGGTAACTACGAATCTTTGTGATGTGATTGGCCGTATTAGCCCGTGCCACGATATTTTGGTGAAAATAGAAAAATGCGTTCCAGCCTTGACGCCAAAAGCCAGAATTCTTGACGTCACGCGTAGTAACTACGGTAAATAGGGTGGAACACGCTCTTAGTGACAGCAATTTCTTGTTACAGTCCAGGACAGCACCATACAAACAAAAACATCAATCAACAAATTTTATTTCAACCCTTATAGCACTAGGCTAATACGGGCGGGAATTGGCAAAACAAAAACTCACTAACAATACAGATCCAACACAAACTAACAAACATTAAATACGAAACGAACATAAACTAGACCTACGTTGCCTGGCAACGTGAAGTGTTGCGGCAAACTTTTTCCGGATGCGCCGACTAAAGTGTTGCGAGAGCAACACTTAGGTTTTGTTTCTTCGCTGTTGGTTAAATGCTGAAGCTGTCAACTTATCGAAGCTTATAAAACGGTGTGTTACATGTACAACAGTATGTACAATCAGTAATCACATGATCAAAAGCTATTCTTCAGCGTTGAAAAAACAACAACAAAACAATATCGAAAGAAGGGACTGAATTGACTTTGCAGTCAGCAGGGGCGTCACTAGCTTTTTACCTTTGGGGGGGGGGGGGACGTGCCGTTTGTGCCGACGTACTAAAAAAATGTGCCGGCAGAAAGCGCCGTTGCGGCAACGGCGCACATATCCCACTAGCAGAGAATAGAAGCAATGCAAAACTAACCGTAATACATCAGTTGAAGATATTCCTTTAATTTGGCTTTTTCATTTCAACTTTCGCTCAAAAGCGAAGCTTCCAACGACTGTAACCAGAACAAGTTAAAGTAAGCGCCTTGGGCGAAATTTTTTTAATCTGCCTTTTTGGCGATTTTTAGCTTTTAACGTGTTTCAAACCAAGAGTGTCCAGCCTAAAACACCAACTAAATGAAATACCGATACTACAGAGAATACTACAAAACTTCTAAAACATATACTACAGAAAATACTACAAAATGCGCGCCGCAGGCGAAATTTTGTGTCAAACTAATTGTAACGCATCAGTTGAGATTATTCCATTAATGTAATTTTATCTATTAAAGTTCACATTATTCGGCTTTTCATTTCAGCTTTCGCTAAAAAGCGAAGCTTCCAACGACTGTACCCAGAACAAGTTAAAGTAAGCGCCGCAGGCAAAATTTGTTGTATTCTGCCTTTCGTCCGGACATATTTTGCTATATCTACCATACAAGTTCTAGCTTTTAACGTGTTTCAATCCCCTAATAATGTCAATCCTAAAACGCCAATTAAATGAAACACCGGTCTCTAAATAGAGAATACTATAAAATGCGCCGCAGAAAAATTTGTGTAAAACTAATTTTAATGCATCAGTTGAGATTGTTCTTTTACTGTAAATTCGTTTATTTAAATTCACACATTCGCCTTTTCGTTTCAACTTCACCTAAAAAGCGATGCTTCCAACGAGTGTACCCAGAACAAGTTAAAGTAAGCGCAGCAGGCGTTTTTTTGTATTCTGCCTTTCGTCCGGAAACTGCTATATCTACCATACAAGTTCTAACTTTTAACGTGTTTCAATCCCCCAAGAATGTCAATCCTAAAACGTCAATTAAATGGAACATCGATCTTCCAAATAGAGAATACTACACAATGCGCCGCAGGTGAAATTTTGTGTAAAACTAATTTTAACGCATCAGTTGAGATTGTTCTTTTACTGCAAATTCGTATATTTAAAGTCACACATTCGCCTTTTCGTTTCAGCTTCACCTAAAAAGCGAAGCTTGCAACGATTATACCCAGACTAATTTGAACTAAGAGCTGCATGCGAAATTTTTTTAATCTGTATTTTTTCCGTAAAAATTTGCGCCCGACAATGTTTGCAGTAATTGATTTCTAAAGTATAAAAAGAACCTGATGTGCCGAAAGAAAATCGACGCTCGACAAAAGCATTCAGAATTCGATTTCTTCTGTGTTTTGCCCGACAAGACTGTAAAGATCTTCATTTCTTACATGTAAATAGAAGCCGATGTGCCGACGAAACTTAAAACTTTTGGGATGCGCCCGATAAACCTTTACAGAATTTGATTTCTTACGTGTAAAAAGAACCCCCTGTGGCACCGAGAATACCGACGACCCGAAAATCATACAGCATTTGATTTCTTTTGTGTTTTGCCGGACTGTATTGTACAGAAGTTGATTTCTGACGTGTAAAAATTAACCCGGTGTGCCCGACAAAGCTGAAACATTTGATTTTTTACGTATAAATTTAACCCGATGTGCCGACGAGTCAACCAACGCCCAACAAAAGCATACAAAATTGTATTTCTTCTGTATTCCTTTTCCTTACGTATAAAAAGCACCCGATGTGCCGATGACAGTACCGAGGCCCGACAAAAGCATGCCGAACTCAATTTCTTCCGTGTTCGACAAAAGCATTCAAAATTATATTTCTTCTGTGTTTGGGGTTCACCCCACGAAAGTAATTTTCCGAGTCCCCCCCCCCCCCCCATAGTGACGCCCCTGGCAGTCAGTTGAACTTTATCCTTTTCAATCGCAGACATTGTGACGGATGAAAACTTGGGACAATATCTTATATAATCTAGTTGGTATATAAAGCTATGCGTAACTTTTATAAGGTGCGAAAACAAGGTATGAAGCCAAGGTGACCATTCATTACGAAAGAAATAGAAAAATTAAAAACCCCGAAAATCACGGTTTTCTATTTCTTTGGTACGAAAACCCGGAAAGTCTCTCTCTAAGCTTTTATTCCTTCATCTAGCAAACCTGATCTCACAGAAAATACCAAGCTACTAGAACAGTAGCACAGAAAAACATTTCTTGTCAGATTTTCTTAAACTAATCAAATTTCGGTTTCCATTAGCGAGACCGAAATGCCTTTCGTACATGTTTCAGAGACAAAGGGTTGTTTGTCACAAAAAATCAACGAAGAAACCAACCTGATTCTCTTTTGCGAGAGAATCAGGTTAAAACGTACTGCACTATTAATTAGAACTATACGAAAAAGAAATATCCAACAGAGAAGGTATGTAAAAATACGACTGAAGAAAGAAATTAACTTCGATGAAAATTGAAATCCCACAGCAAAAGTGAGATAAGAAAGTATTCTCATATTCGGAGATGAAGCAGTGACATAGATTAAGAATAGGTCTCCTTCTAATCATCCCCCCCCACACACACTTGCGACGATAAGCGTAAAAAAGTTGCACTTCATTGGGCAGCTTGGCACAAAAAAAAATAGTATACCAAATAGTCGGATTCAAATACATTCAAACTTATGAATGTCTTTTATTCTGCCCTGGATGTACAAGGTCGTCAACTCACGGGTGACATGGGTGAGTTCACCAAACTGAGTTCACTAAGATTAAGTGATATTGTTACGGTGGTGCCATCTTCACCCCGCACTGCTCACTTGTGCCGCCGTTTGGCAGCGCTACTCCCTTTCCGTTCAGTACGTTTAATCTTTTATACTGTCGTAACTCATATTATTTTATTACCTCATGTTCATGACTCATCCGCCAGGGATGAGTCATCTTCTTCCCGACTTCTTTACCAGGTCTAGACCGGGAACAACCCTTTTACCTAAAGGTTGTTTATTTTTGTAAGTACAATTCATACCAGACTTTTGTTTATTTACGGACCTTAGGTCATTGTTATGAGTCTTGTTAAAGCTCCTTAGAGTGGGCTGGCTTGTAAGGCCTAGTATATGATGGGTGGTTCATAGCCTATTATGGTTCGGTACACAAACCTTAGTGTGAATCGATCCAGGGGTGGCCCGAAGGGGGGGTGAGGGGGGGTGACTCACCCCCCCCCTGCCTTCTGTTAAGTCGTATCAGTCGTTTATTTTGGCCTTTTGCTAAGTTGTATCAGTCGTTTATTTTGGCCTCGCCGAGGTCCCGGACATTCATTTTAATAAAAAATAATCCGAGTCGTTTAAATTTTTTTTATTAAATTTCGTCTTTGCACAACTTCAGTCGTTAGCCAGTCCCCGAAGAAGTCGTTTAAACCAGGTTTTGTAACACGATAGGTCGCAGACATGATTCATGGGGGCAGCAATGCGGCTACCTGTTCTACTCCCATGGGATTTGGATCTGCCTAACTTCGGTCTTTCAGATTTTAGCCTGTCAAAATTACAATAGGTTAGTTGTTAAAGTGAAGTCTGACTGGTAACAAGGTTATGTGCATTGATTTTTGGTCATCTTTGGCTATAAGTGAAAAAAGAAGGAATATAATTTTTAAACAGAAAGGAAAAGCCATCAGAATAGTCAGAAATCAAATGACAGGAGACCCGCGAAAGAAGTGTGCCAGAACAAATCGAAAAATGTCGATTGCAAAGAGAGTTTGAGGTAGGAACAACGCTTGAAAAGGACAAGGAGGATTTTAATATACACCCGAAATTCGTTTCTCAGGACAGGAGGGGTTCCGCAGACGCTGGAATAGCTCATTCTAGTGGGGAGGTAAATTTTTGGCCTCTATGCTAGCAGAGGCGTTACTATCAAAATGTTTTTTTTGGGGGGGAAGGGGAGCAAAAATATCCCTTCAGCCAAAGCTGACTGCGAATCGTATGTATCACTGCTGACTGCGAATCATAGCACTATCAAATATGGGAGGAGCAAGGTATTTAACGACTGGCTGGTAATTTTTACCGTCTTTTTTTGCGACTGATTTAAAGAAAACCGGCCGTTTTTAAGAAAAATCGAACTGTTTCCCAAAAAAATCGATTATTTTTACGAAAAATCGTGAAAAATCTATTTTTTACCAGCTAGCCGACAACATCGGGGGAGGGGAGGGAGGTGCATCCCCCCCCCTACGTGACGCCCCTGTATGCTAGTGTTAAAGCACATCTGAAAAGACTTCGTAAAATTCAGGACACTCATACAACTCGAAAATGATCTCTTTTATGTTTAAGATATTCTAAAAGCGAACTTCTCGTCTTCATTTGCTGTGTATATAGCATCTTCTGTCGCGTAGAATCAAATTCTGCAAACCAGTTTTAAGTTGCAATTCTTCAGATTTAGCTCACTGTAGCTTTACCTGCTTTAGTTTTCGGCATGAAAGTACAGTGTGTCGAGTGACAAATAAAACGGTACACGGTACTTTCATGATGAAACAAAAGTACATCAAATCACCGGGAAAAAAACGCAACTCAAGTCTCGTCGGCGAACCTGGCGTCTTTTTCTATATCTGTAAACTCCTGTCAGGCCAAGACCAAAAGCTCGTTACGTCCGTAAATCCGGATTTTTTTTTAACGCACTGGCAAATCTGTTTTCCTCGTTTCGTTTCTGAGGAAATGTGTCCTGAACGTGAAAATTACTTTTTTTGTTATTAGTTCGGAGCAAATCTACTTGCTTTTCTATGGGCTTTACTTTGTCACTTTTTCGATGGACAGAGGCGTGATTTCATAGCTATTCTTAATTTTCATTGGGATCGCAAAATGACGCTCTGCTCCTCGGGTTACGTCCATAAATCAGGATTTTTTTTTTCAGGAATTACTTTTTTTGCTTTAATACGGAACAAATCTACTTTGTTTTCTGTGGCTACTATTTTGTCACTTTTTTCGACGGTCAGATTTGTTTTTTCAAAGCTGTTTTTTCCTTTTCAATGGGATTGCAAAAAGATGGTCTCCTCGGCGTTTCACAAAATTTCGCCTGTCGCACATTTCATAGTATTCCCTACTTAAGCATTGTCCTAATAGGTGTAATAAGGTGTATTACCGCGTATAAGACTTATTACAGATTCCTCTTTTCCTCGGAGCGCGCTGTAATAAGGTGAATAAGGAGAATAGACTAGCGTTCTATTCTGGCTTATGCAGGGCCAATCAGATCGCTTGGTTGGTTCCGTCAGCGGGCCGAGGAGAGGCGCAGCGTCGTCATGGTTGCCAAAGAAAGAACAACAGTTCTACTTTGTTGGAAGCTAAAGAAATAACTTTTCTTAACAAAAACACGTTTTTGTTCTATTACGACGGCTTTTCGTCAATTCGAGGATCAATGCTGTCCATCCGTTATTTAATAGCTTTTTTACAGTATAGTTTGCGTTATATTGTACTCGTGTACTTCAAGTAGTACCAAGAACCTTTTCGGATATTTTTGGAGCTCGAAAAATTGTATTACCTTGGAAACACCGGAAGCCGCATTGATAAGAACCTCTTGGGTTGTATTTGAACAGGCGTGTGTGTTAAGACGCAGACATCGCGTATAGCGCTATTCACCTTATTACACCTATTAGGACAATGCTAGGAACGGCGTGTCATTTACTTGGCGATTAGGCTTGGAACTTTTTAGATTTGAAACACATTAAAGGCTGACTAGAACCTTTCTAGACAGAGGCAGATTAAAAAAAATTCGCCTGTGGCGCTTGCTTTAATTTGTCCCCGGTACAGACGTTGACAGCTTGTCTCTTATGCGAAAGTTGACATGTAAAGCTGAGGCTATGAAGGTATGTATACACAAATTTTTATTACAAGAATAATTTCAGCTGATGCGTTGCAGCTAGTTTTACACCGGCTCTATTATTTGTTGGTGGGGAATGTGCGCCATTGCCGCATAGTCGCAACAGTTCATTTTTGTTGGTACCTGCGAGTCGTATATTACGATCCATGAGTCGTTGAAATGAGGGGTCTCACCCCCCCTGGCCTGAGTGCTTCGGGCCACCCCTGAATCGATCGGGGGAATCCACAATGAACCCGACCCGTGAAGTCTGCACGTGTAGTAGGCCACCAGACGCCCTAGGCTGTCCTGACTTCGATGACTGTATCTAAGGACATTTACCATCTATGTCCGGCCTACTACAACCCTCTCCATAACATCAGGTTGAGAGTGCTTCTTCACATACAAATACAGTCGTCGTAATAATATTAATGATTGTAATTTTATTAACAAGTTACGTGACGTAACAGACAAATGGCCAGTTATGGGCCGTACTGTGATATGTGATTTTAAATTATTTGGTTTCAAATATTATAAGTTTTGTGTATACACTGCTGACGTAAAATCAACTAGTCGGCTTACCGCCGTTTCAAGATTTTAATGAATAAAATAAATTGAACTGAAAACCAGTGGCTGTATCTTCTAACCTCCTTTTAACTTAAAATTATTCAATAAATAATAACAGAAAAACTAATCTAATATATTTAAAAAGAAAAGAAAAAAGAGGTAAAGAAAGAGAAAGAAAAAAAACAGGAAAGAAAAACGATTCCTCGTCACAGCCTACCGACCGTCCCCCATCTCACCTCCCCCCACCCAACCTCCCCCAACCCCACCTCCTCACTCCCCGCCTCTCTACGCCCCCTTCCAGCAACCCATAAAATTCAACCACCTTTTTCAATTAAAAAATTTCTTTAGCTCCTTTTAAACAAAATTAAGTTACCGCCCGCTCTAATACTATCCGAGAGGCCACACTGAAACTCTTCACAGGTAATTCTTCATAGGACCTGTCGGCCACCTTTGACGCTATGATTAGGGCTCCGATTTTAATTTTGTCAAGTCGGGCGATCTGTTCGACCGTAAGTCCGAAATGCAAAACTCCGTATTCTAAATTTGATGTTCGAACGTGCTCCAGCCTTGCTGTACTACAGGTGAATTGCTAGGTGGACAGAAATGAATGTTTTCTTCAGTCCTGTGTTTGAATCTGTATTTGTGTCTTCTAGAGCTCTAGGTTAAGCCTAGAGGTCACTTGCAACCTTTGATGCACAAACGACGTTCGGTCTTTGTCACGACGATATGGAACTGACGATGGCGTCAAAAATCATGCAGGATTTTCATCCGCGAGCACTCGATCCTGATCGTCTATTCATGGAATTATCAGAGTTGTTAGGAATGAATGTTTTATCACGATTAAGAGATTGGGGCGATTCCTGAGGACAGCGATGGAACATAGAAGTAGATTTTTGGATTAGGAGAATACCAAAGAAATACTGAAAATGGTTATTAGAGAAGAGAAAGACAACGGAGGAGCTTTTTCTTTCTTTTTGTGTTGCTGTTTTGTTTTATGCGTTTTCTTCTGGTGTGTGATACTTTTTTGTGATTTTTAGTTGTCATGGCCCGTCGGGCTGCTTAGCAATTAATATAAAAATAAAGTTTTTGATAGGCGAAAACAAGTCGGTGAGGAGAACTACAATTGCCCACTTTGTTGCACTGGGCAAGATACCATTGACCACCTTCTAGGACAGTGCCAAGAGCTTCCTTCATTGGGTTTAGTTGGGATGGCTGGTGGTGTTCTCTTCCCTGGTATCTTAAAGTCGACAAATAAAAGTGTAATCCGTGAGGTAGTTTCTTTCGTTTTGAATGCAATGAAGAGAATAGAATAGTTTGTGTTTCATTACTAGTGTTATAAATTGTTGTTGGCGCTTCAGGAATCTGTTGTATGGCCGTATTAGGCTTTTTCCAATAAATTATTATTATTATTATTATTATTATATATAGCATTAGCAAAGTTTATTTTTTGTCCGCCGATTCGAATGCTAGATGGCACTATGTATATTAACTCAGGGATTAATTAACCTTATATATATTGTTTGTTTCAACTAATAATGATAGTTCACATCACTGTAGAACTATGAATGAATGAATGAATTAATGTATTCCCAAAAAAGCCAAATGGGCCATACCGGGACCAAATATAAAAATAAACAATCACTCCAACTGCAATGTACCAGTCCAAGTATTCAACACTCGAACTCCTACTTCTAATAACTAAATAACTATTAAAAAAACTAATACCTATCCCTACCACAACATCAACCTACAATAAAACGTTCACGGTGCTCCATGGCAACATTCAGGAATCTACCAAACCGACGCAACTCTTGGAAAACTTTGCTACCCATAGGGCCTCACATCTTTCAAAGACCTCCCTTGAAGAACCTCATTACCAAAAACTTCTCTCCTTAGATCCCCCAACTCACTACAAGAACAAACGAAGTGTTCCACATTTTCATCCATCTTTCCGCATAATGGGCAAAATAAGATCAAAATCATCAAAGAATTAAAATACACCGTGTCCATTCCCCTACAAGGGAAAGAGGAGAGACTGCGTCAAAATAAGTGAATACTGCGAGCATTTCACTGGCCACAGTGGTAAAATGCGTCAGCTCCTTTAAAATGTGGAGGAAATACGAGGAAAATGACTTACCTTTATCAGGTATCCACTAAGAAATGTAAGGGCTATGCAGGGAACGATTTTGATGCATACTCCGTAAAACCAGAAGTTCAACTGTTCGAAGATTTTATTGTTCGATTTGGCAATATGGCTAGGGCCGACAGCCCATATTGATTCATTGCCTGAAATGAAAGAAACAACTTACTTAACTTGCGGAAGTATCGGTTCGATCGGTCCGTATCGGTTCGATCGGTCCGTATCGGTCCGAAACTCAGGAAGGGCTAGAGCTGCGAGTCCATGTCAGAAAACTGGCAGCCCTCGCACACATCCCAGAAGCAGAAGTAGGGGATGCATGGCTTGACATCATGGAACAAGCACCAGAATCATCCGTCCACTATTTACTCTTCAACTGACACCAGTATTTAAAAATATGTGTATACTTTAAAACTGGGCTGTGCTTTCAACAAATAACCCACGGTTTTGGCTGTTTTAATTAAGCCTTTCCCGAAACCCCTTGACTTGTAGCGAAAACAGGGAAGCAATATACATACCCAGCTTTTATGGCACTTGCAAATCGGCCAAGTGCTATATAGCAATCGCAATTTCTGTCCGTCCGTCGGTCTGTCGGTCCGTCCGGATTTTGCTAGTGTGGGTACTTCCACATAAGCTGGGACGATGAAACTTGTCATGCATATCAGGGACTCCAAATGATTAAGTTGGACATAGTCACTTCCCCGGTCTGAGCATTGTGGGGGGAGTGGAGGAAGGGGGAATCCGGAATCTCCAGGTGTTTCTAACTTTTGAACGGGTGATTGGATCTTAATGAAACTTGATGTTTGGAAAGACCTCGTGTCTCAGACGACCCACTTCAAATCCGAACCGGATCCGGTGACTTTGGGGGGAGTTGGAGGGGGGAGCCGGAAATCTTTGGAAACGCTTAGAGTGGAGGGATCGGGATGAAACTTGGTGGGAAGAACAAGCACAAGTCCTAGACAGATAATTGACATAACTGGACCAGATTCGGGCATTGTGGGGGGAGTTCGGGGGGGTATTCTGGTGATCCAGCGAGTTCGGTACTTCATGATGTAATAAGATGATGAAAATTTGGCAGGAATATGAGAGATCCGAATAAACCGACTTGAGAATGGTCGTTTGAACGATTAGAACATCGTGTGGGGGGGGGGGGGGTGGAGGGATGGGGAATCCGAAATCTAGTGGCATTTATAACTTTTGATCGGGCGATCGGATTTGAATGAAACTTGGCAACTGGAAAGGACTATTGTCTCAGATGTTCCATGTCAAATTCCGGCCAGATCCGATAATTGGGGGGGGGGGAGGGTTGGAAGGGGCCACCGGAATTTGTATGAAACGCTTAGTGTCGAGGGATGGGGATAGAAGTTTTGGTTGCATTTCTTTGGGGGGAGTTAGAGTAAATTTCCCGGAATTCTGGTGATCGCGATTCGAGAGATAGGATACTTCTAGATGTGCGAAGAACGATAAAACTAGGCAGGCATATTAATGACCCGACCAAATAGACTTAAAGACCCGACATAGGAAGCCTTAGAAAGACTTCCGGTCCTGGGTCCGACCATTTTTCGGCGAGTAGAGGGAGGGAAAATCCGGAAATTACTGATTTCCGTAGGTTGCGAAAAAATGGTCCTACTCAATTGAAACTTTATGGGTGATAAGAATAGATATGCAAAGCTTGTCTACGAAACCATGCGGCCATGGTTGGGGGTGTTGGAGGGGGGGGGAGGGGTCCGGAAACTTGTAACATGCACAAAAACCAAACGGACGGTTGGAATGGAATGCAGCTTGGACAGCACCAAGTTTATGCGGCCTAGATTTGTCATTTGGTGTCCGAACCGGATCCGACCAAGGTAGGAGGATGATGAAATGGTAACCAGAAATTTGTAGATATGCTCCGATTCGAGTTAAACTTGATGGACGGGAAGAAGAGATGTTAGTATGTGTCCGAGTCATATTCGGCCACAGTAGGGGGGAGTCCCGAAAACGTTGTGGCTCGCATAGCTGTTAAACGAGTGAAGTGATTGGAATGAAACTTGGAAAGAAGACAGATTGTCTGCCTTAGACGACATATTTTGGGTCTGGACCGGATTCAAGCACGGTGGGGAGGGGTATCGGAATTCCCGAAAAAATGCTCAGATTCACTTTCTCGCTTCTCACACCACCTACTCGTAACAAGTGCCATATGAGCTCGTAGCTCTTGTTCTGATGGAAAAAACTTCTCGCAGACAACCGTCGACAGTGTGATACATATCGAAGGTAGCAAGACACGTGCGAAAATCAGCGTGGTTTTGTTAGAGGGGTTGGAATGTACCGTACGAAATTCCCCCCCAAAGGTCCTGAAAAAGTACTTTCGTCGGGCGAAGCCCTGCGAAATTTCACTTGTTTGTCGGCGCGGAGCGCCGGCAAACATAGAAGAAATAAAATTCACACAGAAGAAGTCGAATTCTGAATGCTTGTATCGGGTCTCGGTATTCCCGTGTATTGGAGATCGAGTTCTTTTTATACAGAAGAAATAAAATTTTGTATGGTTTTGTCGTGCGTCGATCGACTCGTCGGCACATCTATTTACACGTACTAATCAAATCCTGCAAACTTTGTCGGCCGCACCCGGGAAGTTCAAATCTCGTTGGCACAACGGTTTATACAGAAGAAATCAAATGCCGTATGGTTTTGTCAGGGGTCGGTATTCTTGTCGACACGTCGGAATCTTTTTTAACGTAATCAATCAAATTCTGTACACATTTATCAGGCCATCCTGAAAGTTTAAGTTTCATCGGCACATCAGCTTCTATCTACACACAAGAAATAAAGATCTTTACAGCCTTGTCCGGCAAACACGAGACAAATCGAATTTTGAATGCTTTTGTCTGGCGTCAGTATCTTTGTCGGCATTGGATTATTTTTATACTTAAGAAATCAAATTCTGCAAGCATTTGTCGGGCACAAATTTTTCCGGAAAAACTACACATTTCAAAAATTTCGCCTGCAGCACTTAATTCAACTTGTCCTAGGTCAAGTCGTTGGAAGATTCACTTTTTTGTGAAAGCTACAGAAAATTTCGCATGCGGCGCATTTTGTAGTATTCTCTATTTGGAAGAACGATGTTTCATTTAGTTGTCGTTTAAGGATTTAAATTCTATGGGGTTTGAAACAAGTTCAAAGCTAAAAAAATTTGGTAGGTATTACACAAATTTTCCGGGAAAAAGGCAGATTAAAAGAAATTCGCATGCGGCGCATATTTTAACTTGTTCTAGGTACAGTCATTACAAGCTTCACTTTTTTTTTTAGCAAAATATAAAATGAAAAGCTAAATATAATATACGAAATTACATTAAAGAAAAAATCTCAAACGATGTATTACAGTTAGTTTTAAACCGGTGATATAATGTGGCTGGAAATATTTTCGGCACATTTTTTAGTCCGTCGGCACAAACCGGACGTCCCCCCCCCCCCCACCAAAAAGGTAAAAGGCTAGCGACACCCCTGCCGAAGGAACCTTGATATTAATTGACAAGAGGACGTGTTTCCGATCTGGCGTACGTATCTGTACCTTAAGTATATGAGTGTGCTTGCCGATTTTGTGGTGAGGTAGAAGAGACTTTATGCCATCTGCTGACAGATTGTCCGGGGGTGAAGGAAATTAGAGATGGTTTTTTTGGTGGGGTGCCCATACTATTTCCTGGTATTATGAAGTCGACAAATTGTCAGGTAATTCGGTCGGTATGTACATATTTTAAGTGTATACTGGAAGTTTAGATCGGAGGTAATTTGGCAATAATAGAAGGGTAAAAAGAAGTGATTTTATTGTATGTAATTTGAAGTTCAATTTTGTTAGTTAAGTGCAATAATGAATACTTTTGTATGGCCCTTTGTTGGCTTTAATAAATTATTATTATTATTATTATTATGCTTATATTTTTAGCCCCCTTAAAGTACGTATCTTAACCAAATACTCCGTGAGCCCAAGATGACTGGGAAACATATATTAAAACAATCAGGGGCGTCGCTACCCTTTTACCTTCGGAGGGGGGGGGGGGTCCGGTTTGTGCCGACGGACTAAAAAAATGTGCCGACAAAACAAAGCCAATAAGACAAAACAAGCCGACAAGTAGAAGCAATCTACGAAGATATTTTCTTTTCTTATGCCCACGTAGCAAATTTTTCCCCACTTCTTGAACTAGTTTCATACCAGCTTGATGCCACGTCAGCTGGTCATCTCCCTCCTCGGTGACATTAAGTACCAACTTACCCTAATCTTTTCATATTAATGTCATGTACACTAAAACATATTAGTTGATGGTGTCATGGCAACTAATACGGATACGAGCCGAGTAGGCTAATATAGGGGAATTCCTTAGCAAAGTTAACACACACAGCTGGGAAAGCAGGGCCATACTGAATGCTAAAAGATGTCTCAAAGCCTTTTGGTTTTTAGACATTTTTGCAAACGAGCAACTCCTTCGCGGTACTGTTTGTCATAGCTATTTCTTTCACACTATAAACTATTCTCTGAAGCAAATTTGTGTAAACAGCAAGTAAATTGTAAATAGACAGATACCAGAGAATATTCATCATTATTTTATTCATTTTCATTTTTTCATTCATTATTTTACTTTTATTTGCATGTCATTCAGTCCGCATCGTTCTTATGATTTTTATGGTTTGTTAGTTTCGCATCGTTTTTCTGTTGGTATTGTTGTGGATTTTATTATGTAGTTTGTTTTTCGCTGAGGATGGTTTGTCGGAAGTGTGACCGAATACCCTAAATTATATTTATCCCTCGCACATCTTCTTATAGGGATAACTAGCTGATCAAGAACCCCCCCCCCCCCCTCAAAATCACATTTTCTATTTCTTTTGATGAATGAATGATTATTTCCAAAAAGCCCATGGGGCCATGGCAGGAAAACAAAATAAACAAAAATCGCTCCCGATGCCCCATAACCTGCTTGAGGAACCTCCCAAGCCGACGAAGGTGACCAAAATTATTCTCCCCCCATAACCTTAACCAAATCCTCTTCCTCCATCTTATCATCAGGGTTGCCACAGGGCGTACAAAAGAATACTTGTTGGAAACTGAAGTAACAGCTTTTCTTAGAAAGAACACGTTTTGTTATATAACGACTGTAACTGTTAGTTGGAGGAACAGCACCCTCCATACGTTAATTTAGCAATTAGTACAAGAAAATGGTCATCAAATTGCACTTCTGTACTTCAAGTGGTATTTTTTCAAGAAAAGAACATCTTTTAGAAGCTCGAAATATGTTACCAGTGTGGCAACACTGAACCAGAGAAAGGCGAATCCGAATCCGGATTCCGCTCGAATTAAGGATTCGTTCTTCCGGGCGGATTCAAATCTTCTGCTTGTCAGGCTGGATTCGGATTTGGATTCGGGTTCCAAACCCTGAATCTTACGAATTCGCTCTATTTTCTAACCTTTCCCCAATTTCTACATACTGTGCTTAAGGTGTGGTGTTTACCGAGCCCCAGATTCAACCCTGGTTGCTTAGAGGAAACTCGTAGTATAATAACCACACATGAAAACGTAGAGATATGGTTTAAATTGTCCAAACGACCGTCTCATTTGCCTTAGACATCAGTGCTTTTTTGTCACCTCTGATTTTTAAACTATAACCTCTGTACGTATCTGTTTCTTGTTAAGGTGGATTCGAATCCGGATTCGCTTCCGGATTCGAATCTTCAGCGTGAAATGGTGAACTGGGATTCGTATATACCCCAGGATTCGGGTTCGAATCCTTTCATGATCGGAATCACACATCTCTGCACTGAAGGTCGCATACATACGAACCTTTTACTTTCAAATTGAAGAAGAGCGATGAACAAGGCGGAACTGCGACGTATAGAACCACACAGCTTATTACACCTGTTTGAAGATTAAGCAATCACCAACAACGCAAGCTACTCGTAGGGTAGGTATCGTAACTCGTAGGCTCGTAAAATCCGAGCGTATTTTACGCACGTTTTGAGCTTGAAAAGATTTCTAGCAATATCGACGTATTTAGATACAAAACGGACCGATTTCTCAAATACTTCCGTATTGCTAGAAATGTTTTCAAGCTCAAAACGTGCGTAGAATACGCTCGGATTTCAAAATACGCTCGGATTTTACGCAGTGTGTGAATGCACCATTAACCAATCACCAACAACGCAAGCTACTCGTAGGGATATACATCCTTTTTGCTTATCGACAAAATCGGGATTTCGCGGCAAATGGGGATATTTTTAATCCAAAGACATCAACTTCTGATGTCGTCTTACACATAGGAAATCAAATCAAATACTCTTGATGACTATCTCTCCCTGCCGATGCAGAATCTCCGGGTACCTGCGGAAGAAATGAAGAAACGATATCAAAGCTGCGCTGCCTCAGGACAAGAGTCGTTGTGTTTGCGTTACGGAGACGTTTACTCCTTCTTCCTGAGAATCACTGGCGTGTTTTGGATTTCGTCATGTAGAGTGTTCTGTAAGGACTCAAAATCTGTAAGCACAGACCAACTCCAAATCGGGGTTTTCGTGTTCACATAAGAGGCTTGACATCACGATTTAATTTAATTTCGGACAAATCTTTCCCGTACACTCTCATGCAGCGTTTACAAGTACAGGAAAACTTGAATGGAATCCGAACTTGGTGACAAGATCGTGTTCACACGCAGAGGGAAAAAGTTAAATTCTTTTAAGTCAGGAAATCTGACTAAAATAAATTCAGTAGCCAACACAAAAATGTTTTGAGAGCATTTATGACATCAGTACTGATGACTGCTGCTCTAAAAAGCTAGCTAGACCTTTTTTTTTGTAATTTTAACAGCGCCACAGACCCAGATTCCTCTCAAGTAGACCGGAATTCCTTTCATCATGAAAGTATTCCCGTCCCGCTAGACTTTTTTTCTAGTCGTCTTCACGAACGGAATCCTTTCGAATCGACCTGAATTCCTTTCTACTCGACGGGATTTCTTGTCCGTGTAAACGCTATATCAACCCTACTCACAGGTAGCCGCGTTTTCAGCCGATCTCATTCAGTGCAACAGTCTTCCCATGGCAGGCTTGCAAAAATCAAGGGAATACAAGAACCTCGGAGCACTTACTATGTGTTTTGTACTCCTGTACCGCAAATGCAATATATGTTGGTGCGCAGATGATCACAGCCCCCACAAACGCTATCACAATAGCGATTTTGGCTCGCGCCGCGTTGTTCCATAACGGCTGATTTGTCGGTTGAGAAACCGCTAAAAACCTCCAAATGGCCAAAGTCACAGTGAGCCAAATCGAAATTGTGTGGCACACCTACGAAAAAACAGAACAAATTAGCATTTGATTTCGTCAAGTACTGATATTAATCCCTATGACCTTCTGGAATTATTCCCTCTAATCCGTACCCCAATTGCACTGTTTTGTTGCTTTGTCACACTATCGAACGAGGCCAAAACTCGACCAAGAATTTCAAAAATCCCTTAGTCTCTGAGGATTGTCTGCCAACCGGTCAGTGCGTTTTTTCTCTGTTTGAAATTAAAAGGGATCGACTGAAACCAGGAAGGGAAGGGAACGCGAGAAAAGCAGGAAGAGAAGGGAACGCAAGAAAAGCGCAGAAAACACCTACAGTCAGAACGAGAAATGATAAGGTGAATGAGAATTTTTATGGTTTCCGACCCCTCACTGAACTTAATGCCTACCCATGTCAGGATACTAAAACGAGGAAGGGATGGTGAACTTTGAATTTGAAAAGTTGTCGACCCCTCAAAAATTACTAAACAGAGGAAGGGAACGGTGCGGCTTTCCACTTTTTCGCAGCATTGAGTTCTATCATTCCTCGTTTTAGTATGCCCTTTTGGTTTTAGTATGCCTTCCTGCTTTTCTCGTATTCCATTCCCTTCCTGGTTTTAGTCGATCCCAGATTGAAAAGGCGCTTGTTTCGAAGTAATGTTTGTGGTGCAGCTATATGGGTTAAATGGTCGTTAAAAAAGGGAGGAAAGCCAAGCTGTCCAACCATATTCTGCAAGCAGAACTCAGCTGGAGGTCCCGGGGATTATTACTGCTCTCGGTTATTAGTGTGCCCCATTTTCGGTGGCACCGGCCACTTGGTGTACACCAAAAACGCGAGAATATAATGTAAAGGTATAACTTTTTCTTTGTTTACGGACCATAGTTCATGAGTATGGTTAGAGTCTTGTTTAAAGATCCTTAGAATGGGCTGGCCTATAGTGCCTAGTGTATGATGGGTGGCTGATAGTCCAGTGCGAGTTCGGTCTGCAAACCATGGTGTGAATTGACCATCATGTGTCCACAATCCACCCCTGAAGTTGTGCACGTGTAGTAGGCCGTCCGGATATCGATGACTGTATACTTCGACATTTAACATAGTTTCGTTTGTGCAGATACCATGGTATCTGATACCACGGTCTAACTAAAGTCGTTTTTGCAGTTATCGTGGTATCTGTTACCACGGCCAAAAGGCGTTTTTGCAGTTATCGTGGTATATGGCCAGTTATCGTTGTATCTGATGTTCAGATACCACAGTCCGACCGTGGTAACTGATCGTGGTATCTGAAAGAGTCATCTCACTTTCATCAATTTTTGTCGTTTTGTCGTATGTATAGAAGTTTTGCACTTAGTGATGTGACTGAATATCAGTTTTTCTTTTGGGGTGATTTCGAAAAGGGCAATTTTGGCAATTGTCGTTTTTGCAGAGCAACCGTATATCAGATACCACGGTTACTGCAAAAACGACTAATTGCAGATCCAGTTACTACGGTAACAGATACCATGGTATCTGCAAAAACGCAACTCATATTTTGTCCGACATATTATACCCCTCGCCATAATATCCGGTTGGGAGTGCAGTCTTTACGATACAGTCGTGTAACAGGGCAAACCCCAGACCCTCGGAAGTCTGGTCTTACGGAATAATTAAGTCTATGGAGATTTAACTGTCTCGGACTATATCGTTCGCAGAGTGGTTACGAATTCAGGCGTTCCGGGATGCACGACATCCGAAAAGGCTACCAGAAAAATGATGGGCCCTGAACGTGCTCTGTGTGCAGGTCCGGTCTAACGGAACAAAGCTAAAGTTTAACTGAAAAGCCGACTTATTTTGTATCATTTGACCGAATATACGGCATTATTTGCATTGTGTTAAGGGACTTCTTTATTTTTCACTATTTGCTCTAGTGTGACGTTCAGAACTACGGTCGTCCTCAAAACACAAAATTCTACTGTGACGCGGAAAATTTGAATCTCAATACAAACGCGGCTTTAGAGTTGCCAGTGATTTTTTTGTGAAAGGTAGCTCACTGCGTGAAGATTCGTTTTTAGTAAACCATTTTCGTCAAGCGTACCCTAAAACGCAGATACAAGCGCAGAGAGGTACCACAAATCTGACAGGGAAGGTCCACCATGTGAAAATCGATTTTTTTGTCAATAGCGGAGCTACGAAATAACACATTTTCATCAGGTCTTCAAGCCTCTTTAAGTGACGAAGTGAAGGGTAGTTAGATTGTCATATCTCAGCCCTTGTCGGTTTAACTTTATCTTTAAGCTGTCTCAGAATGCACTCGGAAATTGTTTTTGAACAGTCAAGATTGAAGACGAAGGGCCAGGTATTTTTCGATTCAAAATTCAACGCCTGAGCGTTTGAAAGTATTATTTTTAAGCAAGGCCGTAAACAGGGCGGGAGGTGGTGCCCCCCAAGTTAAAACATATTTTTGTATAGGTTTGAAACTGCAAAACGGATACGTCAGCTGTATTTTATTAAAGCTATATTTCCTTCCTTCTTGGCAAGAGTCCTCTTCCGGCTCAAGCCTATCAAGTTGGAAAATGAACTTCAAATGACTGTGAATCATCTTTGACACTGCAAAACGGAACAGATACGTCGACTTAATTTTATTAGAGCTATATTTCGACCCTTTTCGGGAAGGGTCCTCGATCTGAAAAATGAAGTCAGCTAGGACTAAAGGAACATTTCTTTTTTTCTTTTTAGGCTTTAACCTCTGATCTATACTCTTGTTTTACTGTTAGGCATGGATTAAGTCCAGCCCGTGGAGAGCTTCCCCCCCTAAAAAAAAAACAAATCCAGGATACATTTTGTTTCTAAGAAACACCTCTACAAAACAAAGCCGTTCAGATTTATCTCCGTCAGACTAAGTTGACGGATATCTCCTAGACACAAGGCCCGTTGTGATATCTCACAGATGAAATAAGATATGTTCCCTGGGGCACGAAAGGTAATTTATCCGACTTGGGAAACAAGCAACAAAGAAGATGATGAGGAGAAGATTGGGTCACTTTTTCATCTGGAAGGGATAGCATTGTTCAAACATTCGAATAGCCTTTTTTGGGAAGAAAACACAGAAAGCTCCGACGGTTGAGTTCAGGAATATCATTAGTTAGGCTAGTCCTACACCTTCATCAATAATTACGCTGCAAGATTTATTCAAACAATGTTTACACGGATACGTCAGCTCTGATTTTTCATCAGCGATATTTCGGCCCTTCTTGGCAAGGGTCCTCGTCAGGCTGTCAATCTTCTTGTTCAACTTCGGGGAAGGAAACAAACAGGTTTGTTTCCTTCCCCGAAGTTGAACAAGAAGATTGACAGCCTGACGAGGACCCTTGCCAAGAAGGGCCGAAATATCGCTGATGAAAAATCAGAGCTGACGTATCCGTGTAAACATTGTTTGAATAAATGTTTCAAAGTCAGCTTGGGCTCAAAGAATATTTACGCTGCAAGAGCCATCTCGACTCCAAATGTGAAGCAGTTTCAAAAATACTAAATTTTCACAGAACTTTGTTCTTTTGTCATAGAAAAAAGAGGACTATATGTGAGACTAAAAATGAAGTCAAGAATTTTTTTATTTTTCAGAAAAAAAAATAACTAGTCTAGCTAATAGACTAATAGCAAGACTAATAGCAAATAAGAATAGAATGATGTCAAGAATTTGTTTATTTTTCACTCGAAAAAAAGATTGACTTTCATGCGATGCTATATAATAGTCTGCCAAACAAGAACAGTCGTCATGGACACTGCACGACTTAAAGATTTACGCGCCATGGGTCCATCTCCAACATATCCGATGCTTCCCCACCCATTTTCCGGATCTTCCAGATAATGATGATAGCTATTAAGTTTCAGATATCTTTTGCCTCCCAGTCTAATTGTCTTACTTTTTACAGGTTTTTCTCTAACCCCACTAATTTGCATATTTATTGTGTCTCGCAACTGTGTTGCATCTAGGACATCTTGGAAATTCCTGGATCTGGGGTATCCATCACCCAGACTCAGATGCTTTTTGCCTGGCTTCACTTTGCTGACCCAGCTCAACCGAAACGGATGTCTGGAATCCGGGAGAACAAGACCAAAGGTGTCGATGGGATCCCCAAAATATAATATTTGATTCAGACAATAGGGTCTTGTCTTCGCCAGATCCAGTCTTCGCCAGGCTAATTATCAGAGAAAGTCAAGTTCAGATATACCTCTATAAATCGTATCTATTTTGAGGATACTGACCGAGACTTCTTGCTTTACTTCTTCCAAGTTTCCGGTTTCGCCCGAATTCCGAGCAAACTACTAGTCCAGCAAAAAAGAAAATTCAGAAACAAATCCAGCGTCAAATCCCTATAAAGAACATCTAATCGACTTTGAATAAAAGTTTGACTTAAAAAAAAAATTCCTGTTACAGTCGCATGTGTCCGGGTAAAAAATGATTGTCATATACAGACTAAGCCTCTCTTCTTACCCCTTAATCCTTCGTCTAATCAAACTTTTGCTTTTAACAAATTTTCCGGTTTTGGCTAGATTCCGGGCTAACTAGTTGTACCTCGAGAAAATGGTCTTCACCATCGTGTTCAGCATGTCTTTTTACCCCTAATTCCGACATTTCATCAACTTCAAATAAAACTTTTAATTTTTACCAACTTTCCGGTTTCTCCCGGATTCCGGACAAACTATTTATTCGGCGAGAAAATGGTTTTCACCATCGTGTTCAGCATGTTTTCTTACCTCTAAATCGACCATTCAATCAACTTCAAATAAAACTTTTACTTTTAACCAAATTTCTGTTTTTGCCGGATTCCGGGCGAACTACTTGTCCGGTGAGAAAATGATTTTCACTATCGTGCTCAGCATTACTTCTTACACCATAATCGACTATCACATTAGCTGTTTAAAAATATTTTGTTTGTCCCTTAATTTGGACCCCCTCCCTAAATGTAGGGCTACAGAGCCCATCTACTGACTTGACCTCACCCTTGACCCAATGAGTCCTCACACCAAGTTTCATCAAAATATCTCATTCCCTTCCAGAGTTATAGTGCGCACAGACGGCCAGACGGACGGACGGACAACTTTTGCGATGTCATAGGTATCCCTCCACTTACGTTTTGGGATCCCAAAAAATTGGAAGGTGAAGCCTGGTTTTAGCGACTATTTATATCTCACTTGCAGATTTTGGCTCAAGTTCTGTATTACAATCGTAAAGTCGGTCTGCTGTCGCTCTATACAGCTTTTTCGATTTCGGGCACTTCCACATAAGCTACAACGACACAACTTCGAAGGCTTTTGACCCGATACGATACTGCAGAAAACTTTTCTTCCCGGGATCCAATCATGACCCAGGAGTCTGGGAAGGGAAATACGATCCGAGGCAACATGGATGGGTGGAAAAGAGGCCCATTTATGTGTCCGAGCCACATCCGATAACGGCGGGGGAGCTGGAGATAGTGGTCGAAGGATTTTGAAATATCGAGGAAAGCCGATGGGTGGTAGGATCGAATGCCCTAGATGTGACATCTTTATGGGAAGGTCCTCGAAATTCTGTGACACTCGTAGGACCCAACCGACGGATTGGGACGAATCTTGGAAAAGTTGATAGATATGAAGGAAATGGATCCGAGATGTTCCATTTTGACATCCGGGCATGGTTCCGAAGTCAATGGGGGATTTGGAGGGTGTCGAAATGGAATGAGGGAAGGATTTTTGAGAGTGTCGCACCGACAAACTGTTTCTCAATTTACCAAAGGAGTTTTTACGTTATCGCCACCCTAGTTTCGCCACTGTTGTTTAGCAATCTGACCTTGCATCTTAAAACTAGCGCCGAAAGTCGAATGCTTTCGAGCCTAGATGGCGAAATGGTCAATCTTTGCAACAAAACACGCCGATTTATAGGGGAAAAATAATGGGAAGATTGGATGTCACAGACTGTACTCTAGAAACTTAAAAAAACAAATATGAGCTGACACGTGACTCAAGCCGGCAAAAAGTTTTTCTTACTTCCTGAAGATCACCAGGGTTCCCGGCTTAAGCGCTGCGACGAATGCTTATTATTATCTAATTGGAAGTTAGTTAGGATCCAATGTCGGGTAAACGGGACCATCGCGACCATTACAAAGGGGAACGAGCTATTACAAAAGCCTGCATTGAGGTAATTGCTATTGCCTTTTTGCCTGTGTAATTTGTGTTTGCTTTTTGAACTTTTTTGGTATGGTTTGAACGAATGAATGATTTTTCTGGTACCCACTGCACAAATATAAGAACTGGTGGAAAATGATTAAGGGACACTGAAAACGGAAAAACACAGAGTACATTAACAAAAACAATAACGGACAAAAGGCTCATATTTTTCGCTTATTTAGGGGGATCGACTAAAACCAGAAAAGGAAGGGAACGCCAGAAAAGCAGGAAGGCAAAACCAGGAAGGGCATACTAAAACGAGGAAGGGCATCCTAAAACCAAGAAGGCTGTCGTCAAAATTCGCAGCACTGTTCCCTTCCTCTATTTCGTATTATTTTAGGGGTCGACAACTTCTCAAATTCAAAGTTTACCATCCCTCGTTTTAGTGTCCTGACATGGGTAGGCATTAAGTTCAGTGAGGGGTGGGCAACTTTAAAAATTATGATTCACCTTTTCATTTCTCGCTCTGACGGTAGGCGACTAACCAGAAAGGGCTTACTAAAACGAGGAAGGGATGGTGAACTTTGAATTTGAAAAGTGGTCTACCCCTCAAATAATCTTAAATAAAGGAAGGGAACGGTGCGGCGGATTCTGGCAAAAGCCTTCCTCTTCTTGGGATGCCCTTCCTCGTTTTAGTGTGCCCTTCCTGGTTTTAGTATGCCCTTCCTGATTTTCTCGCGTTCCCTTCCCTTCCTGCTTTTAGTCGATCCCTTCTTTAGGAACATTTTGGAATGACCCCAGTTAATTGATTAACTGGTTGACCGAAACTCCCGATACCGATGCAACAGATAAGATAATATAAGATTTTATTTGTTCTATGAGCCAACGGCCATGGCAAATACACATAGAAGAAAAAACCAATACTACACACACAACATATTAAACTCCTATAGGCACCTATCCCTATGGGCTATGGCTTCCCTGAGGAACCTCACCAGCTGTTTTATATTTCCAAAACAGTTATTCCCCATTACACCACACATCCATTCTTCGTCCATCCCCTTCCATTCACTCCAAACATTTCTAACCTAAGTTCACTCAAACTTTCGCATTCACACAATAAATTTTTAAATTCTCATCCATGCTACCACACATCGGTGTGGGTGTATGCCGCATAACTATCTGGACTATCTGTGACATGCGGCAGCATTTCAAAGCTTGTTAAAGTACAAGTGACATGACAAGTAGTCATATCAACCCTTTCAGAACCTTTACAATCGTCACCAACCAGCAAAACTTAAAAAGTTCCGACGTTTTTATCCGGACCAGTGAAACCATCACTCGGTTCTCGACAGGCTCCGGTAAACTTGGGAGTGTTTTTGTGCTTAGGAAATCTCGCATCCAAACTTACACAGAAGCTGGTGTCCTACTCAAAACACAAATTAAGGTATATCCTAAATTACATTATCAGAGTTGAATAAGGATTCAAACACGGGAGGAAATAAAGTTGATTGGCCTGGTACCAATTCACTCCAAGTGGTTTGGTCATTTGTTGCGCCCTTGACCCTGCAGCAGCATCACGCCCGTATCCAGGAATTAATTTCGGGGGGGGGGGGGGTTGCCTGCGGGTCGGGCAAAAATGTACAAAAAAGACACTGATCTGAGGGAAAAACCTATAAAATTGATTATTTTTGCATGTTTCGGGGGGGGGGGTCGACCCCCTAGCCCCCCCCCCCCTGAATACGGCCTTGATCAGCACCCGTCACACAGAGAGGGCACAGCGGATCCGTAAGTTAATGGAAAAGCAGAGAATAATTATGGATAATTATGGATCTTGACGGTACAGCTTTCGGCAAAATAGTGAGATAACTAGACAAAAGTGTTGATGGGTTCCAATGAAGAAAATATGTTTGATATAGTCGCATCAGATCATTACAGATTTCCGGTCTTTGCCGGAACTCGTATATATGATATATTTCTAGTAGACCTACTTTTTTATGCATAAATCACAATGCAACGCACCGAAGGTTTCGTCCTTACCATGCCCGGCGCTGTGTCATCAACTGCAGGTTTGTCCGAGACCTCCAAGCCACGTTATAGTATTATATACCCTTCTCTTTGATGACAAACAATTAAATAAGTAGGCTAAAGGATATGCCTCACCACATCGATCTGGGTAATGATTTTTGCCAGAAAGAATATCAAATAATTGGGTTCATTCGTAAATTGCTAGCTTCCGAAGGAGGAACAAACGATATTTCCCGATTCATCGGCTGCATCGACCTTCCAATCAATTTTATCGCGATTCCACCTACTCGGCCTTAATCTCAACCCTATAGTTCATGCACTATTAATTTGGTGAGTGGGTTCGACCCATCCTGATTGAGTTTTGAGTACTTTGTTTGTTGGAGGATTCGTGCCTTCACCATATTTGTTTTTTTTTTTCTCTTTCAGTGTATACAAAATGAGTAGTAAAAATAAAAAAAAATAAAAAAAAATTGTCTTACTTTTGTATTCAAGAAAATACTCTTGTACTCTTATTCCATACCAAAATCAACATACAGTCTTAAACAACTAATAATCCTTTTCAGTGACTAGAATAAACCCAAGGGGGAAAAAACCCGAAGCTCCAAAACTCCGCGAAATTTGCTTCGAGGCAAAGTAAAAATCTGGCAACTCCAAGCGGCGTACAGCGAACCTCCGGTCTTCAATCTGGCGCTCTGCCTATACGCCCCTCATAAAATTCCTCTCAGATTTGTTCTTTTTTTGGCCGCTAGGTGCGCTATCTTAAAGAATAATGACACGTTTCTTCTTAGTGTACGTTTATCCAGGTTTGTTTCGTTATTTTCAATTCCTCTTAGGACTAACCATGTTTAAAACTGTTTAAAATGCCTCTTCCCCTCTTTTTGCTTTACCCAACTCTGTCCTGTCAAGCGTCATCAAGTTTGTCATTTCTGGCTTCCGACTTCAGTGCTGGCTGACTTTTCGACGGGGCTAATGCGGGACTCGATATGAAGCGAAAACCTAATCGCTTATTCACCCGTCAGATAACATATACCCAGATTTCACGTGTGATTGTTATTGTTCCTATAGCGCGTCTGGCGGCAATTTGTAATCGGATTATATGAAGGAGGTTTTGGCAAGGGTGCGACTTTTCTAGCTGCGCTTTACCTTAATTACCGTAGTTACTACGCATGACGTCACGAACTCTGGATTTTTGTCGTTAAGGCTGGACAATTTTTTCTAATTTTCCAGAAGAATATCATGCCGCGAGCGAGTCTGGCCAATCGCGTTACAGATATCCGTAGTTACCGCGCTTATTGTGCTCCCGAGCATGGTAAGCAAATACTTACTATTAGTTACTATTTCGAGAAGGTTGAAACGGTCAGCGTAGTAACTTTTCATGAGGTTGGAAGGAAGACGGTAACTAATAGTAACTATTGTTAGAAGGGTGGAATACGCTCATAATGCAAATGGCTATTTATGGCAGATTATTGCCAAACAACTGGTCCACTGAAATAAAGAAATGACACGGATTTTTCATGTATTTTTTCCCGAAGCCAAAGAACTAATCCACTTCAAATTATTTTTCAGTCTACCAAATTCCATTTTTGGTCGGATTCCGGGAGAACTAATTGTCCGGCAAGGGAATAAACTTAGCCAGGGATATATTCTCCCTTTGATTACAAACCCCCTTCCCCACCCCTAAATACTGGATTAAGGCCCACATACGAACCTAACCTGCACTTTGACTCAAAGGATCCTCTCATCAGAAGTTAATAGAGGCGAAATCCATTTTACTGCAGTTATATTATTATTATTATATTCTATACCAAGTATTAATTAAGTATCTCGTCTCTTAAAGGATTTGACAGGCTGTTGTATGGACGTTCAGAATAAAAAGCGCGTTCCATCCTACTTACCGTAGTTACTACGTATGTTTGTGTACAGTGATGGGTAAAGCGAAGGATTATATAATGGCTGGGTGAAAGCTTCTGCGCTTTCCCAGAGAACTGGTAAATTGTAAATAGCCACAGAATTCAGATTTGTAAAATAATCACAGATTTGTACATATGCACTTTTAACACGCACATTTTAATATTCGTTATTTTATTTGAATTTGTTTGTCGTTTCAATCAGCATCGTTCTTCTGGTTTTTAGTTATATATCGTTGTATGTTTTGTTGGTTCCGCATCACTTTTCTGTTGGTATTATGTTGGATTTTATGATTTAGTTGTTTGTTTTTTTTCGATGAGGACGGTTTGCCGGAAGTGCAACCGAAATATCCGAATTTATATTTACCCCCGCACATCATCCTAGAGGGATAATTAGCTGATCAAGAAAAACAAGACCAAAGGTGTCAATGGGATCCCAAAAATCTAATATTTGATTCGGACAATCGAGTCTTGTCTTCGCCAGATCCAGTCTTGGACAGGCTAATCATTAGAGAAAACCAAGTTCAGATATACCTCTATAAGCCATATCTATTTTGACGATACTGACCGAGACTTCCTGCCGATTTCCGAGCGAACTACTAGTCCAGCAAAAAAAAAATAAAGAAACAAAACCAGCGTATCTCCTTATCCCTATAAGGAACATCTAATCAACTTTGAATAAAAGTTTGACTTAAAGTAAAATCCGGTTACAACCGGATTCCGGAATAATTATATGTCCGGGTAAAAAAACTATTGTCATATACAGACTCAGCCTCTCTTCTTACCCCTTAATCTGTCATATAATCGAACTTTTGCTTTTAACAAATTTTCCGGGTTTGGCCGGATTCCGGGAGAACTAGTTGTTCGGCGAGAAAATGGTTTTCACCATCATGTTCGGCATGTCTTTTTACCCATAAATCACACATTTAATCAACTTCAAATTAAACTTTTACTTTTAACCAACTTTTCGGTTTTCGCCGGATTCCGAGCGAACTACATGTCCGGGTAGAAAATTGTTTTCAAATAAGTGTTCAGCATGTCTTCTTGCCCTAAATCGAACATCTAATCAACTTGAAATAAAACTTTTAATTTTAACAAACTTTCCGGTTTTGGCCGGATTCCGGGCGAACTGCTTGTCTGATGACAAAATGGTTTTCACCATTGTGCTCAGAATGTCTTCTTACCCCATAATCGACTATCACATTAGCTGTTTCAAAATATTTTGTTTGCCCCTTAATTTCAACCCCCTCCCCCACCCCTAAATGTAGGCTACAAAGCTCATCTACAAACTTGACTGGTCCGACGACCCAAAAAATCCTCACACCAAGTTTCATCAAAATATCTCATTCCCTTCGAGAGTTATCGGGCTTACAGACGGACGGACAGACGTACGGACGGACAGACGGACAACTTTTGCGATGTCATAGGTATCCCTCCACTTACGTTTTGGGATCCCAAAAACCCCGAAAATCACGGTTTTCTATTTCTTACTATGTATGACGTCACGAATCCTGGCTTTTTACCGTTCGGAAGGACTTTTATAGTCTCCAATCCTATTTAAGTAAATAGGTGATTGATTAATCAGATTGTCATATTTCAGCCCTTTTAGGTTAAACTTTAAGGACTACTTCATAGTAAGTAGACGAAAGTGTCATCACCCGAAGTTAAATAACCTACAGAATAGCCTACTTTTAATTTGACCTTTACCGTAGTGATGCTGTTCCTTTGAAGCAAATAGCCTGCCTTTGTCTTCTAGGATTCCTGTCGCGTAGCGAAAATCACAGAATTCTAGAAATAAAGCCCCATTCTGGAAGGAATTTTCTGTTGCCCAGTAGCGACTCATCTACTGTGAATTTTCGCTTGGACAGATCCGGTGTTACAGACAGAAGATAATTGGGATTGCAGTACTGCATATGCTAGGGAGGAATTGTGGTCCAAGAGCACAGTTCTATGGTGACATTTGGGAGACCACACATCGATACTGCTGACCTTGCCCTAAGAAGGTTAGGCTGGGTTCAAATGGTAGGAATTCCTCGAGTGACACGGGATGGATAGGGGTCCTAGTACTACCATGGCCTCCGTCCCTATCCCTCCGAAGGGATAGGGACGTAAAATCTCTTGCTTCACCTATTACTTTGGTTCCCACTAGCTTTAAATTTCCTTCTTGCTCGGCCTCAAAGCGTAGGGGTGGATCCCTCTCGCGCGATCTCCCCAGTCCACAAAGAACCTAAGCTGTTGTAGGGCAGTCCCGGCAGGCAATGCGTTAGGACTTGATCACTTCTTCAACAAGACACAGGATTTCAATGGGATTCCAAAAATGTAATGCTTAATCCAGACAAATGGGTTTTGTAGATATCCAGTCTTCGAACGACCCCTTGAACATATTTACTATTAAGATTTAGAAACATAAGCAGGCCAATGCCTAATCATCTGAGAAAACCAAGTTCAGACGTGGATTCAGCATGTGTGTATTTACCCCTAGGCTATATGTCATATCATATCTACTTTGATGAAATTGATCAAAGCTTCCTGCCTTACTTCTGGCAAATCTCCGGTTTCGAATGGATTTCGGGAGAACTACTTGTCTTGCAAAAACCAAAGCTCAAAAACAAATCCAGTGTATCTTCGTACTGCTATACCAGACATCTAATCAACTTCAGACTAGACCTACGTTGCGGCAAACTTTGTCCGGCCTTGCCGACTAAAGTGTTGCGAGAGCAACACTTTGGTATTGTTTCTTCGCTGTCGGTTAAATGCTGAAGTTGTCAAGTTATCGAAGCTTGTAAAACGGTATGGTCTAAGAAGAACACAATCAGCAATCACATGATCAAAGGCTATTCCTCTGCGTTATAAAAACAACAACAAAACAATATCGGAAGAAGGGACTAAATTGACTTTGTAGTCAGTTGCGCTTTATCCAGCTTAATCGTAGACATCGAGACGAATGAAAACTTGGAACAATATCTTATATTATCTTGTAGGTATTATAAAGCTATCCGTAACTTTTCAGGATTAAAATACCGTAGATGACACTATTAATTATTACGAAACTATCTCATTGTTTTAAATTATCGTGTGTACCCGTTGCGCAAACAGTTAATCCTAGGTTACAGCGATAGACCATCGATACAAAATTTCTTACCGCCAGATTTATAGAAATCAAACACGATATGCACCAATTTGCACAAACTTCTAGCCCCTGGTGAACCGATTCCTACTTACAAGTCCCTCTCCTGTGATAGACATGAAGTTCACTGGAAACAAATAATGGGTACACCAACTATCAAACGTTGCAAACCCCTCATCGCTGAGGATGATAACAGCCGATCATTACTTACAAGTCCCTTACATGTCTTACAATTGGGACCCAAATTGTTCTTACCATCGAATACACCGGACACAAATAACAGGTACACCAACTAGCAAAAGCTGCAAACCCCTCATCCCCGAAGATGACTATGAGCTAACAGTCGACTGTTGCTTACAAGTCCCCTACATTTCTCACAAATGGTATCGCCCAGGTATCGCCTATTTTTGGTTTCAGTGTGTACCTTACTACTGAAGTTGTCAACCCTTGAAACTTTCAAACTGGTGTATCTTATGAAGGAATTTCTGTACCAAAAAATGGATGACATATACTTTGATCAGCTCATCAACGGCTATCGATTGCCATCGAAAAAAAAGTCTACCTGTCTTAGTTCAGAAGTTGACTTTTTTGCCGTAGGCCAACTTTCTAACGTCTTTCTATGATACTGATACTGATACTGATACTTTATTGTAAAACGAGACTTTCACAGCATTGGATTGCCGAACTTGTCGTTTTCGTCAGGTACATCATAATTACAAAACATTTAATAAGGCGGTTGTACATAATAAAGCAATAGTCAAAAAATTATCAAACAGAATAAAAACCCTAGACAATTAAAACATTAAAGGGAAATAGTTAATCAATTGTTCAAAACTTCAACAAAAGATGGTACAAAGCTCTTTCTGTAGCGATCGGTTCTTGTACAAACAGGGTTAAGAACCGGAACTTTTTGTGCTACAGCTCGAGGTAGTCGAGGTTTTGGCGGGCAATATGGGGTAGGAAACAGGTGCTCAAAACATGAGTGGGAACGCAGACTGTTCCCGAAACCAGTACAAAGAGTAAGACGTCGGGCTGCTAAAGTAGGGAGGCGGAATTCTTTGAGGAGGAGGATATAAGGCACTTTGCCCTGGCGGTAGATGATTCTCAAAGCTCTCTTCTGAATAGTTTCAAGCCTATCAGACTGATCTACTGTCAGGCTAAAGTGCCAAACCGGACAAGCATACTCAAGTAGCGGACGGATGAAAGTAACGTAAAGGCGGAGAACATGTGATTTAGGGCACGAAAATTTGGAAAACAGTTTTAGGAGAGACAGAGACGCACTAGCTTGTTTAATAATGGAACAAATGTGAGCCTCCCACTTCAGATCATTCGTCAGTGTGATCCCCAAAAGTTTGGTCTTTGTTGTAAATATTTCATTTGGTACTGGAGTAGTGAACGATGGCTTTGATTTAAGAAAACTTATGGTCATGATATTCGATTTCTGTGAATTAACTTTCATTTTCGACTCGGCTGCTTCGGCAGCGATATCGTCAAGTATTTCCATTGCGGTACTCTTTATGTTCCTTCTGCACCTTTCAAGTAATGTCATGTCGTCGACAAACTTCCAGCGATCGGCTGATTCGTTAGCAAGATTGTTAATCATTACCAAAAATAACAGAGGACCTAAGAGCGTTCCCTGTGGAACACCGCAAGAAATAGGAAGTGCATCTGAATAAATGTTTTTATACCTTACAACTTGACTTCTATTTGACAGAAAAGATGCAATGATATTAACTAGAAAAGGTAGTACTTTAAATTCATTTAATAATTTTTCAATTAAAACATTGTGACTAACAAGATCAAACGCTTTTTGGAGGTCAACTAAAATAAGATTCAGCCATGTATCAGGCTCATCAAGTAGTTTATATACAGTGTCGAGAAGGCTAACCAGATAATGTGTCGTCGATAAACCTTTCATGTTTCCGAACTGGTTTTCATCTATTAAATCATGGATCGTTTCTTTGAGCCAATCTGCTACAAAACTCTCATACATTTTGGAAAATATTGGTGTAAGAGTAATAGGACGGACTCCACTAAAATCCAGTTTAGCCCCTTTCTTCTGTATGGGAGCAACGTACCCTTTTTTCCAGCAATCAGGGAATAAACCGCTTTTGGTTATCGTGTTGAAAATATCTGACAAAGGTTTTGATAGTTTATCGGGAAATGCTTGGACCAAATCAATCGGAATATCAAGGGGGCATATTGAAGTTCTCTTTAGTTTACGGATTTTTGCTTCAACATCCACAGGTAGTATTGCTGGGATAACGTGATCTGGTAATGGGGGAAAAGAGGTATTACTTGGGAGAGGAGGAAGAGTTTGCACAATAGCCGAAAGGTGTTTATTTAGCGAATTAGCTGTGGTATCTGGCGGTTCATCAAGGTTGAAATCAACAATTTTGACCGTTTTACCGCTAATTTTCCTGACTGTGTTGTACCACTGCTTTGGTCGGGATTTGAAGAGTTCGCTTACTTTGTTACGATAGTACTTGGATGAAGCTTTTCGGATCTGCTTTTTTATACATTTTCTTAATAGGTTAGCTTCTTCAATTTTTCCTTGACGGAATAGCCTTAGTTTTTGGCGTATTAAATTTTTCAGTGCATCGTTCACGTACGGCTTATCATTAGAACATCTTTTCTTTTTGACTTCTGGGAAGTGAAGGACATAATTATTAAGAAGCTTTTCTTGAAAAATTTCGGCCTTCTTATTAGAATCATCAGCAGCAAGGACATCATCCCATTGCTCCTCTGACAGCCATGCCCCAAACTTGAGCAAAGGATAAGCTCTAGTTTCTTTAGCAATGAGAGAACTTTAAGAGTTTAAGAGGCATATCTGATACCATTAATTTGCCGCAAACCCAAGTGCAAAAAAAATGAATGATAAACTCAGCTGAAATCGCGAACAGAAATGGATGGAAACAATAGATGTCAGCACTTTCGGACGCTTGGGAAAAAGCCACATTTTTGTTTCTGTACATTTTTCTATTTATCACTCAAAGAAGATATGTTGGCTGTGGAGCCGGGTAGCTGCCGCATATATTTAACACTATAGATTTTAGTCCATCTTCAATTTGAAACTGGTGCCTGCCTGCTTGCGTGCTATGACGGAGCTTTCCACTCGAAAGCCGAAACATGATTTGATGAAAAGAAAGGTTGCTGCACAACTTCCGATAGTCCTCTCTGACAGCTTTATCTTAAGGTTGGTTTAGGACCTGATGAAATAAATTGGATGGTGAGTTTTCGTGCAGATGCTTTACCGGTGGGTGCGAGAAGAAAATATATCGGTAGAATTAAGTGCGGTTCTGATCCTTATTTTTGCCAGTTATGCGGAAAGATGTGGAACACTTGGTTTGTTCTTGTAGTGAGTTGTGAGATTTAAGGAGAGAAGTTTTTGGTAAGGAGGTTCTTCGGGAGGTCTTTGGAAGACTTGATGGGTAGCAAAGTGTTCCAAGAGTTGCGTCGGTTGAGTAGATTCCTGAAGGTTGCATGGAGCACCGTGAATGTTTTATTGTAGGTTGATGTTGTGGTAGGGATAGTTATTAGTTTGTTTAATAGTTATTTAGTTATTAGAAGTAGGAGTTCGAGTGTTGAATACTTGGATTGGTACATTGCAGTTTGAGTGCTTGTTTATTTTTATATTTTGTCCCGCTATGGCACGTAGGGCTTTTTTGGGAATACATTCATACATTCATACATGTTCTATATAACTCCACTTCACTTTGCACACTGTAGGCTCTGGCTCGAGGACAAGCGAAAACCATCCTTTTTGGCCCCAGGCAAGAGTTATACGGAACTTTCCAAAATGTAATGTCATATTCATCAATCCGGCCTAAGGTCCACACTTTCCGGAAAAACCGCACAGGTTAGATCCTTACCAGTTACCAGGAATAAAATGTAATCGGCGGGCTACAAAAAAAAAAGGACAAAACCAAAGTGTTGCTCTCGCAACACAATTAATCTGTAGTATTTTGCATTCTAGCGTTTTAATCCTGTATCGGATTTTAACTCTCCGAATTCGGATTTCAACTCTCCTAAATCGGAATGCACCCACTAAAGTTCGATGCAGGAGAGACTTATTACAGTGTCATAGTCCTGATCTCATTTCCTTTTCTTGTTTATGACATTCATCATCATCATCATTATTTTATTTGTAACCCGTCACTGAACAAAACTGGGCGAGGCCCAGAAAAGACGGAGTAAAAAACAAGAAAAACGAAAGAGAAATAACAGATAGGAAAAACATACTTCGATAACTAAGAACTCGGAACAAACAAAAAAGACCAAAGATGGAATGACTCTTGACATTCGGTAGAAAAATCATTAATCCGCTTCTCAATAACTCCCGCTGGGTTTACCAATCGGTACTTTCTCTGCAGAAAAGAATTACTTGTCCACGCATTACTAAATGGACTGTAAGATTTTACACTATGAATGATACACTAAAATCTAAACAGGAGGTAGTCCTTTAGGAAGAGGGAACGTTGTTATATGTCGTCCTGTTATTTCCGTATTATAAGTTCGAGACTCTATATACATATATATAGATATTTGGACCGCTTACAGACGGGAAAAAGCGAAGTAGCCTACAGAAAGGAAAAGAAAGGAAACTAGACCTACGTTGCCTGAGCAACGTGAAGTGTTGAGGCAACCTTTGTCCGGCTTCGCCGACTAAAGTGTTGCGAGAGCAACACTTTGGTTTTGTTTCGTCACTGTCGGTTAATGCTGAAGTTGTCAACTTATCGAAGTTTTTAAAACGGTATGTTCTAAAAAGAATAATCGCATGATCAAAAGCTATTCTTCAGCGTTGGAAAAACAACAACAAAAGAATATCGAAAGAAGGGACTAAATTGACTTTGAAGTCAGTGGAACCATTGATTTTAGGTTATCTTCAATTTGAAACTGGAGCCTGCCTGCTTGCGTGCTATAATGGAGCTTTCCACTCGAAAGCAGAAACATGGTTGAATGAAACGAAAGGTTGGCTGCACAACTTCAGATAGTCCTCTCTGACATGGGCTATAAATTCCACTTCATTTCGCACACCGTAGGCTCTGGCTCGAGAACTAGCAAAAACCATTATTTTTGGCCTCAGGCAAGAGTTCTACGGAGCTTTCCAAAATGTAATGTCATATTATCAATCCGGCCTAAGGTCCACACTTTCCGTAAAAACCGCACAGGTTAGACCCTTACCAGTACCAGGAATAAAATGAAATCGGTGGCATAGGAAAACAAAAACAAAAAACGAGGACAAAACCAAACTGTTGCTCTCGCAAGACACAAAAAACTTTAACTTTTAACAAATTTTCCGGTTTCCGCCGGACTACGGGCAAACTCTATGTCCGGGTAGAAACTGGTTGTCGAAATCGGATTCATCATGACTTCTAATACCTAATCAATTTCAGACAAAACTTTTGCTTTTAACAAATGTACCGATTTTGTCCGGATCCCGCGCGAACAACTTGTTCGATTAGAAAACGATTTTCATATAAATATTCAGCATGTCTTCTTACTCCTAAATCGAACATCTAATCAACTTTAAGTAAAACTTTGTCTTTTAATAAGCTTTCCGGTTTTTGTCCGGATTCCGGGCGAACATATTCGTTCATATTCGTGTTTAACATGTCTTCTTACCCCTAAATCGACTATATAATTATCTTTAAAAAAAAAAGTTGTTCGTCCCTTAATTTGAACCTCCCCCCCACTCCTAAAGTTTGAGCTACAGAGCCCATCTACGAACTCGGTCTCTCTCTTGATCTAAAGAGTCCTCGTACCAAGTTTCATCAAAATATCTCATTCTCTTCGAGAGTTATCGTGCTGACAGACAGAGGGACAGATAGACAGACGGATAACTTTTACGAAATCATACGTGTCCCTCCACTTACGTTTTGGGATCCCAAAAAGCAAGTGAGTCAATTCCGCCATGAAGACCAAGACCAAGACACCGGTGGTCGATGCGTCGAAGTTTTAGGGCCCCCTTCGGAAATTTCGGCTGAGGAACAACTCTTGGATGCGAGGTATTACTCGCAGCAGGTGTACTGATTCAAACACAAGTAAGTAAGATACTGCACTGAGCTTTGAGTATTCTTAAAGCACTCACGACATATCTGTCTTTTTCAGCTGTTTTGTATATGCCGTTTAGTCAATCTTTCGCTTGCTCATAACAAGACCTAAGGTTTCGATGGGATCCCAAAAATGTAATATCTGATCCAGACGATTGGGTCTTGTCTTCGCCAGATCCAGTCTTCGCCACGCTAATCATCTGGGAAAACCAAGTTCAGATATACCTTTATAAGCCATATCTATCTTGACGATACTGACCGAAACTTTCTGCTTTACTTCTGCCAAATTTCTGGTTTCAGCTGAATTCCGAGCGAAATTCTTGTCCAGTAAAAAAAGAACAATTCAGAAACCAATATAGCGTATCTCCTTATCCCTATAAAGAACATCTAATCAACTTTAAATAAAACTTTGACTTTATAAATTCCGACTTCAACCGGATTCCGGACGAATTAGGCAATAGGTTCGGGTAAACAAAATTATTGTCATATACAGCTCAGCGTCTTTTCTTAGCCCTAAATCTGTCATCTAATCACTTCAATGAATCTTTCGCTTTTAACAAATTTTCCGGTTTGGCCGACGATAAAATGGTTTTCATCGTCGTGTTCAGCATGTCTTCGTACCCCATAATCGAACATATTCAAATAAAACTTTTAATTCTAAACAACTTTCCGGTTTTTGCCGGATCCCGGACGAACTACTTATCCGGCAAGAAAATAGTGTTTACCATCGCGTTCACCCGCCCCATAATCGACTATCACTGTACCTTTCTAAAAATATTTTGTTTGCCCTTTAATTTAAACCCCCACCCCTAAATGTAGGACTACAGAGCCCATCTACAAACTTGACCGTACCCTTGACCCAAAGAATCCTCACACCAAGTTTCATCAAAATACCCCATTCTCTTCGACAGTTATCGTGCTGACAGACAGACGGACGGACGGACAGACGGACAACTTTTCCGATGTCATAGGTATCCCTCCACTTACGTTTTGGGATCCCAAAAAGAACTACGTTCCCGAGTAGATCACGTGGAAGGCTCATAACGTCACTGCACGAGATTCTTGGCGCTACTTATGTTGCGCGATGAAGAAAACTTCCTTCGTTTTGTTTTGATTTGGTTCGAGAAGTCAGCGGTAGCAAGGTTCTAAAATTGACGGCCTAACAGTCAGAATTATTTCATTTGCGTTTACAATATCAAATGAAAGTGTCAAAATACGGATGGCTTTTACAAGAAAAGCCATGGGTCTTGTGGAGTTCCGATTTATTTTTATAACCCGCTAAAATAAAATAAAACATAGACGGACTAAAGAAAAAAAACATAGACCGTGATGGGCGGGGAAGGTATAATGGGAGGTTGTAGAATTTGGGGGAGGGGAATCAAATTAAGGGACACACAAAATATTTTTAAACAGCTAATGTGATAGTCGATTATGGAGTAAGAAGACATGCTGAGCACGATGAAGAAAACCATTCTCTCACCGGACAAGTAGTTCGTCCGGAATCCGGCAAAAATTGGAAAGCTGGTTAAAAGTAAAAGTTTCATCTAAAGTTGATTAAATATCTGATTTAGAGGTAAGAAGCTGAGCACGACGGTGAAAACCGTTTTCTATCCGGAGAAGTAGTTCGTCCAGAATCCGGCAAAAACCGGAAAGTTGGTTAAAAGTCAAAGTTTCATCTGAAGTAAATGTTTGACTCAGAGATAAGAAGACATGCTGAACATGACGGTCAAAGCTATTTTCTCGCCGGACAACTAGTTTGCCTGGAATCCGGCCAAAACCGGAAAACATGTTAAAAGCAAAAGATCTATCTGAAGTATATAAGGTTTGAAGCCAAGCTCATTTCGAATAGAATAGAAAATCGAGATTTTCGGGGTTTTTTCTTGATCAGCTAGTTACCCCTCCAAGATGACGTGCTAGGGATAAATTCATCATCTGAAGTTGATTAGATGACAGATTGAGGGGTAAGAAGAGACACTGTATATGACAATCATTTTTTACGCGGACATATAATTAATTCGGAATCCGGTTGTAACCGGACTGTTCTTAAAGTCAAAGTTTTATTTAAAGTAGATTAGATGTTTTTTATAGCGATAAGGAGATACGCTGGGTTCGTTTCTGAATTTTCCTTTTTTTTGCTAGACTAGTAGTTAAGTAGTAGTTAAGTAGAAATTCGGGAGAAACCGCAAATTTGGCAGAAGTAAAGCAGGAAGTTTCGGTCAGTATCGTCAAAATAGATATGGCTTATAGAGGTATATCTGAACTTGGTTTTCTCTGATGATCAGCCTGGCGAAGACTGGATCTGGCGAAGACAAGACCCAATTGTCTAGATCAAATATTATATTTTTGGGATCCCATCGACACCTTTGGTCTTGTTCTTTAATATACCATGGCAAAACTTTGACCTGTGCTTAGGCTCCCAAAATTGTTAATTACTAGGCTACAAGCTTTATTTAAACTTACATTTATCCTACAGATAAATTATATGCATTGATGTATTCTTATGAATTGTACTGAACTGCAATTCCTAAGACGGTGAAACAGCGTACGTTTTCAGCTTGACTTCGGGAAAAAGTACGAAGTACAGTACAAAATTTGTACCTTCATACTTCTTCCAATCCTACCTACGGCTTAGCGTTTACACGGACAAGAAATCCCTTCGAGTAAAAAGGAATTCCGGTCGACTCGAAAGGATTCCGTTCGTGAAGACGACTAGAAAAAAAGTCTAGCGGGAAGAGAATCCTTTCACGATGAAAGGAATTTCGGTCTACTTGAAAGAAATTTCGTCGGCGGAGCTGATAAGAAGACAAAACAAAAAGTCTAACTAGCTTTTGAGAGCAGCAGTAATCAGGACTGATGCCATAACTACTCTCAAAACATTTGTTTATTGGCTAGTGAATTTATTTTTGTCAGATTTTCTGGTTTGAAGAATTTTGTTTCCCTCTGCGTGTGAACATAATATTGTCAACGAGATCGGATTCTGTTCAAGTTTTCCTGTACTTGTAAACGCAGCAGAAGAACTTCGTCAAGCAGAACACAAATTTAAGGTTACCTGAGTAAAGTTGGCATGGAATAAGACAAACACCGCCCATCCAAACGTATGTTTTTCTCTTCCAGATCTATCATCAAGATAGACATGGACCGAATAAGGCACGTACTCCGCCATGACCAGAGCGTCTGCTACAGCCAATCCCGTGAGGATTATGTTCGTGGGTGAAATCATACTTTTTCTTGTGAGCACAATTATGATGATAAAGTTAGCCACAAGTCCGAAGGAACACACTAAGAGGCTCAGCCATCCGTGCACTTTGATATAGCCGGCGTGGAACTGCTGCATCCCCGCACCGCAATATTCCAAATTATCGTCCATCTTCCTAGAAGAAGAAGAAAGAATTAACGGTTGCGAGAAGAAGCCGAAGAAAAAATAGAACGCTTAAAGATCATCCTCAACTTTGGCCCCCTTGGCCTCGAGCCAGAAGCAAACGATAACGAGGACTAACTAGAGGATTAAATGGAATGATCAAAGGACCTATCTTACCTATAATACTAACGCAACCTACTTCCATCATCACTCCATATATTTCTAAACCCCGAGACCCCAATTTCGTACGGTCCATTCTAACCTCTTTAACAAAACCACGCTGATTTTCCCACTTGCCGTGTTCGATGTGTATCACGCTGTCGACGATTGTTTCCAAGAATTTTTTTCATCAGAAAAAACGATTATGCAAATTCTTTCCCTGTTTTCGCTTTAAGTCAACGGGTCTCGGAAAAAGCTTAAAACAGCAAAAACCGTGGGTTATTTGTTGAAAGCACAGCCTAGTTTTAAAGTATTCAAATATTTTAAAATATTGTAAGTTGAAGAGTGGGTCCAGTCCTCAGCTGCGGCTCCCGTGGCCCTGAGCCGGAAGAAGACGATAACGAGGACTAGAAGATCAAATGGAATTCTTAAGGTCACAAGAGTTGCACCCTTTTGCAGCTCCTGGAACCATGAACTAGAAGAAGAGGAAGATAACGAGGATTAAGTAGAAGATCACACGAAAGGCTTGAAGGTCAAAAGGAATTGGTCCTCATTTGCGGCTCCTGGGCAGCGTTGCCACATACACAAAAATTAGAGAGTGACTTTTGGTCGAATACAGAGAGTGATTCGGGAGTGAATTTTTGTTCGTAAAAAAATGGGAATCGGGCACTTCTTGTCAGAATCAATGCTGCAAAAATTACAGATCTTAATTTAATTTAGCGTCCTTGAAAAAACGTAAAATAGTCACTTTTGGTAGGAATCACTGCTGGAAAATGACACCTCTTTGAAGTGTTTCCAGCGAACGCATCTTCAATAGCCTATACTTTCCCGGACTTAACCGACGGTGGGAAGAATAACCGAAGCTGCAATGAAATAAAATATTATTGGTTGGTCACCGATGATAAAAATAATAGAGTACATTTTTCTGCTGTCGTATGTGCGAGATCGGATCAACAAACTACACGTCAACGAATATACGTTTTTTGAAATAGAGTGAATTCTATGTTCTACGTAGGAGAAGAGTGACAAAAATAAAATAGAGTGACAATTCACTCTATCGTGCGACATGTGGCATACTTGCTCCTAGGTCCATAAGCTAAGAATAATAAAATAACGATGACTCAGTAGGAGATCAAATGGAAAGCTTGAAAACCAAGCTTCTGAGAGGATGAAGTAGAAGAAGACAAAGATGATAAGGTAGGAGATAAGTAGTGTCTACACGGTAAGTCCTAAGGCTTTGCAAGTGATCTGAGGGACGTCGTACATTGTCAGAAATTTCAGAACAGATAATACAAAGAAGCGTGGTTTCAAGAGGTAACACTTAGGATAATAGCTGTATGTTTTACAAACGTTACGGATTAAAAGTTTCATCAAAATATTTCGTTCCCTTCGAAAGTTATCGTGCTGGCAGACGGACGGACAGCTTTTGCGAAGTCATAGGGTTCCCAGAAACAATAGCAAATAGACTAGACGCCCAAGAAACTGTCAATAGTTAATGGATAAACCATCAATTTTCTTACAATTTATGTATTTATCACTCGATATTGAATCAAAATACTTGCTTTTATTTTATTCTTTAAAACATTCGGAGAAAGTTGCAGGTCAAAACTAGATATTTATTCTGTATTTATTCCATGATTTTATAACAGTATAAAAGTATAACAAAGATATCACAGTATACTATAGTTTGTCTATTTATATATTTACTTAGTATCAGCAGGAAAAGACATAAGTCATACCTTGAAAGGGGGGGGGAGTAAGAGGTATGAGGGGTCATACCTCTTACTTACACTTACGTTCTCTCGGGACTGGTTGCACAAAGGGCAGCAACAGCAGTCCTCCATTTCGACCAATCTCACCATGAGTCACAACTTCTCAAGCGTTTAAATTTGCGGCTGCAACCTCTTTTTGGGATCCCAAAACGTAAGTGGAGGGATACCTATTACCATTACCGCAAAAGTTTCTCGAAGGGAATGAGATATGGTGATGAAACTTGATGTGAGGATTCTTTGGGTCGAGGGAGTTCGAGTCCGTAGATGGGTCCCATCGCTGTATATTTAGGGGAGGGGTTTCAAAATAAGGGGCGAAAATAATATTTTTCAAAAGCTAATGAGATAGTCGATTAAGGGGTAAGAAGACATGATGAACACGAATATGAAAACCATTTTCTCAGCGGACGAGTAGTTCGTCCGGAATACGACCAAACCAGAAATGTTTCTTAAAGTAAAAGTCCTATCTGAAGTTGATTAGATGCCTGATTTAGGGGTAAGGAGACATGTTGTATCCGAATATGAAAATTATTATCTCACCGGACAGGTAGTTCACCCGGAATCCGGCAAAAACCGGCAAATTTTTCAAAAACAAAAGTTTCAACTGAAGTTGATTAGAGGTTCGATTTAAAGATAGGGAAACATGCTGAATCCGAATATGAAAATTATTTTCTCGCCCGACATAGGTCGCCCGGAGTCCGGCCAAAACCATCAAATTTGTTAAAAGTAAAAATTTTCTGTGAATTTCATAAGATGTTCGATTTAGCGGTAAGAAGACACGCTGAATTCATGTATGACAATTATTTTCTACCTGGACACATAGTTCGCCATGAATCCGGGTGAAACTGGAAAATTGGTTAAAAGTTGACGTTTTCTCTGAACTTGATTAGATGTTCGAGAGAGGGGTAAGTAGATGCGCTGAATCCATTTTTTACTTCAATTTTTTGAAAGACAAGTAGTTCGCCCGGAATCCGGCTGAAACTGGAAATTTGGCAGAAGTAAGGCAGGAACTACCGTCAAAGTCGAGATGAAGCAAGCTACACGGGTAAACACATATGCTGAACCTACATTTGAACTTGGTCTTCTCAAATGATGGGATCGACTAAAAAAGGCACCGCACGGTGCAAAGTGTAAAGTGCAGGAGGCACGCCTACTAAAAAGAGGTACGCGTACTAAAAAGAGGGACGCCAGAAAAGGGTCCTAAAATAGGCACGTTATAGAATCCCCTATTTTAACACAAAGAAGCTCGAGTACTAAAAAGAGGCACGCCAGAAATCGGGTCCTAGAAAGGCACGTTACGGAATCCCCTTTTTTAACGTAAAGAAGCTCGAGTACTAAAAAGAGGCACGACAGAAAACGGGACCTAAAAAGGCACAGACGGTGCAGGCATGCCTTCTTTTAGTATGCCCAGCCTATTTTCAATACGCGTGCCTCTTCTTACTAGGCTTCTTTCTAAAGTTTGCTAGCAAAGTGCTGAAGGAGTCTGGCGAAGACGTCTGGATCTCTACAAGACCGTATTGTCTGGATCAAGTATTTACATTTTTGGGATCCTATCGAAACCTTTGGTCTTGTTCTAGTATCCGTCCAAGTGTCAAGTCTGAACTTGGTGATCAAATCTTGCTCGCTTTGCAATGGAATAAATTTCTTTCAAGATTCCTCGGCAGATTCACGGAAAGTTCGACTTCTTTTCGAAGTGTGACGAGATTATTCCACAGAAAATTAAAAGAAAAGGCATTTTAGAACGTGTCCGAAAGCTCCAAAACGAACGAAAATGCTGAATTAATTCAACATTTTATGCAGCATTTCGCTTTCGGACTTAAACTTTCGCTCAGTTAATGCAGCATTAATTCAACATAAAATTCATCGAAAAATCCAGCAAGAATGCTAAATTTTATGCTGAATTTTCAAGAAGAAACTGCAAGAAAGATTCTCTCGGTATTTTTGGCGGCAAACATAACAAATTCAAAAAGACAACTGACAATTCGGGAAAAAATCCAAATTCTAAGACAACTTGCGATCATGGCCAACGAAGATTGGAGAGATAAGAAGGTTGGATAATTCTTTACAGCTAATTCTTTTTCTTTTTCTACTTCCTGATTTAAACTTTGGTATTCTAGAAATGTCAGAGAAGAAAGAAATGTAACAGCTTTCGGACAAAACAGAGAAGAAAATGCAGCATTTACAGCAACAAAAAGCTTTCGGACACGTTCTTATTCTTCCAAGAGTTTAGCGGACCTACCTAGACTTCTAACGCATGGTAACCCATTCATTCAAGGGACGTTTTGTAGTGCACGAGAAGAAGTGCAGGCAGCAGTGTTTCCACTCGGAAATTTAAAAATCATGAGGAGGAGTCCAAAAATAATGATATGCACATGAGATTCGTGCTAGAAAATTATGAGAAAAATCATGAGATTTTCTGGTGAAAATAGACGAGAAAATCATGAATTCGAAAAGGCATGTGGATTTTAGGTACTTATCAGAAAAAATTGTAAACAGTGATATTTCAACTTGGTCTAACCGGAAACCTAATAAGGATTCTCCGGGAAGAAGATAACAGAACAGGCTTTCTTTCGCTCACCCTGCTGGAGAGCGACAGCGGCTTCTGACGACTGTATACAGAACAAAATGAAACTCAGCGCCGTAGGAATTTTTTTTAAAATCAATCAATCAAGTTTAATCCAAATAGCTAAAAGCTAGAAAAGGAATACAAATTTACAAAATACACAGACACACACAAATTAACTAATACACTTACAAGAAATTACCAGAAATAAATGATGGGATGAAACTATGTAAAAACTGGGTAGAAGAATTAGCGGGATATGGGGAAAACTGATTGCCAGTATTCCTCTCGGACCGACGCACGGAAGACGGGAGAGGAGGGGGGAATAGATGGGCCATCTGGGGGACAACACGTTATCTTAGCTCCAAATTTATTTGAAAGAGTATTTCAAATCTATCACCCTTTTTTCTGGTACAACTTTCTACTTCTCATATAAAGCAAACCTCTCGAGCCCCAAAATCCCGAACCTGCCCTTAAAAACAAGACCAAAGGTTTCGATGGGATCCCAAAAATTCAATATCTGATCCAGACAACTGGGTCTTGTCTTAGCCAGATCCAGTCTTCGCCAGACTCCTTGAAAATTTTTACAATTAAAATTCAGAAACAGATTAAGGCCAAATAGCTAATCACCTGAGAAAACCAAGTTCAGATTTGGATTCAGCATGTGTGTTTACCCCATAAGTCATATCTCTTTTGACGAAAACTTCCTGCCACTTCTGCCAATTTCCCGGTTCCGGCCGAACTCCAGAACTACTTGTCCGGCGAAAAAAGAAAGCTCAAAGACGAAATCAGGGTATCTTCTTTCCCCAGTAATGAACATCTAATCAACTTCAAATAGAAATTTAGCTTATAACAAATTTTTCGATTCCAGCCGGATTCCGGTCGAACTATATGTCCGGGTAAAATATGATTGTCACACAGGGACTCAGCATCTTTTCTTACCCCTAAATCGCTTATCCAATCAACTAGAAATAAACTTTGACTTCCAACAGTTTTCCGGTTTTGGCCGGATTCCGGACGAACTGCGTGTCCGGGTAGAAACTTGTTTTCATATAAGTATTCAGCATGTCTTCTTGCCCTAAATCAAACATCTAATCAACTCCAAACAAAACTTTTAATTTTGACAAACTTTCCGGTTTGGGCCGGATTCCGGTCGAAATACTTCTCCGTCGAGAAAATAGTTTTCACCATCGTCTTCAGCATGTCTCCCTACCTCTAAATCGAAATTTAATCAACTTCAAATAAAACTTTTACTTTCAACAAACTTTCCGGTTTGGGCCGGATTCCGGGCGAAATAGTTGCCCATCGAGAAAATAGTTTTCACCATCGCCTTCAGCATGTCTTCCTACGCCTAAACCGAACATCTAATCAATTTCAAATAAAACTTTTACTTTCAACAAACTTTCCGGTTTGGGCCGGATTCCGGGCGAAATACTTGTCCGTCGAGAAAATAATTTACACCATCGTCTTCAGCATGTCTTCCTACCCCTAAATCGAACATCTAATCAACTTCAAATAAAACTTGTACTTTCGACAAACTTTCCGGTTTTGGCCGGATTCCGGGCGAACTACATGTCCGACGACAAAATGGTTTTCACCATCGTGTTCAGCATGTCTTCTTACCCCATAATCGACTATCACATTAGCTGTTTCAAAATATTTTGTTTGTCCCTTAATTTGAATCCCCTCCCCCACCCCTAAATGTAGAGCTACAAAGCCCATCTACGAACTTGACTGGTCCGACGACCCAACGAACCCTCACACCAAGTTTCATCAAAATATCTTATTCCCTTCGAGAGTTATCGTGCTTACAGACGGACGGACGGACGGACGGACAGACGGACAACTTTTGCGATGTCATAGGTATCCCTCCACTTACGTTTTGGGATCCCAAAAACCAACTACATCATGAAATTTAGGCGAAATTTTTGTGAGCAGTTTTTATTTTTATTTTCAAACTCGCTTTTTTTATGGCAAACTCAACCTGCTTCCATAGAAACTGTAGCTTTTTATATCTCTAACCCCAGGCACTACATAAATGATGCGTACTTCTACCTCTATTTAGCCCTTCCAATAAATGAAGACTAGGCTACTACCAAAGGCGCCGCATGCAGAAAATTTCAAAAGCATCTCTGTATGTGAGCTCCAATTTGGGGTTCGAAACGACGCATGTCACCTAATGAAATACAAAAGCCTCCAACCACGAATGAAAGCTATCATGACTAATTTTCTGACAAATTTAGAATTAAATACATCTATTCAGAATAAATTTTATATCAATTTTAGGATTGAATTAAAAAGGAGGAGAAATCCTGAAAATCATGAGACTGGAAAAAAAGGAATGAGATTGGAAAAAAAACATGAGATCTCATGTGAAATCATGATAAGTGGAAACACTGGCACGCAGTAGGTAACGATAATTCAATAGGTAACAACTGAACATATTTGATAGGGCTAAACGGATACGTCAGCTGAATTTTATTTGAGCTATATTTCGGCCCTTCTTGGCAAGGGTCCTCTTCAGTTTCAAAACCGCTCAAGTTGGCAAAACGAACTTGTGGGAAAAACAAAGCTAAAGATTCTAGCTAAGTGTTAAATATTTAACTTTGTAGATTCCTTCGTGAGACTTGCTTAAACTTAAAAAGATTGCTGTGATTTCATTTTGGACACGGCTGCTGTTTTTACTGCTCGATTGGGTCGTTCATCGGGTAGAGATTTTTCTGCATTTAGATTGACTTTCGTTTTGTTGTAGAGAAAGAGCTTGGGGTCTGAATTTCTTTTCACTGAGGATGCCTTTCCATGTTTCTGGTAATGAGTATTCGCCTGTGTCTCTGTTGATCCCTGAACGGTTTTTCATAATTTCAACGGCTTCTTGTTGTAAGAATCTGGGCTTCTTAAAAACATTTGAACATCGTTTTACTATATTTTTTGAATTATGACCCATCGTAAACAGAGGCTAAGGGAGGAAGGGAAGAAGCTAAGGGCAAGGACGAGTGAGGATGAACAAAAAAATTAAAGAAAAAGGAAATTCATCCAGAACAGGGTATGGTGAAAAAAAAAAAAGAATCAAGAGTCACTTCATTTTCAATGTCGCCTCAGTTTAAATTAACGGAAAAAACGATACGTCAAAATTCCGGAGCGTAAAAGGAATTTTGCACCTAACTGCGAACATCTGATTGTGTGTACATGTACCTTAACGCGAGATGCTTACCGAACTAGTTAAACGTCACATAAACGCATATCACACCTTCGGACAGTGTGCTTAGTTCTAACCTTAACCAACTACTTTAGTAGACTAACCTGTAAATCCTTCAAACACCCTCTTTCCGTTGCCCTTTCTTGGGAATACGGAGTTGATTGGCCGGGGCATGCGTTTAATTCGTAGAAGGAGTGAGAGCCGCTGAAGTACGGCACGAAGAAGAATTTGGGAGGATTTACACAAAATTGTATTTTTGGGATCCCAAAACGTAAGTGGAGGGATACCTCTGACTTCGTAAAAGTTGTCCGTCTGTCTGTCTGTAAGCACGATAACTCTCGAAGGCAATGAGATATTTTGATGAAACTTGGTGTGAGGACTCTTTAGGTCAAGGGAGGGGTGGAGTTCGCAGATGGGCTCTGTAGCTCAATATTTAGGGACGATTCAAACTAAGGGGCTAACAAACATTTTTAACTGACAATAAGATAGTCGATGTAGGAGTAAGAAAACATGTTGAACAAGAATATGAAAACCACCTTCTCGCCGGACAAGTAGTTCGCCCGGAATCTGGCCAAAACCGCAAAGTTTGTTAAAAGTCAAAGATTTATTTAAAGTTGATTGGGTGTTCGACTTTCAGGGTAAGAAGACATGCTGAACATTTACATGAAACTAATTTTCTCGTCGGACAAGCAGTTTGTGAAACCGGCCCAATCGGGAAATTTGTTAGAAGTAAAGTTTTATCTGAAGTTGAGTAGATGTCCGACTTGGGGGTAAGAAGACATACTGAATGCGCTTCTGAAAATCGTTTTTTACCGGACATATAGTTCGTCCGGAATCTAGCTGAAACCGGACAAAATTTGTTAAATGTTAAAGTTTTATCTGAAGGATACGCTGAATTCGTTTTTAGGCTTTAGTTTTTGCAAAGACAAGTAGATTGCCCGGAATCCAGTCGAAACCGGAGATTTGGCAGAAACAAGGCAGGAATATTTGATCAATCGTCAAAGTAGATATGACATATAGCCTATGGGTAAATACACAAATGCTGAATCCATAGGGATCGACTAAAACCAGGAAGGCGAGGGAACGCGAGAAAAGAAGGAAGGCATACTAAAACGAGGAAGGGCATACTAAAACGAAGAAGGCTGTCGCCAGAATTCGCCGCACCGTTCCCTTCCTCTATTTAGTATTCTTTGAGGGGTCGGTAACTTTTCAAATTTAAAGTTCACCATCCCTTACTCGTTTTAGTATCCTGACATGGGTAGGCATTAAGTTCAACGAGGGGTCGGAAACTATAAAAATCGTACCTTTTCGTTCCTCGTTCTGATGGTAGACGACTAAAATCCTCCGAGTCCAGCGAAAGGTCGGCAACTAAGATATTTCAAGTCCACCATTTCCTTCCTCGCTTTAGTACCTCCCAAGTACTAAAACGAGGAAGGATATTGGAAATTTTAAAGTATTCTTCTTTGTGGGGTCGGCAACAGACTATCAGAATTCTTAGTTCACCGTTCCCTTCCTCGTTTTAGTGCATTGAGGGGTCGGCAACTAAGATATTTCAAGTCCACCATTTCCTTCCTCGTTTTAGTACCTTAAGAGTTATAAAACGAGGAAGAAAATTGGGAATTTTAAATTTTTCTTAAATATAATTTTTCTTAATTATTCTTAATTAATTCCTCGTTTTAGTAGCCGGTCACGGGTAGTACCTCAAAGTACTAAAACAAGGAAAGAAATTGTGAATTCTAAATTCTTTGAGGGGTCGTCAACTATCAACATTGAAGGTTCATTATTTCTTTCTTCGTTTTAGTAGCTTGTCACGGGTTCTATTAAAAGGAGGAAAGAAATGGCGGACTTGAAATATTTTAGTTGCCGACCCCTCGCTGGACTCGGAGGATTTTAGTCACCTACCGTAAGACGAGAAATGAAAAGGTGAATAAGAATTTTTCTAGTTACCGACCCGTCACTGAACTTAATGCCTACCCATGTCAGGGTACTAAAACGAGGAAGGGATGATGAACTTACTAAAGTTCACAAGATACTAAAACGAGGAAAGAAATGGTGGACTTGAAATATCTTACTTGCAGACACCTCGCTGGGCTCGGAGGATTTTAGTAGCCTACGTCAGAACGAGAAATGAAAAGGTGAATTAGAACGGTTATCGTTGCCGACCCCTCGCTGGACTCGGATGAATTTAGTCATTTACCGTCAGAACGAGAAATAAAAAGGTGAATTACAATTTTTATAATTGCCGACCCCTCTCTGGACTCGGCGGAATTGTTGCCGAAGTCGCAAAGAAGAATAACTTAAAGTGTCCTGTTTCCGTCCTCGTTTTACACTTTCAAGGTGCTAAAACGAGGAATGAAATGGTGGACTTGAAATATCTTAGTTGCCGACCCCTCGCTGGACTTAATGCCTACCCATGTCAGGGTACTAAAACGAGGAAGGGATGGTGAACTTTGAGTTTGAAAAGTTGCCGACCCCTCAAAGAATGCTAAATAGCGGAAGGGAACGGTGCCGCGAATTCTGACGACAGCCTTCCTCGTTTTAGTATGCCTTCCTGCTTTTCTCTCGTTCCCTTCCCTTTCTTGTTTTAGTCAATCCCGAATCCATATCTTGACTTGGTTTTCTCAGATGATTAGCCATTGGCCTTCTTCTGTTTCTAAATCTTAGTAGTGTAAAATGTTCAAGGAGTCTGGCGAAGACCGGGTATCTACAAGACTCATTCGTCTGGATCAAATGTTAAGTTTTTGATATCCCATCGAAATCTTAGGTCTTGTTGAAGTAAGCAGTCTCACATGTCTATCTCTCAGGCAACAGTCAGAATACAAACAAGAGCTGAATGCTCATATGGCATCTGCAAGGCTGGGTCAGATGGAAGTGATGGTCAAATGTATTTTTTTCACTGCGCACTTTAAGAGTGCTAAAAATTAATTTCGAAGCAAAGCCTTTGAGGCAAAAAGGATCATGTACTCTGGGGATCGTGAAAAAGTAAATTTTGCGTAAAAGAATTTTTTGTATTTTGCGGTTAAGATGAGTTTATTGATCACCGGAATTTCAGACATCCCCTACAGCTCTCCCCCCCTCGATACCGGAGTCGGGTCTGATTCTGTCACTGATGCACCTAGGACTTGTGCCTGTACTTCCCACCAAGTTTCATCCTGATCACTCCACTCTATGCGTGTCACAAGATTTCCGGTTCTCCCCTCCGACCCCGCCCCCTCGTTAATCGGTTCTGGTCCGGACTCCGGACTTGAAATGGGGCATCTGACACGTGAGGTCTTTCAAGACATCAAGTTTCATTATGATCGGATAACCCGCTCTAAAGTTATGCATGCCACTAATTTCCGGATTCCGCCGTCTCCCCCTCCCCCACGATGGTCGGATCGGGCGAGTGGCTATTTCCAAGCTAGTCTGGTCGGGTCCCTAATACGCATGCCAATTTTCATCGTCCTAGCACCACCTGGAAGTACATTAACTACGGATCGCCAGAATTCCGCCGAAGATCCGATCACCCATTCGAAAGTTATGCATGCCGTTCATCCCCCCCTCCCCCACGATGGTCGGATCGGGCAAGTGACTATTTCCCAGTTAGTTTGGTCGGGTCCCTAATACGCATGCCAATTTTCATCGTCCTAGCACTTCTGGAAGTACCCTAACTCAAGATGAGTTGACCGACAGACCGAAAAGTGATCGGTATATGGCACTTGAGCGAAGCTGCAAGTGTCATAAAAACGTACAGACCACGGAGATAAAAGTCAGGAAGAGAAAACAGAGACGGAAAGTCAGAAAAAACTTTGGTTCATTTGTCCAATTAATTAGACGAGGAAATGGGACGATGGGTAGTGAAGGTATGACCAAAAGTAGACATTCTCCGGACTCCGCCTGGGAATCGACACAAACTGGGAAATGCTGAATAGGCTCATGATGATGATGATATATTTTTTAGTGCGCACTGAAAAAAGCATAGCAAATGCAGTATGGAGCAAGAAATGAATTAACGGGCATACACGGCAGGATGAATACAAAGAAGGAAGAAAGGGAAAAATAAAGTCAGAAAAACTATGACTTAATCCAAGGCCGTATCCAGGGGGGAGGGTAGGGGGTTGAACCGCCCCCCCCCCCCCCTAAACACACAAAAATAATGATTTGTATAGGCTTTTCCCTCTGATCTATGTGTTGTTTGTACTTTTTTGTCCGACCAGCAGGCAATAACCACCACCCCGAAAGGGAACCCCCCCCCCCCCCCCCGAAATAAATTTCTGGATACGGGCCTGACTTAAGCATTGTAGTCGACGAATAAATCGGACGACAGGGTGCCGACGTATGATCAAATGAAAAATTCCACAGGTTCCAAATGACAATCGATAAAGAACGTGCAAATGCGGAATAGGACTCATGATTATGACGTATCTGTATTGCATACTGAAACAAGACCAAAGGTTTCGGTGGGATCCCAAAAATCTAATATTTGATCCAGACAACTGGGTCTTGTCTTCGCCAGATCCAGTCTTCGCCAGGCTAAATCATAGAGAAAACCAAGTTCAGATATAATTCTATAGGCCATATCTATTTTGACGAAACTGACCGAAACTTCCTGCTTTTTCTGCCAAATTTTCGGTTTCGGCAGAAATCCGAGCGAACTACTTGTCCAGCAAAAAAAGAAAACTCAGAATCGAATTCAGCGTACGGTACAAAGAACATCTAATCAATTTCAAATAAAACTTTAGCTTCTAAAAAATAACGGCTACAACCGGATTCCGGACGAATTATATGTCTGGTAAAAAAAAAATGATTGTCATATACAGCCTCAGCGTCTCTTCTTACCCCTGGATCTGTCAATCTAATCAATATAAAACTTAATACTTCTAAGAAAATTCCGGCTTTGGCCGGATTCCGGGCAAATTAATTGTCCGGGAAAAAATACTTTTCACATAAGGCTGCTGCTTACCCCTAAATCGAACATTTAATCAATTTCAAATCAAACTTTTGCTTTTAACCAACTGTCCGGTTTTTGCGAGATTCCAGACAAACTACTCGGCGAGAAAATGGTTTTCACTGCCGTGTTCAGCATATCTTCTTACCCCTAAATCGAACATTTAATCAACTTGAAATTAAACTTTTACTTTTAACCAACGGTTTTTACCGGATTCCAGACAAACTACTTGTCGGACGAGAAAATGTTTAGCATATAAGTGTTCAGCATATCTTCGTACCTCTGAATCGACTATCACATTAGCTGTTTGAAAATATTTTTTTTGCCCCTTAATCTGAACCCCCTCGCCCACCCCTAAATATAGGGCTACAGAGCCCATCTACGAACTTGACCCAAAGAGTCCTCACACCTTGTTTCATCAAAATATCTCATTCCCTTCGAGAGTTATCGTGCTAATACACGGACAGACGGATAGACGGACAACTTTTACGATGTCATAGGTATCCCTCCACTTATGTTCTGGGATCCAAAAAAAACAATGTCTGCAGTAGGAAGAACGAAACGAACCGACAGACATGCATGGGCTAACACAAAGATGGTAGAGTGGGAAAAGGATTCAGAGAACAAAAAGCGTAAGCTCATATGACACGCAAGGATAGGCAGCATATATATCAGCTAAGGTTCGCACTGTCAAGGTAGGATGGCTTCTTCCCATAAACTCCTTGGAAGCTTGTGATAATCCAGTCCGTCAAGTTTCGTCCAGATCTCGCCCCACTGAGTTTGGCAGTCTGGACCTGTAGCTGAACATCTATGAGGACGTTTTTGCGTGGATGAGTATGGAGCTGAACGGGTGACCCCGTCAACGCTAAAATGATAAAAATCGATCGGGCGTTGAACGGCTGAAGAGGATGGGTTCCGTCCACTCGAAAGTGCCCATTCAGCTGGACGGGAGCATATGAGTGGGAAGGTCCACACAATGTCGCCGGCCAGCTCAACACTGCCCTTCGACCGCTGTTGAAAGAGGCGTCCGTCGAGCAGGATGGCCCGTTCACCTGTTCATCCGTTCACGCGAAAATGACAAAAAAATCGACGACATCCACGCGAAAATGTAAGTCGAGCTCGACGGGAGGTCGATGGGACAAGAACCAACCACGCGAATATGTCCCCTTGGACGTTTTATCTTACAAAAGCCTTCCTCTTCGAGTTGCATAAAACGATGTTTACACTCCGCGGTTAAAGGACACCTGAACAATGAAATCTGCACCAAGAAAGTCAGAAAACTTTCGGTCCTCGATCCCTCACACCAGTACCTTCCAGTAACTTGCAACAAAGCACAGAAAGTGCTCCGAGAATCGTCCGTCTCTAAGGCAGATGGCACAGCCTGCTCAACACCAAATTTCTACTAAACGGAGCCTGCAACAGAGCTCACAGAGAGCTTTCCCGGCTACCGAGTGTTTGCACACCACTTGTGCAAATCTGCGGTGACCGAGTCAGTCTTGCTTGCTCCGAGAATCGTCCGTCTTTCGGTCCTCGATGCCTCACACCAGTACCTCCCAGTAACTTGCAACAAAGCACAGAAAGTGCTCCTAGAAAATACTAAAACAATCAGCATTTGTTGCAAAAATCCTTAAACTGTACCTGTTTCTGCATTCGTTTCTTAACACAGGCTTCGACGGACGTACACTCTAGTGTGTTGGGTCTTCAAAACAGAGGACGCTGGATCGATACCACATCTGGACATTTTCCTTTTGCTCCCCTTTTGCTACACTTGTCCTTAGTTTCCGGACTCCCGGATCCGGGGAAAGTCGGATCGGGGATCTGGACTTGAATTGTGATACCTGAGACAGGACGTCATTCGAAATGTCAAGTTTCATTAAGATCCAATTCCCCGTTCAAAAATTAAAAATACGTCAATATTCTGGACCCCCCTCCCTCCAATCCCCCCACGGTGGTCGAATCGGGAAAGTGACTATTTCCAAATTAGTTTCGTCGGGTCCCTGATATGCCTGCCAAGTTTCATCGTCCTAGCAAATCTGGAAGTAAACTAACTCGAAATGAGTGGCCTGACAGACAGACCGACAGACCAAAAAGTGATCGGTATATGGCACTTGAGAGGAGCTACAAGTGGGATAGAAACCCAGAAAAAAAACAAAAAGCTATTTGATTCTTCCGATCAGTGTTGCAACTTCGCAGAATTCTGCTATTTATAAAACCGGTAAGACCGTAAAAAGGGCAAAAGATATGACTGTAAAGCTGGAATGATTTCTGTTTGTATGGCACTTGCCTTCCGGCCAAGTGACATATACCGATCACTTTTCCGTCCGTCTGTCTGTCGGTCAGTCCGGTGTTTGCGAGTTAGGGTACTTCCAGACGTGCTAGGACGATAAAACTTGACAGGCACATTAGGGAGCCGAGCAAACTAACTTGAAAATAGTCACTTGCCCGATCCAACCATCATGGGGGGAGGGAGTGGAGCCGGAGTCCGGAATTTAGTGACATGCATAACTTTTGAACGGGTGATCAGATCTTAACGAAACTTTACATTTGGAGAGACTTCATGTCTCAGATGTCTCATTTCAAGTCCGGACCGAATCCGATGAATATGGGGGGAGCCGGAGGGGAGAACCAGAAATCATGTGACACGCTTAGAGTGGAGCGATCGGGATGAAACTTGGTGGGAGGAACAAGCACAAGCCCTAGGTACTTCGTTGACAGAACCGGACCGGATTCGTGCACTGTGGGGGGAGTTGGAGGGGGTTCCGGAATTCCGGTGATATTGAGTTAAGTTACTTCCAGGTGGGCTAGGATTGACAATGTAACATGGCAGGAAAGTCAGGGATACGACCGGATTAATCTAGAAATAGTCCACTTTCCAATCCGACTCTCGTGGAGGAGTGCAGGGAGGGGGAATCCGGAATCTTCAGGTATCTATAACTTCCGAATGGGTGATCGGATCGTAATGAAACCTGACATGTAGAAAGACGACATATTTCGGATGTCCCTTTTCAAGTCCAGACCGGATCCGATGAAGGTGGGAGGGGGTCGGTGGGGGGAACCAGAAACCCTGTGACACGCTTGGAGTGGAACGATCGGAATGAAACTTGGTGGGAAGAACAAGCACAAGCCCTATGTGCATCAGTGACAGAGCCGGGCCGGATTCGGGCAGTGTGGGCGAGTTAGAGGGAGGGGGGGGATTCTGGTGATCGCAAGTTAAAGTACTTCAAAGACGTGCTAGGACGATGAAACTTGGCTTGAACATTAGAGGCTTGACATAGGTTGCTTAGAAATCGTCAGTTCCCTGATCAGACGATCGCAACTTCAATACATGCTAACAAGCTTGCAAGTGCCATACGAGCTTATAGATCTTGTTTTTTCTCGTCATTAACTGTAGAAACAGACCATGTTTCGTGGGCGCCAAAATTTTAAGGATTTTTGCGGCCAAAAATTAGAGATTTCGTCAGAGAAATATGTCAACACTATTTCCGCTTCAGTACCTCACAAACGATCGTCCGTGCAGTAGTGTTGGGCGATATCTAGATTTTTAGATATATCGATGTTTTCACTTTCGATATTCGAAATATCGATATTGACAATTCTGTACGATGTTTGGCTTAGGATACGTCTCGTTTCGCTAAAATTTAAGAACAAATAATCTTTAAATAGCATCTTGCATCATCTCAAAATACGAATAAATAAGAACTGAATTACGGAAAAATTATTGCTGCAATTTTGGATATTTAGATGCAGGTTATGTTGGATTATTTACGATAATTCTGAATGAACAAATATCATTTTCGACATCGATATTTACGTTTTGATATTGATATTTGGTCCGATATATCGTTATCGGTATCGAATACTGCAAAAACACTACGTGCAGGTCATGCTTATCCGGAGGAAAAACTGGTCCCTTCTTCATATTGCCCCAATCATTAATCCAATTTATTGGACGAGTAAATGGGACGATGGGGTGTGAAGGTATGATAACAATGAAAAATGCCCCGGATTCCATTTGGGAATCGATAAAGTATGGGGAAATGCGGCTCAGGAATCATGAAGATGATACATTATTAGTGGAGCATTTTTATTGCAAACAGAAAAAAATTAAATCGTGCAAAAGGAAAAAGGAACAAGACCAAAGGTTTCGATGGGATCCTAAGGGCGAATATAAAGTGGACTTCTTCATCCAGACAAGATGGTTTTCTAGTTGAAAGTCATAAAATCTACTGATATGTTAAAATCTTTATTCTCTTAGTAAGACTAAACGCGATCGACTAAAACCAGGAAGGAAAGGGAAAGCGAGAAAAACGGGAAGGCGTACTAAAACAAGAGCACGTCACAAAAAACACCCCCATCCAAAAATGCTGTTCGGAAATAGAAATAGGGTATTTAGTTTCACTCAATTCTGAGCAATTCCGACATCGTCTCGGATCATCTGTAACAAATGCGCATGACTGTTCAAACTACCAAGTTTCAACCCAATAAATCCACTCGTTTGATCCCTAGACGTGCTACACGATTTTGGGTACTCTCTCCATCTCCCCCTACCGTGGCCGAATCTGGTTCGGACTAGAAAGTGGATCATCTAAAGCATCTTCTTTTAAACCATCTATCAGGTTTCATTCGAACCTAAGCCTTTTTGGAAAATTCCAGTACCCCCCTCCCCCCAACACCGTTGCCGGATCCGGTTGGGACCCTAAAATATGCAAACAAACCTGTAATCAATGTTTCCTTCCCCGAAGTTGAACCAGAGGATTGGCAGCCTGACGAGGCCCCTTTGTCAAGAAGGGCCGAAATATCGCTGATGAAGAATCGTAGCTGACGTAGCCGTTGTAAACATTGTTTGAATAAATGACGATGGTGGCACAAATCCGGGCAGGAATTCCAGTCAGGGAGCTTCCTATCCTGGTCGTGTGTTCGCACTATAATAGTGCGAACACACGATGAGGTTCGGGAGCTCCCGGGCGGGAATTCCTACCCGGATTTGCGGCACCATCATCACTTCCATATGGAAAAGTTGAAATTTTTTCAACTTGATGATGAAAGTGAAGGAAATCCGGCCGGGAAATCCTCATCGTGTGTTCGCACTTTAAGGGTAGAAGAAGAACCTTTAAGCGGGTTAAAACACATATATTGACACTTCTCATGATTGTGTTCCCAAGCGAAATAAAGATAGAGGCAATTTTATAGTTCCGATGATTGGTCATTGTTCTATTATTTTTATTGTTGCTATAGTTTAATAGTTTTGTATCATTCTCAATAGTTACCTGTCAACAGGGGCGTCGCAGGTGCATTTTCGGTGGGGGGGGGTGCAGAGCCAAAATTTTACCGAATCTTTCAAAAATGTTACCAAATCCTAGAACTAGGAATTGCAGCTTTAAATTATGGGACAGAAACGATTCCGTATGAAGAGTAACAATAAAAGGCAGCATGAACGACGATAAGCCAGCTATTAGACGGTGTTTTGGCGAAGCGCACATGGACAACATATTGCCGGGTATGATTGCAGTAACAGCTACTACCTATTATAGTCAATATAAAATCACATCGAGCGCCGCAGGCGAAAATTTTCGAAATCCATTAATTTTTTTTGAAGGCTAAAATTTAACTGCTTCTCTTACAAATTCTATCATTTACCGCTGATTATATACCGAGAATCTATGAAGTTCCACAAACCGGATGGAGCGACGTTCCGGCAGCAGCAGCAAGAGTAGTTTAGTCAATATACTACCTGTAATATCATAAAGTGAGCGCCGCAGGCGAAATTTTTTTTTGCTTTTTCCTGCCAAATTTAATTTCTATCCAAATTCTAGCCTTTTAATGTTTCGAAATCTCAATCCTAAAACTGGCTTAAAACCCCCCTCAAATGACGCGCCCTTCCACAAAATAGAGAATATTACGAAACGTGCTGCAGGCGGAATTTTCGAAATATTTATGATTAGATATTCTTTTTGAGATCCAAAATAAAAGTAAGGACTATCGATGATATCACAGATCATCCCTTTTGTCTGCGACCAGTGCTTCACTCGACCTCTTCTGAGTTTCGAGGTTCGTGTTAACTTCCGAATCTTGGCAACCGAATCCCAGTTATTATACCGAATAAGTTTAGACCGAGAGCATGTTCGGGATTCTGTATAACTACCGTATCCCGGTTATTATAACGGATTGTTGTGGTATCAAAAGACTACTGAACAATATTCGTATTCGGTAGTCTTTCGTCAAAATTGGAACAAAGTCAGGATTCGTGGTTAACTTCCCAATCCTGGAAATCATACTGAATAAATTACCGAATCCCAATCGTGATACCGAATAATTTCGAACCAATAGCTTATTTGGGATTCTGTGTAACAACGGAATCTCCATAAGAATACCGAATAATTCCGGCATCGAAAAATTACCAAATAATTTCAGTACTCTCACCAAATTCGTGGTAACTACCGGATACTGGCAACTATACCGAATCCGATCATTATACCGAAGAGATTCGGTATAATTACCGAATCCCCATAAATATAACGAACAGTTCTGCTATCGAAAAAATACCGAACAATACTACAACACGAACAATAACTACCGAGTACTGGCAATTATACCGAATCCCGATCATTATACCGAAGAGATTTGTGCAGGTAGCCTACATAGGATTCTGTAACTACCGAATCCCCGTAAATATAACGAACAGTTCTTCTATCGAAAAAATACCGAACATTTTTAGTAAAATTTAGGGCCTTCGGCCCAAAATTTTACCGAATCTCAAAAAGGTGGGGGGGTGCTGCACCCCCCGCACCCCCCCCCTTGCGACGCCCCTGCCTGTCAATCATTAATGAAGCGGCTTTGATCTGGTATGGGAGCAAAAAGGTTTAGGGCTATTAGGGGGATCGAACCCTCATACCCAAGTCACTTTTGTTCTGAAGCAAAATGGTGCAAGGAGCAACATGGACCGGTTCGGGATCGATCCTGTGTCCTCTGTGACGACTGAGTCCTCTGTGACGACTGCCTTACACTCACGGGAGTATGCTCACGCCTATCCCGGCTTGATAGAAGGGCTGAATGTATGAAGTATTACAATTTATGGATCAAAATAAGACCGAAATTATTTGACTCGCTGTCAGTATGTATGTATGTATATATATGTATGTATGTATATATTTATTGCCCATCATAAATGTAAGAATACAACGCTGATGGAGTAATAAAGAAAGAAAAAGAAAAGAAAAGGAAAAGAAACGAATAGCTTCTGACGAATATAAGTAGAACAAATAATGGCAATCTCATACATGGGCAGACACACGGTCAATGAAGGACCATTTCGAAGGTGCTTACACCAGTAAGCTGCTTCCGATGTCTCTCGTTTCTTTTCTGCACCGCGGATACTGGACTAGCAACTCCGTATCGCAAGGATAGGGAGCTGTTCTTAGTCCAGAGAGGCAGCCGTAGCAAATATTTCGCATACTTGTAGAAACCCTTCCGTATGTCCTTAATATCCGAAGCAGGAAAAAGAGACCAAAATGGTGCAAGGGCAAGCAAATGCGGTACAACAAATGCATTATACACGCTAGCTAGGATACGGCGGTTAAATTTGAACTTTAATGCAACTAGTAAACCGTACGCTTTCCTAGATTTACTAGCAAAAAATTCTTTCAGGAGCTGACGCGTAGCGCGAAGATTTGACCCAATCGGTACACCGAGATACGTCAGTGTATCTTGTGCTTGAATCAGGTGTTCACCCAACTTAACATTTGTCGGGCAATGTGAGTGGCGATTGAACACCAGGAACTCAGTCTTGCTCTCGTTGAATCGAAGACCAATACGTTTATACTTGCTATCGAGGATTTGAAAATTTTCCTCAATTCCGGACACTGTTCTACTGATATCAAGGATGTCGTCCGCATAATTAGCTAGCGAAACATCAATACCTTTAAATATACATACTCGCTGTCAGTGGAATAGTTTGGTACAGTTGGTCCTTGAATTATACATGTTTACATAGTCCGCCTTATGTCTGACTTTTCCAAGGAATTTAGAAATAGTGGTCATTTCTTTTGAAGTTACTCCTGTTTGAAGATTTTCTCTAGTTTCGGCCGTTGGAAGAAAATGCACGAGTCTTACACTCCCTACACTGTCAGAAGTTTCATAACAGATTGCTGCATAACAGATTGGGATACGTCACGAAATAGTGTAAACTTAACTGGTCATGATACTTTATTTCTAAGTGAAAAGCTGTTATTCTTGAAAGTATTATACGCTATCTGTTATGAAACTTCTGACAGTGTACTTGTCTGGCAAGAAAATGAAGCCTAGAAACGGATTCAGCATGTCTCCTTACCCGTAAATTGAAATTTCAATCAACTTGAGATTTAACTTTTACTTAAAATAAGTTTTACTGCTTTTAAAGGACCCCTCGCACTATTTACTCTTCAACTTACAGTACTTCAAAATATTTGAATACTTGAAAACTAAGCTGTGCTTTCAAGAAATAACCCACGGTATTTTGCTGTTTTAAGCCTTTTTCGAGACCCGTTGACTTACAGCGAAGATAGGGAAACAATTTACATTACCGGTTTTTCTAATGGAAAAACTTCTCGGAGACAACCGTCGACAGCGTGACACACATCGAAGGTAGCAAAACAGGGCAAGTGAGAAAATTAGCATGGTTTTGTTAGAGGGGTTGGAATGTACGGTACGAAATTGGGGTCTTCGGGTTTAGAAATATATGGAGTGATTATGGAAGTAGGTTGCGTTAGTATTATAGGTAAGACAGGTCATTTAACAATATTTTTTTCGCCCCTTGATTTTAAACCCAGACCTCACCCCTAAATATACAGCTATAGGGTCCATCCATTAATTTGACCTGTACTTTAAGCCATTTGATCCTCAAACCAAGTTTGAACAAATATCTCAATCCCTTTGAGAGTTATTGTGCTAATGGACGCACAGCTTAACGACGTCATAGGTATCCCGTCACATAGAATTTGGGATTCCAAAATTCGTAGTGATTTGTGATTGTAAGGAAGGCCTGAATCTATGATTCTCTTTTTTCAATATTTACGAGTTCATGCAAATAAACCAATTTGTACACCAAGTCTTAACGGTATTCTGGGACCAATTTTGATTAATTTTCCTAGAGGTAACTAAGTTTCACGAGAAAATCCAATTACAAAAATAAAGTTCCGTGTTCTCCTTTAAAAGTAAACCAAATGCCAAAGCGTATTTATGTAAACCAATTTCTCAAAGAAAGAAATCTAATCATCGTTGCAAACGACATACTGACGAATTCAGTGCCATGGAACTTGGCTCTTGGGCTTAGTAATTCCAGTAAAAAAGGACAGAAATAGGACGCAGAGTCCTCGCAGGTATTTAATCCTTCGAGGAATGCCTTTTAGGAGAGTCAGTGAAGTGAGGGTCCCATCCAAGCCTCATGACGCGGCCCCAAATGGGGGGGGGGGGATACCTCGAGAAAGTGACAATGCTGATGCTGAATTTCGTAGAAACAGGCTCTTAGTGATCAAGAAGGAAAAAGAAGTTATTTGTTCCTATATGGTCAGATTTGAAAATTTGTTCTTTCTTGTATTTTTAGTTTCTCATCAGATTTAAGCACAAATTCCCAGTAAAAAGTAACACCACCGCTTGATCCCTCATGTTATTTTCCAGCCAGCAATTAGCCCGTCACAATAAAAACAAAATAGTTGCCAACCCCTCACATAACTACTCATTGCCTGTGGGGTTGGGAATTACGCTTGGCCCTTTCTGCTTTTGCTTTCGTTTGTGTTTTCTCTGCTCCAGTTTGCTTGCATTTGTATCATGCTTTGCACTAAGCTTTAGCCCCCCTGGAAAGGAATGTGAAGTCTCCAATGGCCCAGGGTAGCCTTGCACACTGGTGTTCATGCCCACAAACGCCACTCTCAGCCCGGTAGCCTAAACCTACCCTCTCCAGCAGGGGCAGGCAGCTGCTAGCGGTGATCCATGAATAAATACTACTTTTCTTTTGCTTTGCTTTTTCTTTTTATGGCACTTGAGCATACTCAAGTGCCATATAGCGATCGTAATTTCTGTCGGTCTGTCGTTCTGCTGGTCTGTCCAGGTTTTGCTAGTTTGGGCACTTCCACACAAGCTAGGACGATGAAACTTCACAGGCATATCAGGGACTCGACCAGATCAACTTACAAATAATCACTTCCCCAATCCAACTGTCCCCGGATCCGGGAGTCCGGAAACTATAAAGTAAAACGGGAGCAAAAAGTAGAACGGGAGCTAGAAAAGGCACTGCCCGAACATCTGATCGAACCAAGAACCTTTGTGTTGACAGTCGAGTATTCTACCACTGAGCCACGTTGCGATGTGTTAAAAGCGAACGCCGAAATAATTAGGGTTTAAAGGTGGTCAGTCCAATCAAACAAATCTAGTGAAACGCTTGGCAGGAATATCAGGGAACCGACCAGATTGACTTGGATATAATCATATTCCGGATCCGATCATAGTGGGGGGAGTGGAGGGAAGGGAAATCCGGAAACTATTAACATGCATAACTTTGGAAAGGGTAATCAGACATACGTGAAACTTGACCTTTGTGTTGCCAGTCCAGTTTTCTACCACTGAGCCATGCCATGATGTATAAAAAAGCAAATGCGAGAATAGATACGGTTTAAAGATGGTCAGTCCAAGTCAAACAAATCTAGTGAAACGCTTGGCAGGAATATCAGGGAACCGACCAGATTAACTTGGATATAATCATATTCCGGATCCGATCATAGTGGGGGGAGTGGAGGGATGGGAAATCCGGAAACTACGGTCTGTCGGTCTGTCCCGTTTTGCTAGTTTGGGCACTTCCACATAAGCTAGGACGATGGACCGAACCAGATTAACATGGAAACAATCACTTCCCCGATCCGGCCATCGTGGGACGGGAGCAACAGGAAATCCGGAAACTAGTAACATGCATAACTTTAGAACGGGTAATCGGACTTGCATGAAACTTGACATATGTCAAGAAAAAATGCTTCAGATGCTCAGTTTTAAATCCGGACCAGATCCGATATCTGGGGAGGGGGGGGCTGGAGGGGGCACCCAAAACCTCGTGAAACGTTTCCACATAAGCTAGAACGATGAAACTTGGCAGGCGTATTGGGAAACCGACCAGATTAACTTGGAAATAATCACTTCCCCGATCCGGCCATCTTGGGGGGAGTGGAGGGATGGGAAATCCGGAAAGTAGTAGCATACCTAACTTTGGAACGGGTAATCAGATATGCATGAAACTTGACATATGTCAAGAACAAGTGCTTCAGAAGCTAGCTCAATTTCAAATCCGGACCAGATCCGATAACTTGGGGGGGGGGGCTGGAGGGGACACCGGAAATCTCATAAAACGCTTCCACATAAGCTAGGACAATGAAATTTGGCCGGCATATCAGGGAACCGACCAGAACAGCTTGGAAATAATCACTTTCCCCATCCGGCCATCGTGGGGGAGTGGAGGAATGGGAAATCCAGAAACTAGTAACATGCATAACTTTGGAACGGGTAATCAGACATGCATGAAACTTACATATGTCAAGAACAAGTGCTTCAGATGCTCAGTTTCAAATCCGGACCAGATCCGATTACTAGGGGGGGAGCTGGAGGGGGAACCGGAAATCTGGTGAAACGCTTCCAAATAAGCTAGCACAATAAAACTTGACAGACATATGAGGGAACCAACCTGATTAACATGGAAATAATCACTTCTCCGATCCTGCTATCGCGGGGGGTGGGGGGTGGAGGGAAGAGGAATCCGGAAACTAGAAAAATGCATAACTCTGGAATGGATAATCGGACATGCATAAAACTTGACTATTGTGAAGAACAAGTGTTTCAGATTTTCAGTTCCAAATATGGACCGAATCCTAAGAGGGGGGGATTAGAGGGGGGGCCGGAAATGTCGTGAAATGCTTAGGGTCGAGGGATCGGGATGTCACAGTAGAGGGGTTGGAAGGGGTTTTCCCGGATTTCCGGTGATCACGAGCTAGGGTACTTCCACATGTACTAGGACCATGAAACTTGGCAGACATATTAGGTACTCTTCCAGGTCAACTTGAAAATAGTTCTTTTCCCGATCCGATGATCATGGGGGAGATTCTATTGACATGCATAACTTTGGAACAGGTGATCAGACGTGCATGAAACTTTTGTCAAGAACAAGTGACTGAGATGACCAATTTCAAGTCTGGAACGGATCCGATAACATCGGGAGGAGCTGGAGTCGGGGGGGAGAAATCTCTTGAAAAGCTTAGAGTCCAGAGATCGAGATGGGACTTGGAGGGAAGAACAAGCATAAGCCATAGATACATTGTAGAGGCTTAACGGCCTGCCATTCAATTTGCAAATATATTATTATTATTATTATTATTATTGACGAACAGGACCTATCGTGTCACAGTGGGGGGAGTTGGAGGGGGTTTTCCCTAATTCCGTTGATCACGAGTTAGGGTACTTCCAGATGTGCTATGACCGTGAAACTTTGCAGGCATGTTAGGGACTCTATTAGATTGGCTTGAAAATATAGTCCCTCCCCCAATCCGATCATCGTTGGAGGAAGATACAGTTGTCAATGAGTGGTATAACCATTTCAGATTTACTAGATCAAGCCCATTTTCTGATGAAATGAATATCGGGAGAGAGATCCAGCCTTGAAAACTCCAAACCGTATCTGACAAACATGCTAACTGTTCTTACAAGTGCCATATGAGCTTTCAGCTCTTGTTCTTAAATGCGCGCACAGTTTTCAAATATTCTTCGTCGAACCTCCGTCCCAAAGCAGTCTGAACAGAGTTGATAGGCACTAACAAGAAAATCTTTAATTCCACGTGGCAAATAGAGGTATTTTCAAAAAGCGAGTTTTATGAACCATTTTATCGTGAAAATATCCTTCCCACTAAGAGTGATTCAATCCCACATGACAGTTGCATTGCACACAGTTGAAGAGAAGATGCAACCGTAGTGTCGGAATCATGGCAATACACACAAACATAGTAGTAGTAGTAGTAGTAGTTTTTTTTTTTTTTAGTAGTAGTAGTATTTAATTACAACAAACATAGATAAAAAATCACTTAAAAATCACACACAAAAATCTTTAGAATAAAGATAGGTGCCCAGAGAACGCGAATTCACGTTCTCGCTAGAATTAAACTCGCCTCGAATTCAACTCGCCTCGCTAGGCAAAAATTCCGCGCCGCGCCGTTTCAACTCCAAGTCGAATTATTTTCGCGTCGCCTCAGTTCGCGCTGAGGAAATTCAGGAAATCAACAATCAACCTAGCCAAAGTAGAGTATATAACTAGACATAGAGTATATAACCATAAAGTTGACTTTTCCCCCTATTTTGATTCTAGTTCTTCGTATCGTATCCACGTAAACGATAGTCTTGGCGAATTCTGTATTCGCTGCCAGTTTGGTCTACGAAACGAATTCGCTGAGCGGCGCGAAAGAACAAAATTCGTTGGCGGATTTGTTAGCGTTCTGTGGACATCTATCTTAAAGGACCAAAGCGAGGTTACTTGCTGTGGACATCTGTCTTAAAGGACCAAAGCGAGATTACCTGAAACCCTCTCAGCAGTCTCCTGTGAGTTTCTCTTTTTTTTCGTCTTTCATTTATACTCCATCGTTAACATTCTACGTTCAAGGAGTAATATCATAAGCATTCTAGCACTTGCAACGTCTACAACCTCCCCACCCGAGACCCAAGATGAAGCCACGACTCGATCCGACCGTTTGGTCATCTAGCGGTGCGGGTCGGAAGCGCCCGATATGGGGAGGACGAGGGGGAGGATGGAATCATAGTTTGACTTTGGATTCAACAAAATGTTTTTATTGTAGGAGACATATGGAAAATGTGTAGAACAAGTGCTCGAGCGCTCAGACGTGGAGTGTAAAAGTAAAATGTTTATCACATTTATATACAAACAGCTTTAGAACCAAGACATTTCTCTTCCCCAATAACCAAACAAGTATTGAAATAACCTTGTATTTACCCCCCTTTAAAAACTTTAAATGTAAACAAACCGCCAGTATAAATCCAAAGAAATGTTGAAGATCTTGTACGAATAGTATTTTAGAGAAAAAACTGGTTTCAAATAAAATCATCAATCTTAATAAAAATAGACTGCACTAAATAAGAAAAATTTATACCCAAAACAAGAAGCTGGCATTTATGCGGAGATAAAAGCAATCCGTGGGTTTTAAAATCTTGGCAAACATAATCAACATTAATTTGAAGGGATTTCAAAGACCGGCTTATTAAAAGAATATCATCAGCATAAGCAACCCATGACAGGAACGATCTAGAATTAAAAAGAAAACATGCAGCTAAAGTAATATTGAAAATCGTCGGTGACAGAATTCCACCTTACCTCAGACCCATATTTAAAACAACATTACAATCAGAAAATTCTCCTTTCCATGCAACTCCGATACGACAAGAAGAAAACCAATTCCGCAAAACCCAAATAATTGAAGGGGGAACACCATTACGCAAGAGAGATGTTAAAGCCCACGAATGAATAATAGTATCATATGTTGACGCTATATCTAATGCTAAAACAAAAACTCTATTCAAAAAATTGGAAAATCTTAAAATATGAGCTAGGACAATACGCCCAACATCAATATTTAAATTATACGCCACTCGATCTTCTCGAAGGTCCTAGTAATCTTTTGACCAGCGACAGGAGATCAACGAATAGTTAATTTGCAATGGCGGATTGGCGTTCACGAGTGAATTGTGTTCAAGTAATTTGTCAAAACGTTGGCTACCGTGTGGATTTTGGGGAAAACAAAGGTAACAGTGTGGTCCTAAAAATCCGATCCATCGAGAATGATGGTGTCTCCCATCTTCTCGGCCCCCATGAATCAAAGATTTTAAGATTGACAACCATTATTCAACTTCAGAAAAGCATAATTCCAAAGTCTCGTTTCTACATTAAAATGACTGCCGACCCCCGCCAAGATCGAAAGGAGAAAGATGTTGAATTAGTTAATTTAGAAGAGAAAGCTAATTGAAGATCTGTGAATGTACGAAGTGGAGAACAACTACTGAATTTGTATGCAAAAATTAAGTATCGCAGTTGCAAAACCCGCGCAACTGCAGGAAGAACACCTGAGAAATGGGGCTTAACACTAATAACTTAAAACGGAATGTCATCTGGCAGCTGCTTATACATTCTCGAAACTCTGCGATATTTGCAAACCGGCTTATTATCCTTCATAAATATATGGAGCAGAACAAAGCTAAAAGTTTATTCGTCGGAGTAAATGGTTCGAAAAGTTAAGTTACGATAGAATAAAAGGAAATCTAATCTCAAGTCCTCATAGCTCTTCTTGAAATGAGTGGAGATGAGAAAATAGGAGCCGCACCATACCAATTAAATCGAGTGGTGAGGAATCAACTTAGCGGCTCCTTCTAAACTTCTAGGCAAGAGGGGAGACTAAATCACTGTAGTAGCCAACTTCAGAGGCGTTACTAGCCAAAATGTTGTTATTTTTTGGGGGGGGAGACAAGGTATTTACCGATTGGCTTGTTGTTTTTATTTAAAATTCTTTTTATTTAAAAATGTTTTAAGAAAAAATCGACTGTTTTTACGAAAATACCTTTTCGTTAAAACGTTTTTTTTTGTTTTTTTTTACCGAATGGCGGACAACATTTGGGGAGGGGGCGTCCCCCCCCCCCATACATGACGCCCCTGGCAAAATTATATATGCCTAAAAGAAACCGAACTAGTATTCACCACGCTAATCATCTGAGAAAAACATGTCCAGGTATACCTCTATGAGCCATATCTCTTTTGACGATACTGACCGAAACTTCCTGCTTTACTTCTGCCAAATTTCCGGATTTGACCGAATTCCGAGCGAACTACTTGTCAAACAAAAAAAGAACAATTCAGAAACGAATTAAGCAATATCTACTTATCCCTATAAAGAACATCTAATAAGTTCAAATAAAACTTTAATTTATAAAATTTCCGATTTCAACCGGATTCGGGACGAATTATATGTCCGGGTAAAAATAGATTAGACTCATACACAGACTCAGCGTCTTTTCATAGCCCTAAATCTGTCATCTGATCAACTTCAAATAAAACTTTCACTTTTAACAAATTTTCCGGTTTGGCCAGATTCCGGGCGAACCAGTTGTCCCAAGAGAAAATAGTTTTCATCATCGTATTCAGCATGTCTTCTTACCCCATCTAATCAACTTCAAATAAGACTTTTAATTCTAACACAAATGGCTTTCACACGATGTTCAGCATGTCTTCTTACCTCATAATCAACCTTCTTATTATCTGTTTAAAAAATTTTTTTGCCCCTTAATTTGAACCCCCTCCCCCATCCCTAAATGTAGGGCTACAGAGCCCATCTACCAATTCGACATTACCCTTGACCCAAAGAATCCTTACACCAAGTTTCATCAAAGTATCTCATTCCCTTCGAGAGTTATCGTGCTTAATCAGTCTTAAATTTAACCTCACCCACCCCCAAATATAGGGCTAAAGAGCCCATCTACGAACTCGATCTTACCCTTGACCCAAACAATCCTCATACCAAGTTTCATCAAAATATCTCATTCCCTTCGAGAGTTATCGTGCTTACGGACGGACGGATAGACGGACGGACGGACGGACAACTTTTGCGATGTCACAGGTATCCCTCCAATTACGTTTTGGGATCTCAAAAACAACAGTTAGCCAGGAAACTGTCTCCAGTTTGGCATAAGTGAACGAAGGTTGTACACTCCCCACAATACAAAGTTGTACCCTTCATTGGAGCATTATGTATGTTATTTTGTTGAATGGGTGATGCAAATAAAATAAACGGAAACTGATACTTCTGATCCAAGAAATACCGGTTACGACGTGTCGACACTTGATTATATTTGATGGTGCAAAACGTATATGTCAGCTGAATTTTATTGGAGCTATATTTCGGGAAACACCTGTTTCCCACAAGTTCATTTTTTCCAACTTCAGCGGTTTTGAGCCTGAAGGCCCTTGCCAAGAAGGGCCGAAATATAGCTACAATAAAATTCAGCTGACGTATCCGTTTTGCACCATCAAATATGATTCTCAGTCAGCTTGGGCTGAAGGAATATTTATCGACACTTGATTGACTGATCCTTTAGCAGGTGGCTGACTTTAAGAGGGGAATCAGTGATCTCATGGCACTTGCAAACCTAAATGCCATACACCGATCGTAATGTCTATCGGTCTTGCCCTTTTTTGTTTTTGCTAGTTTTAATGAGCTTTAATTTGTTTCTGGGCAAGTTTAATCTGTCGGCGAAGGAAAGGAAACTTACCGCATACACGAACTTTCGTGCGCAGGTATCTTAGAGCGTGTTCCACCCTACTTACCGTAGTAACTACGCCTGAAGTCACGAATTCTGGCTTTTTTCCGTCAAGGCTGGAACGATTTTTCTATTCTAGCAGGATACCATGCCACGGGTGAATCCTACCAGTTAAGTTACAGAGATGCGTAGTTACTACGCTCCCGAGCGTGGTAAGCACATAGTAACTATTAGTTACTATTCCGAGAAGGCTGGAACGGTCAGCGTAGTAACTTTTCGTGGGGATGGAACGGAAATAGTAACTATTGTTAGGAGGGTGGAACACGCTCTTAGTATCATACGAGCAAAATGTTTGACCAAGTCCGGTTGGATTACCGATTCCGTGAGAGAACAGTTGTGAGAAAAGATTCATCAAGGGGAGATGCTAAGTTTCATCTAAACTGTGTTTGCAACTCCATCGTACTGATTAATGATCTCGCCGGATTCCAGTGACGAAATCATGCACAATAAGCATGTCTTCCACACTTAAATCTACATTTCAAGCAACTTATCAAGAAGTTCTGTTGGTATTCCCCGTTTCCGATTTTCCGGATGCCGGCCAAACTATCCATCCGAGGCGAAAAATATTTGCCTACTGCTATTCCAACCATCTAGTCGGTTCTAAATAACAAGATCACGGTGCCAATTTGGCAGAGATCAGTCTCGACGGCCAAATGGCAAGTTCCAATCTATCCGATGTGAAAACAGCTATGTCTACAGTATTTAGAAAATCTGTGCGATTCAAGTAAATCCATCGGCACGGAGAATCGCGTGCAGGTTCCAACACGAAGCGATAGCTTGGCCGTCAGCAGTTTCGCAACATCTGACGGAAATATCTGCAACTTCAAGAGATAAAAGACAACTCGCTATCTGTCAATGCTACAAAATTGTTATATTAGCCTATGAGGATTACGTTTAGTAAAGAATAAATTAGTTCAATGTCGAGAGACCCGCAAGATGGAGTAATAAACAAAAGAAACAATAGAGTAAACGTAATTCACCAGACTTAAATAAACATGAGCTACGAGCTCATATGGCACTTATTACGAGTAGGTGATGCAAGAAAGTAGATGAGAAAATCACCAAAGTTTCCCCTTGAACCCCCTTGGTTCGGACCTAGAAATAGGATATATAGTTTCAATCGAGTCTGAGTATTTCCGGCATTGACTCGGATCATCTTACTTTTCATATTACTTTTATGAAGTGCAAGAAAGTACTTACCGCATACACGAGCTTTCGTGGGCAGGTCTCTTAGAGCGTGTTCCACCCTACTTACCGTAGTTACTACGCATGAAGTCACGAATTCTGGCTTTTTTCCGTCAAGGCTGGAACGAGGCTGGAACGGGCTGGAACGCAAGGCTGGAACGAGCTGGAACGCAAGGCTGGAAAAATTTCTGGGGCAAGATATTTTTACCGAGTGGCTGGTAATTTTTAACTACTGGTTTTTCGAAAAAAATATATTGTTTTACGAAAAATGTATGCCGACCAGTTTCTTTTTACCGACTGGCCGACCGCTTCGGGTATGTGGTGACCCAGCCCATGCGTGACGCCTCTGAATGCAAGCCCTAGCTGAAATTCATGAAATAATATTGATTGCAGAACAGCTAGCCTACTGCTGTAAAATCTATTCCTGTGCCAAACAATATTGTTCAAAAAGAAGCGAAGGCATTGCAAGTAATATTGTGATTCAGGTCTATAACAAAATTATCAATAATCTCTGTAACGCAGCTTGATAAAGCACGGATATGCGGGATGTATCACATGAAGCTCAGATGGTAGTTTTTGTGATGATAGAAAATATTCTGTTTTGCGAAAACCTCCAGTACCGAGGACAGCATGCAAAAAGCTAGTCGTGTGCCGGTTATTTATCAGTTTGCAGTGACAGGGTAGAACTTATGAATAGATTCAAATTCCTTTCAGTGGAAACGGGATGTCAAGCTTCGGTAAAAATGTGATGAATGTAAAAAAATGTGTCGTTAATGACATCGAGCTAAGATTTGAGAAAATTTTCGCTACAACGCAGCCTCAAATGAACATTGATTTTGTATCTACACGTGTACGTCTTTTCATTTATGACAGAAAAATCGCTTTTTTCACGTTCTGAGAATGGGGGTACACAACCTTGTTAACCTTGTTTAGGGGTACACGGCGCGGAAAAGGTTGGGAACCACTGCTCTAGAACATGTCTAGGGATTATGCTTGTTCTTCCCGGTAAATTTCATCCCCATCCCTCGACTCGAAGCGCTTCAGGGTATTTCCGGTGCCCCCTCCAACTCTTCCCCCAAGTACCGGATCCTCTGACTTGACATGAAAAAATCTGAAACGACAGCTCTTTCCACTTGCCAAGTTTCATTCAAATCTGATAACCCGTTCAAAAGTTATGCATGTCACAAGATTCCGGATTTCCCATCCCTTCAGTCCCACGATGGTCGGATCGGAGAAACGACTATTCTCAAGGCAGTCTGTTCGGGTCCCTGATTTGTCTACCAAGTTTCATCGTCTTAGTACCAAACCTGCGGGATCACCGAATTCCCCCCTCCCCCCAACTCCCCCACAGTGCCCGAATTCGTCCCTGTTAAGTCAACAATGTTCTGTTTCGTCCCGATACATCCACTCTAAGCGTTTCCCAAGAATTCCGGTTCCCCCTAGAACTCTCTGAAAGTCACCGGATACGGTTCGGATTTGAAGTGGTTCGTTCGAGACACGAGATCGATCACCGAATGAGAATAGTCGTTTGACAATCTGAACATCGTGGGGGAGAGGGAGTGGAGGGATGGAGAATCCGGAATCTAGTGGCATTCGTAACGTTTGAATGGGCGATTGGATTTGAATGAAACTTGGCAAGTGAAAAGAGCTATTGTCTCAGATGTTCCATGTCAAGTCCGGACCGGATCCGATACTAAGGGGGGGGGGGGAGGGGGCACCGGAGTTTTTGTGAAACGCTTAGCGTCGAGGGATCGGATTGGAATTTGGTGGGAAGAACAAGCATAAGCCTTAGATACGTTCTTGACGGAACCAGATCAGATCGGGGCTCTTTGGGGGGAGTTTAGGGATTTCCCGGAATTCCGGTAATCGAGTGGTCATGAGTCAAATTGAAAGTCTTGTGTAAATAGTTGTTGAGGTTATGATTTTCTTGTTGTTGCGTTGTTTCCTTGGTCCATTGAGCTTTTACGGAAATAAATCTTTGACCTGTCTCATCTTATCCTCTAAACACAGTCTGCAATGTTGCTTTTAACGCAAAACTAATACTTAAGAGGTAGCCTTGGAAACACTCTATAACATCAGTTAATCAAAGCCGAAGTAATGTCTGATGAAACTAGACATGCTTGTGATACTGTTATCAAGGCCAGTTCGGCGAACCATCCCCCCCCTCCAAAGACCTGACGGGTCAACCTCAACCACTCCACTTGAAATTGCTGAGTCCTTGAACGAGCAATTTGCCTCTGTGTACACCAATGACTCGAACGACAGGGACCTACCAGAAATGACAAGATATACCGTCACCATACCCATGGAAAGGATTGTTGTTTCTGAGTCAGATGTCGAAAAACGTCTCGCTGCCCTGGACCCCAACAAATCTAGAGGACCAGATGGGATACACCCAAGGACTGTGAAAGAGACCAGCTCTGTTCTAGCTCCAGTACTGACAAGGATATTTCAACTATCGCTTGATCATGGATCCATACCTGGAGACTGGAAAACTGCCACCATCACGCCCATCTACAAGAAGGGTAATAAGGACTCCCCAGAAAACTACCGTCCAATCAGCTTGACATCTGTCATATCCAAAGTCATTGAAGGCATAGTTAATAAAGAAATTACCCAGCACCTGGCAGCAAACAACATCATCCACCAAAGCCAACATGGATTCGTCCGAGGAAAGTCTGTGGACACTAACCTAATAGAGTCCTACGAGATCGTCACCAATCTTCTGGAGCAAGCCACACCAGTTGACGTAGCACTCCTTGACCAGGCCAAAGCATTCGACAAAGTCAGTCACCGAAGATTGCGCATCAAGGTCGACGCATGCTTTATTCATCCTCAAGTAGCAGACTGGGTGCAGAACTTCCTGACTGGACGCAAGCAACGAGTTCGAGTCTTCGGGATAGCAGGTGAGGAGGTCTTGTCATTGGAAGCCGCAGTACTTAGTGGAGTCCCGCAAGGGACAGTACTAGGACCAACCCTCTTTAACATATACATCAACGACGCCCATCAGCTTCTGAAGAACCCCATGCCACAATACGCAGATGACTCGAAGCTAATTGCCAATGCCTTCACGAACACCCTTCAAGAAGATCTCAACGCTTTAACTGACTGGTCAAGTGAATGGAAACTAGAGTTCAACCCAGATAAATGTCGTATACTTCACTTTGGACACAACAACCCAAAGCGGCAGTACCAGATGAGACGACATGGATCGAGCACCCCAGTCCCGATCCCATCCACCTCAGAAGAAAGGGACCTCGGAGTTATTGTGGACGACAAACTAAAATTCCACACTCACACCAAAAAGGTAGTGGCTAGCGCCAATCAGACCCTAGGGATGATAAAACGATCAATCGCATCGCGCAAACCAACTGTCATGCTGAAGCTCTACAAAGCTTTGGTCAGGCCCAAGCTGGAGTGCGGCAACGCCCTCGCCTCACCCTATTACAAACAAGACAAGAAACTAATCGAAGGTGTCCAGAGGCGAGCAACAAAATCCATCCAAGGCCTTAGAGCACTACCTTATGAACAACGACTGCAGAAACTGAAGATCCCGACACTTACTTACCGGCGGAAGAGAGGGGACATGCTACTAGTCTACAGAATCCTCAACTCTAATTGTCTCCCCTCCCTCTTCGCCCCCGACAACCACTCACGGACCAGGGGCCACTCCCGGAAACTGTCCAGAAGGTGCAATACCTCTCGTGTTCGCCAGCACTTCTTCAGTAACCGAGCTGTTCCTCTTTGGAACAGCTTGTCTGAACCAACTGTCACCAGCGAAACACCCGAAGGTTTCAAAAAGCGACTTGACGAGGACTGGCGCGGGCAACCCTGGAAAAAGGACTGGTGCGCCCCGGAAGCAGCAACCAGATCATAGCACCATCGTCATCCGCAAGCTACTCATCGGGATACAACATCCTTATTGCTTGCAAGTGCAATTTAAGGTAATTTAAGGTAAATGTCTGACAGTGTGTCCCCACACTTCACAAAAATTGCCGAGTCCATCAAGTTTGTCCTAGTAGAGTGCTGTAAAACCGAATCTGGAACCCAGACTCAAGACTCGTAGTGTATGCCAGGTTTTAATCGCTTTTCTTGCCGCCGATCCGAACAACAGCGAGAAGTTGAATGCCCTAGGTTTTTTTTACAGTTATTCTTTCTAAGTGAAGTTCAATGTTTCTGCCAATCGGAATGGCGTTGTCAGAATGGGCAAGGGAACCAAACAAAGCCGTATCCAGAGGGGGGGGATTGTTAAGGGGTTCACACCCCCCCCCCCAAAAAAAATAAATAAACAAACAAACAAAAAAACGAAAAACACACAAAATAATCATTTTTTATAGGCTTTCTACCATGATCTATGTCTTTTTGTCCGATCCGCGAGCAAACCCCCCCCACTCCGAAATCAGTTCCTGGATACGGGCCTGGAGCCAAAGCGGGAGAATTCAGCCTAAATTTTTTTAGGTATGTTTTATCTCTTTTTTATTATCTAGAATGTTCGCCAGATTGCGCTGTAAGAATAGGTAGTTCCCAATAGACATCCCTATCGTCTGGTATTGGTTTTCCCTCAATTTTAAATAATAAAAATCTATCAACCATCCAATTGAAGAATTAAGCTAGCACTCCAACAGAGAAAAATAACACTAGGGAGTAACGCCAAGACCTATACTTTCCGTAGTATGTAAACGGGCCATGATCGCAGTGCCGCCCACTACGCTTGCCGCATTTAAAGCGAGACAAACTTGCGGGCTTAGAAATTTCTCGTAAAGCAAAGGTGCGGTCTGCGCACACTAAGGAAATAATGGAGACTGTATCATTTTTTTGCTTTTTTGCAGAATATGAAGTTATCGGAGCTAGCGCTGGTGAACGACTGAATGAGTTTCATTAGGGACGTTCTCCATCGCTAGTGGTGCTAGTATCGCTGATATTCGTGTGTGTGTCAATTTTGTCAAGTCTTGGCGGTACTCCCTAGCAGAGCAAAATAACACTAGGCAGTAGCGCAACGACTTGAAAGAAGTGACAAACACTCGAAGAGCAGCGACACTAACACCACTAGCGATAGTGAACGGCCCTACTGAAATAATCGGTCGTGCACCAGCGCTGGCTCCAATAACTTCATATTCTGAAGACAGCAAACAAAAGATACAACCTCCCTGTTCCCTCGATGTGTGCACACCGCATCTTAGCTTTACTAGGAATTTCTAAACCCGCAAGTTCGTTTGGCTTTAGATGCCTAAAGCGCAGTGGGTGGCGCTATGAGTATGGCCCGTCTACGTAAGTAAGGAAAGTATAGGTCTTTACGCTACTCCCCAGTGTTATTTTGCTCTGTACTCCAAATCTTAGCATTCGACTGCCTCAAGAAATAAGATGTGTTTTTTGCCACTGAAAGGCTAACGTCAGCTTGGTCACAAGATGTATTCATTCATGTTAGATGGCGCTAAACAGATTTGTCAGCTGAGGTTTATTCCAGCAACTATGCTTACTGTGGGTTCGTTCTTCTACAGAAGCTGCAGCCTGAATGTAGCTATAGCCTGACGAGGGCATTTTCCATTGACTATGGTTCGCAGTCAGCTTGGGCCGGGCCGAAAAATTATTTAAGTACATATTCCTCACGAATTCAGTATTCAGTCAGATTCACGAAGGACAAGAAGTCGAATTCAAGGACCTGTACATCCGACGCCTTAAGGATCAACGAAAAAGAGGAACGGAACGGCACGACATAGTGTAGGAGACACGAGCCCTAAAAAGAGGAACAAAAACTAAAATTCAAGCTTCAAGGGGGAACAGGAACAATGTTCTAACGTGCCTTCTTTTAGACCCTGGAGTTACGAACTCGCACTTACTTGTCTACTTCTACTTGCTCTATCTCTTTTTGGGATGCCAAAACGTAAGCGGCGTGATACCTATGACTTCACAAAAGTTGTCCGTTTGTCAGCACGACAACTCTCGAAGGGAATGAGAAAGGGGTGTGAGGATTCATTGGGTCAATGGAAGGGTCGAGTTCGAAGATGGACCCCACAGCTTCATATTTAGAGGAGGGCAAGGGGTTTCAATTAAGGGGCGAACAAATTTTATTTAAAGCTAACGAAATATTCAATTAAGGGTGTAAGAAGACATGCTGAGCACGAATATGAAAACCATTTTCTCGCCGGACAAGTAGTTCGCCCGGAATCCGGCCAAAACCAGAAAGCTTGTTAAAAGTAAAAGTTTTATTTGAAGTTGATTAGAGGTTCGATTTAAGGATAGGAAGACATGCTGAATCCGAATATGAAAATTATTTTCTCGCCCGACAAGTAGATCGACCGGAATCTGGCGAAACGGAAAATTTGTTAAAAGTAAAAGTTTATATGAATTGCATTAGGTGTCCGATTTACGGGTAAGAAGACATGCTGAATTTGCGTATGGCAATCATCTTCTACCTGGACACATAGTTCACCACGAATCCGGCTGAAATGGAAAAATTTGTTCAAAGTTGAAATTTTATCTGAAGTTGATTAGAGGTTCGACGCAAGGTTAAGGAAATAAGCTGAATCCGTCTTTGAACTTCACTTTTTTGGACAAGTCGTTCGCCCGGAATCCGGCTGAAACCGGAAATTTGGCAGAAGTAAGGCAGGAACTTTCGTCCAAGTAGATTTGACGCAGACTATAGGAGAAAAACACAGGCTGAATCCATATTTGAAATTGGTCTTCTCAAATGATTACCATTTGCCTTAATATGTTTCTAAGCTTTATTAGAAAAGTACTCAAGGAGTCTGACGAAGACTGGATCTCTACAAGACCCAGTTGTCTGGATCAAATATTGAATTTTCGGGATCCCATCGAAACCTTTGTTCTTGTTACTACTCTTGCCTCCTGTGCCATGCCGTTGCCGTGCCGTGCCTATTTTTTGTCTTTATTTGATCCCGACGTGTTATTTTCTTGGCGACTAGGACAACTGCTGCGAGTAGTTAACCGAGCTATTCTGATTCAGATTGAATCAACCAACAAATAATTCGCCCTTACAAAACGCACGTAAAGTGCCCCTATATAAACTGGAAAATACATAAAGAGAAACAAACCAAACTATAAAATAACTAGTCGTCTATATTTATGGGAGCACGTTTAAGGTTTAATTCGTCAGTAGTTCTGAATAATACACCCTAAAAAAGAAAATTTTACTAGCCCTGGGGGGAGTGGGAGGGCGGGGGGAGCAAAGATCAATTTTGAGCCCCAATCTCAAGCCTTATTACACAAAATACAAATTTACTACGTTTCCTGGGTAACGTGAAGTGTTGCGGAAACCTTTGTTGACTTCGCCGACTAAAGTGTTGCGAGAGCAACACTTTCAAAATCAAAACACGTTTTAATTTTTTTTTTTTTTGTTTTCCTACTACTCCGATTTCAGCTTATTACTAGGAAGTGGTAAGGGTCTCATCTCTGCGCTTTTTATGGAAAGTGTGGACCCTTAGGCCGGATTGATGGATTTGACATTACATTTTGGAAAGCTTCGTAGAACTCTTGCCTGGGGCAAAAAAGGATGGTTTTTGCTTGTCCTTGAGCCAGAGACTACGGTGTGCGAAGAAAAGTGGAGTTGTGTAGCCTATGGCAGAGAGGACTATCTGAAGTCATGCAGCCAAGCTTTCGTTTCATCAAACCATGCTTCTGCTTTCGAGTGGATAGCTCCGTTCTAGCAGGCATGCAGACAGACTCCAGTTTCAAATTGAAGATGCACCAAAATCTGTCAGTGATAAATACGTGCGGCAGTTCCTCGGCCCCATAGCCAATATATTATCTTCTTTGAGTGATAAATAGAAAAATTTACAGGATCAAAAAGTTGCAGTTTCCCACGGGTCCGAACGTGCTGACATCTATTGGTTCTACCCATTTCCGTTCGTGCTTTCTGCTAAGTTTATCCTTCCATTGGGATTGAGGAAGAGAAATGAAATAAAATTTACCTCTTGGCCTTTAAAAGTTCTCTCATTGCTAAAGAAATTACAGCTCATTCCTTTCTAAGTGGGGTATTAGGAAGTTGGTTTACGGCAAAAAAGGCAACTTTTGAACTAACAGAGCTAGAATTTTTTTTTCAACGGCCGCCGATAGACCTTGATTAGCTGATCAAAGCATATATCATTTGTTTTTTCGTAAAAAAAAGGAGATATGACAGTTTGAAAGTTTAGAGGGGTTTACAAATTCAGTAGTAAGGAACACACTGAAACCAAAAATAGGCCCATCCGAACTGTGAGACATGGGGATCGACTAAAAGCAGGAAAGGAAAGGCAAGAGAAAAGCAGGAAAGAATACTAAAACCAGGAAGGGCAAACTAAGACGAGGAAAGAATTACCAGGAATCAAGGATTCGAAACACTGGCAAGCCTTTCCTCTGTTTAGTATCCCGTGAGGGGTCGGAAACTTACATTTGTAACAGTTCACCTTTTCCTCCTTTTAGTATTCGAAAAAACTGGCACGCTGTGCCGTGCTTTTCCTCAGTTTAGTTTCTCGTGAGGGGTCGGCAACTTACATTTGTAAAAGTTCACCTTTTCCTCCTTTTAGTACCTTGTCGGTAGGCGATCATGAGTCAGGCGAGGGGTCGGCAACTAAAATATTTCAAGTAAACCATTTCTTTCCTGGTTTTAGCAGCTTGTCACGGAGAGTACCAAAACGAGGAAAGAAATTAGGAATTCTAAATAACTGGCAAGCCTTTCCTCTGTTTAGTATCCCGTGAGGGGTCAGCAACGAACATTTGTAAAAGTTCGCCTTTTAGTATTAGAAAAAAATGGCAAGCTGTGCCGTGCTTTTCCTCTGTTTAGTATCTCGTGAGGTGTGGGCAACTTAGGCTTGTAAAAGTTCACCTTTTCCTCCTTTTAGTCCCTCACGGGATACTAGGAAAGGCTTGCCAGGTTTTTTCGAATACTAAAAGGAGGAAAACTTTAAAAAATGGAAGTTGCCGACCCCTCACGGGATACTAAACAAAGGAAAGGCTTGCCAGTTTTTTTCGAATACTAAAAGGAGGAAAAGGTGAACTTTAACAAATGGAAGTTGCCGACCCCTCACGGGATACTAAACAAAGGAAAGGCTTGCCAGTTTTTTCGAATGCTAAAAGGAGGAAAAGGTGAACTTTAACAAATGGAAGTTGCCGACCCCTCACGGGATACTAAACAAAGGAAAGGCTTGCCAGTTTTTCGAATCCCCGATTCCTGGTAATTCTTTCCTCGTTTTAGTTTGCCCTTCCTGGTTTTAGTATTCTTTCCTGTTTTTCTCTTGCCTTTCCTTTCCTGCTTTTAGTCGATCCCGTGAGACATGTGGGGGATTTGTAAGCAACAATCGGCTGTTAGACCATAACCATCTTATGCGATGAGGGGCTAGCAACTTTTGCTAGTTGGTGCACCTGTTAATCCTATTATTTTTTTTCGGTGAATTGATCGCAAGGGACAGTTTGGTACAATGCCTATCACCTTGAGATAGACTTGTAAGTAAGAATCGGTTGCTAGAAGTGGTTCATGAGGGGCTAGAAACTTGTACAAATTATTAAAAATTCTAGTGTATCTATAATCTGAGCTCAGAAATTTTTTCTGAATGGTCTATCACTGTAACTTAGAATCAGTCGTTATAACGGATCGCAATAATTAGTAGAGTGACATCTATGGTATTTTGATCCTGAAAAGTTATGGATAGCTTTAAATACCAACTAGGTTATATAAAAAAATGGTCGAAGCTTTCATTCGTCAAGATGTACGATTGGAAAGGATAAAGTTCAACCGTCTGCAAAGTCAGTTTAGTCCCTTTTTTCGACATTAGTTGCGTTTTTTGTCACTGTTCTGTTCGCTGTTTTCTCTCTGTTTTATATTTTTCCCGTTTTTGTCAAAACACGGAACACGCTGTTTCTCATTTTCCCATTTTTGTACGCTGTTCCCTGTTCCGTCTTCTCTGTTCCGCTGTCTGTTTTGCAAAACACGGAACTTGCTCTCCTAGCATGTTTTATCACTGTTCAGATAGAAAATTGTAGAGGGATTCACAGATCGAAAAGAAAGAATTGCAGAAGCCTGGAGGATAAAGCTGGATCCTAAAATATGGTCGTTTTGGAATACAATTTGCAATTTAACAGATTTTCCGTTTAAGACATGCTTAGGATCCTAAATTTGTGTTTTCGTCAGAACAGCGACAAAACACGGAACAGCGTAAGCAAAACGCCGTTTTTTACCCAAACCAGACAACTGCGAACATAGAACACGGAACAGGAACCAGAGACAAAAAACGCATTTTGTTGTTGTTGTTCGTTCAACGCTGAGGGATAGCCTTTGATCATGTTTTATTTTCGAGAGGGTGACAACTTCAGCATAGGGTGCACACTCAAACAAAAAATAGGAGGAGTCCAATGCTGAGACATGTAAGGGACTTATAAGTAACAATTGGCTGTTAGACCATGATCATCTTCGGCGACGAGGGGTTTCCAACTTTTCCTAGATTGTGTACCCACTTTGTTTCCGAGGTTTTTTTATGATTAAAAAAGTTTGGTTCAATGTCTATCACGGAGAGAGGACTCGTAAGTAAGAATCGGTTGCTAAAGCATTGTCGTTTTTCATGATGTGCTAGAATAGTGTTGAGAGTCTATCGCTGTTCCTAGATTTGTGTTTACGCAACAGGTATAAAATATAATGTAAAACAATGACATAGCTTCGCAATAATTAGTAGTGTCATCTATGGTATTTTGATACTGAAAAGTTACGGATAGTTTATAATACCAACTAGGTTACTAAGACAATGTTCCAAGTTTTCACCAGTTAATCTATGATTTCAAAGGATAAAGTCAACTGGCTGCAAAGTCAATTTAGTCATTACTTCCGATATTGTGTAGTTGTTTTTCTTCAGCGCTGACGGATAGCCGTGTGATAACGGATTACATGGGATTGACTAAAACCAGGAAGGGAAGGGAACGCGAAAAAATCAGGAAGGCATACTAAAACCAGGAAGGGTATACTAAAACGAGGAAGGGCATCCTAAAACCAGGAAGGCTGCTGCTAGAATTCGCAGCACCGTTCCCTTCCTCTATTTAGTATTATTTGAGTGGTCGGCAACCTTTGAAATTCAAAGTTCACCATCCCCTCCTCGTTTTAGTTTCCTGTCATGGGTAGGCATTAAGTTCAGTAAGGAGTCGGCAACTGTAAAATTGTAATTCACCTTTTCATTTCTCGTTCTGACGGTAGGCGACTAACCAGGAAGGGCATACTTCCCTTCCTCAGGATAGTGAAATAAGGAAGGGATGGTGAACTTTGAACTTGAAAAGTTGCCAACCCCTCAAAGAATACTAAATAGAGGAAGGGAACTGTGCTGCGAATCCTGGCGATAGCCTTCCTCGTTTTAGTATGCCCTTCCTGCTTTTCTCGCGTTCCCTTCCCTTCCTGGTTTTAGTCGGTCCCGGATTACATCATCAGTTCAGAAAAAATTGTTCTTGGAACATAACATTTTGTATACCTTGATGGGTTGACAACTTCAGTATTTAACCGATAGCGAAGAAACAAAACCAAAGTGTTGCGAGCTTTTGTCGGCGAAGCCAAACACGTTGCCCAGGCAAAATATATCTAGCTTACATTACGATTTGTACCCGTTGCGTAAATACTTATTTCTAGGTTACAGTGATAGACTATGGAAACGAATTTTCTTACACTCATATTCATAGAGATCGAGTGAAATGTACACCAATTTGCAGAAATTTCTAGCCCCTCATGTGCCCGTGCCCCGTGTAGAAACCGGTTCGTAATTACAAGTCCCTCTCCCCGTGATAGACTTCAAATACATTCGAAACAAATGACAGGTACACCAACTAGCAAAAGTTGCAAACTCCGCGCCACCGAAGATAATTATAGCCTAACAGCCGAGTGTTACTTACAACTCCCCTAAATGTCCTACTGTCAGGAACCAAACTATTCCTACCACCAAACACAACGGAAACAAATAATAGGTACACCAGCTAGCAAAAGTTTCAAACCCCTCATCGCCGAAGACGATTATGGTCTATGACCCGTGGTTGCTTGCAATTCCCCTACATGTGTCACAATTGTGATCGGCCACTGTGTACCTTACTACTGGAGTTGCCAACCCCTCGCTACTGGTGTATCTCATGAAGGATTTTTTGTCCAAAAAACGATTGCATATACTTTATTTCATCAGCTCATGAAGAGCTATCGACTGTCTTTGAAAAAAAAAAATCTATATTAGTTCAAAAGTTGACTTTTTTGCCAACTTTCAGATATCACCACTTAGAGAGGAGCAAAGGATAAGCTCTAATTTGTTTAGCATTGAGGTAACAGGCAATCTGATACCAATTCTCTACCGCAATCCCAAGTGCAAAAAATGGAATGATGGACTTAGCTGAAATCACGAACATAAATGGGTAGAAACAATAGTAGCAGCACTTTCGGACCCGTGGAAAATGACACTTTTTTTGAGGATAAATACTCCGTGGAACATCTGAGACGATAGCTCTTTCCACTCAATCAAATTCTTTCATTCCAATCCGTTCAAAAGTTATCCATGCTACTAGATTCCAGATTCTTCATCGTCATCGTCATCGTCATAGTACTGAACTCGCGGGATCACTGAATTCCACCCCCACCCCCCCCCCCCCCCCACTCCCCAGCTTAGCTGAAATCACGAACATAAATGGGTAGATTGCAATAGTTGGCAGCACTTTCGGATCCGTGGGAAAATGACACTTTTTGGAGGGTAAATATTCCTTGAGCCCAAGCTGACTGCGAATCATATTTGATAGGGAAAAACTGATACGTCAGCTGAATTTTATTGGAGCTATATTTCGGTCCTTCTTGGCAAGGTTTCCCACAAGTTCGTTTTTTCCAACTTGAGCGGTTTTGAGCCTGAAGAGGCTCACAACTTAAACTAAAACTTTTCAACCTTTTAAGTTTAGATCCACTCGTTTGATTCCTAAACGTGCCACACTACTTCAGGTACCCCCCCCCCCCCTCCTCCAACTCCCCCTGCCACGCCCAAGTCTGGTTCGGACACATAAGTGAATCATCTAAAGCATCTTCTCTTAGGGCCTATCAAGTTTCACTTGAATCTGAACATTTTTCGGGAAATTGCTCGAGCGTCTTGCTTGGATTCGGTCCGGACCCTAAAATATGTCATCTAAGGCTTTCCTCTACTTTCCAAGTTTCATTAAAATCACTCCACTCGTGACCCCTCGGCGAGCCACAGAATTTCCGAGATTCTCCCTCCAACTCCCACCTCTGTGGCCGAATAGATTCGGACGCCAAATAACGAATCTGGGACTCATAAACTTGGTCCTATCCAACTTGCATCCCATTCGTTTGGTTTTCGTGCACGTCAACAAGTTTCCTGACCCCCTCCAACTCCCCCAACTATGGCTGCATGTGGTTCGGAACCATGTTTTGCATATCTAGGTCATCAGTTCTTATCAGCCATAAGGTTTCACTCGAATCGGAACACCTGTTTGCAACCTAGAGAAGTCAGTAATTTCCGGATTCCCATTCCCTTAGCTCCCTCAAAAAAGGTCGGATCCAGGAAGGGAAATTTTCTTAGGGCATCGTGTCGGGATCTTAAGTCTATTTTCTCGGGTCAGTAATATCCCAGACAAGTTTTATCGTCCGTGGCACATCTGGAATTGTCATAACTCGCGATCACTGGAATTTCGGGAAACCTCCTTCAACTCCCCCCAAAGAGCCCCGGTTAGATCTGAGTCTGTCAAAAATGTGTCTACAGGGCTTAGGCTTGTTTTTCCTACCAAATTTTATCCTGATCCCTCGACTCTGTTTCACGAGATTTCTGGTGGCCCCCTCCAACTCCCCCCACAAGTAGCGGATCCTATCCGGACTTAACGTGGAACATCTGAGACGATAGCTCTTTCCACTTGCCACGTTTCATTCAAATCCGTTCACCCGTTCAAAAGTTATTCATGCCACTAGATTTCTCCCTCCACGCCCCTCACGATGGTCGGATCGGGGAAACAGTCTGTTCAGGATTTAATCGTCATAGTACCGAAATCGCGGGATCACCGGATTCCACCCCCCCCCCCCCAACTCCCCCCACTGTTCTCGAATCCGGTCCAGTTATGTCAACGGCGTATCTAGACTTGAGCAAGTTCTTCCCACCAAGTTTCGCCCCAATGTCTCCACTCTAATCGTTTCCTAAGATTTCCGGTTTCCCCCTCCAGCTCACCCAAAGTCACCAAATCCGGTCCAGATTTTAAGTGGATCGTCTGAGGCTCGAGGTCTCTACAAATATCCAGTTTCATTGCTATCCGATCACCTGTTCGAAAGTTATAAATTCCTCAAGATTCCCGATTCCCCCTCCCTCCACTCCCCCCACGATGCTCGGATCGGGGAAGTGACTATTTCCACTTAAATCATCCAAGGTCCTTGATACGCCTGCCAAGTTTCTTTGTCCAAGCACATCAGGAAGTAAGAACTAGCGGGATCACCGGAATCCCCCCCCCTCAAACCCCCACAGTGTCCGAATCCAGTCCGGATATGTCAACGATGTATCTAGGACTTGTGCTTTTTCTTCCCACCAAGTTTTATCCCAATCCCTGCACTCTAAGGGTTTTCCAAGATTTCCGGTCCCCCCCCCCCTCCAGCTCCCCCCAAAAGTAGCCGGATCCGGTCCGGATTTTAAGCGGGTCGTCTAAAACGCAGGATCTTTCCAAATATCAAGTTTCATTAAGATCCGATCACCCGTTCAAAATTTATAAATACCTCTAGATTCCGGATTCCCCCTCTCTCAGCTCCCCCACGATGCTCAGATCGGTGAAGTGACTATTTCCAACTCAATCTTTTGGGGTCCCTGACATGCCTCCCAAGCTTCATCGTTCTAACTTATGTGGAAGTGCCCGAACTAGCAAAACGTGGACAGACCAACCGAAAGACCGACGGACGGACAGAAATTGCGATCGCTATATCGCAATTTCTATAATAGTTTACATAATAGTTTTTGTTCTCCCTCTGTCTGGAACCTTTCCGGAATGTTCGGTATTCTGAGGCAAAAAGATTTAAAATGTATCAGGACTTATTATTTCAAATATTGTAAAATTCTCTTGTACCTTCCTCGACGTTATAGGAATTCCCGATAAGTGCAACTTTTTTGCCCTTTGACCCTTGTGCAAAGTCATCTTCAATTGCCCAGGACCTTCACGTTTCTGCCCTTGGCCATTTCTCCGCATTCCATCTAGGAAGAAGATTTTTAGACCCGATTAGTCCCTTTTCTTCCTTTTTTAATGTTTATTTTTTTATCTTGTGCATTTACTACATTATTGAAAGCTCATTGTATTTTTTCCTTTTATTTGTCTATACTGCACTATTTTCCCCGTCTTAAGTGCGTAAATAAAATTTCATCATCATCGTCATCATCATATGGAACTTGACCGAAGAGCAAGTGCCATTAAAACCGCACAGGTTAGACCCTTATCAATTTCGAGAAATAAGCTGAAATCGAGGTTAAAAAAAAACAAAAAAAGCTAGGACAAAACCTAAGTGTTGCTCTCGCAACATGATTACTCTCTTCCTGGGGAGAACTCAAAGTAGTTTTCGAATATACCTTAAAGTAAAGTGGCCCCAAAATAGCACAAGGAGGAAGATTTTGAAATCTAGCGGGCTAAACCCCCCTATCCCCAGCGGCACCCTGACCTAACCACTGTCCAAACTGGTTTAAATGAACTGGTACGGGGGCCGGACAGAACAAGGATCCTAGTACAACAAGTTGCAAGTCACACATTCCCACGGGATCAACGGCCTTCAAGAAAACGCATAGGCCTTCAAAATGGCATCCAATCAGCGAAAAATCCATCGACTTTTCAAACCTGGCCTCGCATACCATAGGCCCGGTTTCTAACTTTGACTCATTGGTTTGGAACTCGACTCTCCGTTCAGGATTAGCTCCAAACTCCTTGGACTTCAGTCAAGTTATCTAAAGCAGTCTTCACTCGTTGGAACAGTGGCCGCGAAATCCCGGAGCAACGAAAATTTAACGGATAACGACTTCTTCAACAGGTGAGGCCTTTATTAATTTTTTTTTTCAGTCATTACTGACTAATAAGTGGTAGATATTATACACTGTAAAAGTTTCTCCGTATAAAGATGAAAGTTAACTGCAGTATTTGCTACTCGGAATCATCTTATCTCTATTTGGTATAAATCGTATCTGTGTAGAGATAAGAATATCTGAGTAGCTAATACTGCAGTTAACTTTAATCTTTATACGAACAAACTTTTTACAATGTGACATTACTACCCGTAAACAAAAATCTTGCAGGATTTGCTACTGGGATTCATCTTGTCTTTATTGAGATAAGATTATCTCTGATTCGGATTAATCTTATCCCAGTAGAGATAAGATTAATCCCAGTAGCAAATACTGCAGTTAACTTTAATCCTTATTCTGAGGAACTTTAATCACGTGAAAGTCAAAAAAAATTTATTTTACACAATCTTGCCTTGCAGTCAATTTGGAGTTACATCTAGCACGAATGAATGCATTTATTTAGTGATAAAATATTACGGTGTTAAAAGTAAACTAGGCTACACATCAAATTTTCACGATAGAAAATATACAGAAAAGGTAGCACTGGAGAACCAACTGTCGTCATCTGCTGGTCTTAATAAATTACTTTGGTGTTGTAGCGCTATGTTGTGTTTTAATTTGTAGGTGTGCAAATTATATGTTGGGGTCCCAAAGCATCAATGAAAGTGAAATAATAACTTCGCTCGTAACTTCGTAAGGTTTGTCCGTCCGTCCGTCTTTCTGTCTACTTCACCTTCTGTCTATTTGTTAGCACGATAACCTTCCTAGGGGTTGACATATTTTGTTCAATCTCGGTCTGAGGATTGTTTGGGTCAAAGTACATGTCAAGGTCGTAAACGGACCACGTAGCCCTGTATCTAGGGGAGGGAGTATCAGTTTGTAGAGTGAAAAAATTGTTTTAAGCTGACATGGCAGTCGATTCAAAGGTAAGGAGACATGCTAAACCTATATCTGAAACTTTCATCTCCGGAAAAGTAGTTCGTTCTAAACGCAGCCACCGCAAACTTGACCTCGACCACACTTTAAACCATTTTTGGTCTTAGCTGGCAACTCCTCAACACACGGTAAAGTGTTTGAGCGGAATGTATAAGATACAGTGTGACGTAATAATGTGTTATTTACTTTTAGTTTTTTTCTTAGGTATCTATTTTTGTTTTCTCCCCTGGACTTCAAATGCCAATAAATATCGTCTCAGAAGGGGAAGAAAGACAGCAAGAAAACAATGAACATATTATGACAATTACTTTTGTGGAGGTTGTTAAGACCTCGTATCATCCTCCAGAGAGACTGATACGAAGCCGTATCAGCCTCTGCAGATGTTCATCGATCACTGTTCCTCAAATACTGAAAAGTAGAAGCTGACCTCCAAAAAATAAATGAAAAACAATACTTGCACAAAAAAAAAAAATAATAAAAACTATATAAGAAAAAAGTTGAAAATTGACAGAACATCTTATTCTCTTAGACAACCAGCCTATGCCCCGGGTCAGACCTTGTCACAGTAGATACAGCTTGTCGACTGAAACATTATCCTACTATCCCTTACTTTCCAAAAGCTGGTTATTCAGCATTGATAACTGTCTTTGATCTCGAATTTTTCTGGTTTTCCCAAGAGACAACGCGTGGTTTTGTTATTGTTTACTTTTTACTTCCACGACCCCTAGAGTAGTTATTTTATTAGATCTATACTAAGCTTTCACTTCCGCTAGATGGCATCTGAATCGCCAAAAAAGTAAAAGTCACAATTGGTAAGTGCGTGTGTCCCAACAATAGTAATTTTAGTAGATTTACAGTCGGCTAGGGTTGCTATTTTACTAGAATGAAACTCCCTACCCTGTTAGTAATAAAGTACAACAAAAGAAGAATAAGTCCTACCTATAAAAATATTCTGTTCGAAAATGTTATAATAGTTAACATACCTCCATCCCGGTTCATATCAGAATAATAACCTCGACGGCCATTCATGCCTGGTCTTCGGCTCGGATAGGTTATTTTCAATGACCGTCTCGGTGTTATTTTCCGATATCAATCTCGATGCCTTTAAACTTTAACTGAAAGGCCAACTTATTTTTGTGTCATTTAATTGAATACACTGAGATATTTGGATTCTGCAAAGGGATTTTCTTATTTTTCCACTATCCATTCTAGTTATGACGTTCTGAGTATCTGCGGCGGTCCCGACAACGTAAATTCTACTATGACGCGGGAAATTTTAATCTCAACACAAACACGGTTTTTGGGATCCCAAACCTTAAGTGGAGGGATACCTATGACATTGTAAAAGTTGTCCGTCTGTCCATCTGTTAGCCCGATAACTCTCGAAGGGAATGAGATATTTTGATGAAACTTGGTGTGAGGACTCTTTAAGTCAAGGATAAGGTCAAGTTCGTAGATGGGCTCTGTAGCCCTACGTTTAGGGGTGGGGGAGGGGGTTCAAATTACGGGGAAAACAAAATATTTTCAAACAGCTAATGTGATAGTCGATTATGGGGTAAGACGACATGCAGAACACGAATATGCAAAATGTTGTCTCGTCCGACAAGTAGTTCGCCCGGAATCCGGCAAAAACTGGAAAGTTGGTTAAAAGTAAAAGTTTCATTTGAAGTTGATTCAATAATCGATAAGAAGACATGCTGAGGACGATGGTGAAAACCATTTTCTCGCCTGACGAGTAGTTTGTCCGGAATCTGGCAAAAACCGTAAAGTTGGTTAACAGTAAAAGTTTGATTTGAAGATGACTAAATGTTCGATTTAGAGGTAAGCAGACATGCTGAACACTTATGTGAAAAGTATTTTCTAGCCGGACAACTAATTTGCCCGGAATCCGGCCAAAACCGGAAAATGTGTTGTAAGTAATAAGTTTTATTTTAAGTTGATTAGATGACAGATTTAGGGGTAAGAAGAGACGCTGGGTCTGTATATGACAATCATTTTTAAACCGGACACACAATTCGTCCAGAATCCGGTTGTAACCGTTATTTTTTAGAAGCTAAAGTTTTATTTGAAATTGATTAGATGTTTTTAATACGGAGATACCGTACGCTGAATTCGATTCTGAATTTTCTTTTTTTTTTGCTGGACAAATAATTCGCTCGGAATTCGGCCGAAACCGGAAATTTGACAGAAGTAAAGCAGCAAGTTTCGGTCAGTAGCCTATCATCAATATAGATATGGCTTACAGAGTAGATCTGAACTTGATTTTCTCTAATGATTAGCCTGGCGGAGACTGGAACTGGCGAAGACAAGACCCAGTTGTTTTGATCAAATATTAGATTTGTGGGATCCCATCGAAACCTTAGGTCTTGTTCAGTGGGCAGTGGTGAGATTGGTGAAGGTTGCTTAGTGCCTGAGCATACAAAAAAATCAAGTCTTTCTAGTAAGGCATACAACAAAAATACAAACGCATAGAGGTACCGCAAATAACACAGGTATTCCACCATTTGAAAATCGATCATTGGTGAATAGTAGAACAACGAAGTAATGCACTTTCAGCGGGTCTTGAAGCCAATTTAAGTGAGTAAGTGATGGATTACTAGATTGTCCTATCCTAGCCTTTTTGGTTAAACTTTAATATGCTTGAGTTAGTCTAAAAGATTTGGCAAGTCAAATAAGTAACAGCAGTTTTCAACCCGACTGCAGTGAAGGTTCTGATGAGTAGTAGCCTAAATGTAAATCATGTAGCTAAGGGAATCAAGCACACACATAAAAATTGTATGTCAAAATGCAGCTAAAATGTGTAAACTTTGCACTCAATAGCGTAGGCTCTATAGCTTGGCTGCCATCCAATCTAGAGCTTTTGAGAATTCATCAATCAACGACTTGTCACGGTTCTGCACCCGAACTGGCGTTCCGAGTTCCGACTGCTCCACTTCTCAGATTAATTGCTTATGAAATTCACACAGCGAAGCATGACCTGGCGCTACAGTGATGACTTGATACACTTTAAAGGACACGTCTTAGTAGTCATACTCATGATCGTTCAGGTTCTTTATTTTTTGCAATATTAACAAACATAAACACTCAGATACTCCCGGCAGAGAAAAAAAACACTCATTAATTTTTAGCCGCATTCGGTCACAAACACGGAAGTCTTGCAGAAACGTTTTTTTTTTTTTTTTTTGCGGAAAATACTCGGGAGCATGCTGAGCGTCGATAGCGACAAGCCCGATAAAATTAAGCATCAGTCTATTGCAGTTAAGGTATTTACCCATCGAAAATAATGAATAGGGCCAACGAGTCATTTAAGACTGAACTATAGGAATAGAACTTCGCTTTTAGTTTTACTGTTTCCTAGGAGTGAACAATCCCTCTGAACGTTTCCCTGGGCAACAGTAGGCCTATCTGACTGAACTGTCACGCCATCATTATTGTCCGGTCGTTCACTGCGACTTAAAGGACACACGTAATACATAAAATTTCTGCTAGTTTGTTCTCAGATAGTTGACTACTTTAAAACATAGTTATGCCCACAGCAGACTTTACAAGGTTTCGGCTGTTGTTTTGCCTTTTTTGTATAATGTCCTTTGCCTTGCACTACACACTTGGTAAAATTTGGATAATTGGTCTTCTGACCAATACGCTTCGCACAATCCCGATGAAAAATTTGTAGCCTGCGTAGTTGTATGATAGTTATACGAACAAGTTCCATGTGTTGGTATGTAATGGTAAAGAATACTATCTTTTAATGTGCCTCAGACTGGGCCAATCTTAAGCAGTAGTATACAGTAGCATCCTGTCTTGCTATAGTAGCATCCCGTCTTGCTAATAATAGCATGCTAGAATGCGTAACACTGCGTAACACATAGCCTTGACATATAAGTATGTAGTAGCATCAGTTCGCACTGCATGCTACTTTTTCGTACAACTTCGTACTACTATTTCGAGACAAATTTTTTCTCGGGATGATTGGAGGCCTAATAATTCACGTAGAGAGAACAAACTTGGCAAGCATGAAACCAGTGTACTGCCATTAGAGGAGATACGATATAAATATGAGCTGTACGATGATGGGAGTAATCAATAATGTGGAACTATAATGGCTGGAAATACCTCTGAAGTGAAGTAAATTACTATCACAAGCAGGCCCGTATCCAGGAATTTATTTCGGGGGGGGGGGGCTTTCGGGGGGGGCCTGCGGGTCGGGCAAAAAAGTACAACACAAACATAGATCAGAGAGAAAACCCTATAAATATGATGGTTTTTGTATGTTTCGGGGGGGGGGGGTTAAACTACGTGACCTTTAAAAGTTAACTGATACGGCTGAAAATGGTGGAGAAACCACTACCGGTCGCAGGACTGAATATTGTAAATACAAATCTACACATTATTCTAAATGTACTTCAATTTCAAATATTTTTCCTTGTTTACCTGGTCGGATTATCAGGTTTTAGATAAAGAACAAGTTTTTTTTTTCATGAATATATGTTTGTCGATGTCAATGAAATATACAGAAATTCGTACTAACCGTTTACTCAAGTGGGTCCCTGTACTGGCTATTTTAGTTATTCAGTGCGATCGAAGCATTCGAGAGGATAGTGAACACACCTTTTCTTCTCGAAACGGTTGCGGGTTTTCAAGCAGAAATTATGTTTAAATCTCAAAGCACAGCTGTCAGCTGCCTCTTTTATTTCTTCTATTCCCACCAGCTAAATATTTTGCTATCTATTTGATTTTTGTCTTGCTAGGAGCTATTTTGATAGGACCCAACCATGTAAAAACCAAACAGCCAAAGAAAGAAGTAATATTATCCTGTAAATTACTGAGGTGAACTGCTTAAAGGAGTTTCCCTTCGTCGGGGTCACTGCAGTTCCTACAGGCCGCTTCTGCTATTGCAGTGGTTTGCAGACTGAGTTTACTAGTCCACTCTGTAGCTCAGTTGTAGAGCAGGGGCCTGGTGAGTCAAAGGTAAGGGGTTCAAATCCCGCCTGAGGAGCACTTTTGCTTTTCGGTTCATTATTTGTTTGAAGTGTAAAATTTGTATCTAGTTTAAGTTGCGTTCTTTCTTCTCTTTGTGTACTCCACTATTTCTATTTTACAGAAGTGGGCAAATAAAAACATTCGAGTTCATTTATATCCCAGCTAACGGCGTTACACATGTCTTCACTCGACCATCTCTCGGTCGTACCGAGTTGCGGTTTGAACTAACGACTTCAGTCTGGGTGCATTTTATAAGCAGTGGACTGACAGACAAAAATGTTCCCAGCCGGGATTTGAACCTAGGACCCCCGCCTACCAGGCACCTGCATTACCAACTGAGCTACCGAGGGGCTTGTGACCATAGTTCGCAAACCATTACAATAGTAGGATAGAAGCCGGCCATCGGAACAATGATCTTGCTCCAACACAAATTCATCTAAGCAGTTCACATCCCCAAGTCACGAAAGATAATCTGGGGGATCTAGCGCCTACAGCGCGAATACGAGAACGCTTCAGGATTACAGAGGGACTCGAAACAAGCTGTTTCTGCTCAAAACTCGCCTGTATATCGTTATACTATAGCACCTTTTCCTTCCCTCCTGGAAAGTACCAAAACACTAAAAAACGTTCACTTCCTTCAGATTGGTATTCGCAAGAACTAACCCATCGCTAGTCCCCTTGTGCGGTTCTGAAACGCCAGGATTCAATTTTTTTTTAGAGACCAAACAATCGTCACTGGATTATTAGCAATGTAGTATATGTGATTTTTAAATATTAGCAGGTAATAAGTTCATTCTTTAGGATATTCTTTTTTAATTTTTATTTCAGTTCTTGCCCGAAATTGGTTGCTATAATAAGATAAGAATGTTTCATGCCTGGAATCTTAGGTGGTATTGACTGTGCACCAAATGAGAGGGTAGTGTTTAGTCAAGAAAAGCTGAATATTGGGTTAGGACTAATGCGTAGGTTTTGATGCGGACTTAAAGTTTAAGTCTTAAAGACGAGCTGGGTTGAACAACTTGCTGAAAGAACGGACCGGTACCAATGAAACGGGTTCCGCAGTAATACAATTTAACTTCTCTAAGAGGTATGTAATGAACATGGTCCGATATCCACAGGTAGTAATAATATAATACTATACTATATATAATATATAATAGAATAATAATAATAATATAATATAAATGTTTCCGCCTAGGTGCGCACCACGGCCTCATCCGGCTTTTTCATTGAATGCTTCTTTTGTTGCTGTGTTTGATATGTTCTTTATTTCTTTTATTTTATTTGATTACTCCACCACCTTAAATCTGTACAGTGGGTCACAAATAAATGTGATTATTATATGTGACGTAGTTGTATTCTGATAATCTTCACTGACATCTCTGGAGGTGGATAGTAATTAAATTAAACTAAATGTTAGTTATAACCCGTCTAGGTACAGACGGAGCATGGTAGAGCAACGAAAAAAAGAAAGAAATATGTATATCACTGTCAGAAGTTTCATAACAGATAACAAGAGGATGCGCGGTTTCAACAGATAATGCTTTACAGATAACACTTCGGATGCTACCGTATATGTTGTGTTTCAAAATGTTATGCATATTAAGCTTACCATCAGGAAGAAGCAAAAAACCGCCAAAAACTATCTGCTGAGTTTTCCGACATCATGACGATAAGGAATAAAGTCAGTAGATGCTTTTTGGCTCTTCGTAACAAAGCTTGTTATACATAACGTTTCATGCATAACGTTTTCAAACACAACAGATAACATCCGAAGTGTTATCTGTTTGCATTATCTGTTGAAACCGCGCATCCTCGTGTTATTCGTTATGAAACTTTTGACAGTGCTGTATACATATAATATTCACCTCGACAAAATATTTGTCGCTGTTTGGCAAAACACAAGGCTGGCCCCTAAGAAGGTACTCCAGCAAGAATGGGAGACACTCTATAATAATAATAATAATAATAATAATAATAATAATAATAATAATAATAATTGTATTTGAAAAAGCCCGAGCGCCATATACAGGTACAGGTTATTAATACACATAAACGTCAATCAACATACAACTAATCTACGGAAAGCTTTCTATATTCTAACGCTCTAGACACAAACCTACAAATCTTACTAATCGCCTGGGCGGATGTACACTTCAGGATACCAGGGAGTGTCGGCATATACCCACCGAAAATCTCCCTACGGAGATCCGAAAGCTCTTGGCACCGGCTTAGAAAATGGCCAATATCCTCATCTTCCCCACCGCAAAGGGGACACGCATATTTCCAATCCGGACTCTTCTTAATCCTAAAAACACTTTTTTTCTAAGTCCAAAACACGCCATTGATCCTCAGGAAGAACGAGAAAACGTCTCCGTAAAGACTAAAATTCAGCAACTCAAATCCGGTGTCAAACAATCACGGCGATCTTCGGGAGCAGTTGTGATACCGCTTCTGGCTCTTCCGCTAGATACCTGGCGATTTTGCATCGGCAAGGAGAGTTAGTCATCAAGAGTATTACCGCATAGTAAAAGTAAACGGACACACTGTCAGAAGTTTAGCAGATAACACGAGGATGCACGGTTTCAACAGATAACACTTTGGATGTTATCTGTTGTGTTTCAAAATGTTATGCATAATAAGCGTTACCATCAGGAAGAACCGAAAAATCGCCAAAAAGTATCTGCTGAGTTTTCCGACATCATGAAGATGAGGAATAAAGTCAGTAGATACTTTTTTGGCTCTTCCTAACAAAGCTTGTTATGCATAACATTTTCGAACACAACATATATCATCCGAAGGGGTATCTGTTACGCATTATCTGTTGAAACCGCGCATCCTCGTGTTATCTGTAATGAAACTTCTGACAGAGCAGTTGAATACATACAAATATCAGTTTAATGTATTCATACCAAACGAAAAAACCGAATAAAATAACGATAAATATGTGTCCGGCGACTTCCCCCCCACCCTAAAAAAAAACTCGCGGGTGTGAGGGCTGTTTTATTTATGAGAAAATGCAATGGCCCTCACAACTCCAGAAAGTACCCAGCATGACGCTAAGCTGCTGGTATCGAAAACCTGGCCAGGATTGACTGATGGCGGAAGCAAGCAGAATACGAAAGCCCCAGGTTTCCATGGGAATTTCCAGTGTACTTTGCACGGCCGAGTGAATAATGACTTGGCCTATATTTATTTAAAAGCAAATTTGGTTAGGACGGAACACGAGTAGGTGGTTTCTACGAGGGTGGAAAGTTTGCCATTACTTGCGTTTTTTATCTGAATCATCAGTTCTCGCTTTTCAATTCTCCATACAGTCTAAAAAGTTTCTCCCAATAAGGATGCAGTATTTGCTACTGGGATGAATTTTATCTCTATTGAGATAAGAGTAATCCGAATAAGGGGTAATCTCATCTCAGTAAAGATAAGATTAATCCCAGTAGCAAATACTGCAAGATTTGTGTGTACAGTGTACATACTTATATGACGAAGTCCAAAACACGCCAGTGATCCAAGCGAAGAACAAGAACCGTCACCCAAACAAATCCTAAGAATTTACTAAAATCCTATTTAAACCAATCAACAAGTGCTATTTCTGATGTTCGCTATGAACACGCGGCAATTCTTTTTCGGCACCAAGAGGGAATATTAGCCTACCATTTTTTGGGATCCCAAAACGTAAGTGGAGGGATACCTATAACATCGCAAAAGTTGCCTGTCTGTCCGTCCGCCCGTCTGTTAGCACGATAACTCTCAAAGGGAACGAGATATTTTGATGAAACTTGGTTCGAGGATTCTTTGGGTCAAGGGTAAGGTCAAGTTCGTAGATGGGCTCTGTAGCCCTAGATTTAACGGTGGGGGAGGGGTTTTTAAATTAAAGGGCGAAGGCTTCAATGGGGTACAGGAACAAAGTTAGGCCCTGTAGTTACGAACTCTCACTTACTTGTCTACTTCTACTATTTGCTCTATCTCTTTTTGGGATCCCAAAACGTAAGTGGAGGGATACCTATGACTTCACAAAAGTTGTCCGTCTGTCAGCACGATAACTCTCGGAAGGATGATGTATTTTGATGAAACTTGGTGTGAGGATTCATTGGGTGAATGGAAAGGTCGAGTTTGTAGATGGACCCCATAGCTGCATATTTAGAGGGCAAGGGGTTTCGAATTAAGGGGCGAGAAAATATTTTGATAAAGCTATTGAGATAGTTGATTTAGGGGTACGGAGGAATGCTGAATCCCAATATGAAAGTTATTTTATTGCCGGTCAAGTAGTTAACCCGGAATCCGGTGAAAAGCGGACTCAAAATTTCTCGACAAATATAGCAGTCCCTACCCCTTTTTTCTAAAACTAGTATAGCTCTGCGCGTGGATGATGACGACATATCCTTTATTTATTCTATGGGCGTCGGAGAGATCTAGTGTAATCGAAGGTCGAAGGGGTTGATGCATAATGTTCAAACGAGAAATTATGTTGTTCAAGTGAGGATGTTCTTCAATGAGGATTCACTGGTAATGTACAGGTCAAGTTCGTAGATGGGTCCTTTAGTCCTATCTTTAGAGGCAGAGGAGGGGTTTCGAATTTCTTTTCTTGCTGGACAAATGGTTCATCACGAATTCGGCTGAAACTGGAAATTGGGTTTAAGCTCCGAGTTGTTTCTGAAATCGATTAGAGATTCAGTATTGGGGCAAGGAGACATGCTGAATCCATTTTTTTCACCAACTTTTTTTTTGCAATTTAATTCTGAATTCAATATTTTGCCTCATAATCTTCAGCGCTTAAACATTATACAACACCTGCCCTTCATAATAACTATTATTCGTCACCAACCACCATCCCCGACCATCTACTTCCTTTCGCCAAGTCATATTTGCCGACTCCTTCTGACACCAGATTAAGCCTTACAGTTCCAGCAAGTGCGATATTCACCGCTGTTGTCTCCTGCTGCCAAAAACGAAAATCGTAAAAATAGCAAACTGGACTGCCAAGAGCGTTCCTTTCCCCGTGGACAGATCCTTTGGATGTGAAAGCATTGAAATTGTTTTCAAGCGCTCTTGCCTCTCAGGAAGTCTAGACAGCTGCATACCAACACGAACTGATTTTTATTTTTTTCCTAGGCTAAATGACATTGTGAAGGGGCTATAGAAACTAACAGTCCAGGCTCTTAAAGGACCCTCGCACTATTTACTCTTCAACTTGCAGTATTTTAAAATATTTGAATACTTTAAAACTAGGCTGTGCTTTCAACAAATAACCTGCGGTTTTGGCTTGTCTAAGCCTTTTCCGAGACACGTTGAATTATAGCGAAAACAGGGAAGCAATTACTTGCTCGTTATGTGGTTTGGAAGAGGAGAATCTGTCCCACTTCCTGTCAAGATGCAAGGGGCTCTCGGATTTGAGAGTAAGATTTTTTGGTGAAGATGGGTTGCTCTTTCCTGGTATCCTAAAGTCATCTTCACGGTCAGCGATAATGGCAGTTACAGGTTTTGTCAAAGAAGCGTTAAAGAGATGTAAATAGTTATTGGTGGTGGGAGTTTAAAGCGTTTTACATGTGAATTTATATACTCGCTCTCTCGAAGTGCTTAAAAATATATGATTTTGTGTATGGCCTAACGGCTAAAATTAAAGTATCTATCTATCATAACCGGTTTTATGATGGAAAAATTTCTCGCAAACAACCGTCGACAGTGTGATACACATTGACGGTAGCAAAATACGGCCAGTGAGAAAATCAGCGTGGTTTTGTTAGATGGGTTAGAATTTACAGTACGAAATTGGGGTCTCCGGGTTTAGAAATATGGAAGTAGGCTGCGTTAGTATTATGGGTAAGACAGGTTCTTTAAAGCGTCCGTGCCAGGAACTATGACCGGGCGTTCCTTTTCTCAGCTCTCGTTGTGTATTTTCAGTTCAATTAAGCAGTTTCACAGGACTGAAATTGTTTTCAAGCGCTTTCAGTTAGCTCTAAGTCTAGACAGATGCATGCCGGAATACCAAAAAACAAAAAAAAAGGAATACCATACAGAAAAACTGATTGCCGAATTCCTGGGCTAAGAGCACAGCGAATGGACTATAAAAACTACCAATTCAGCCTCTTTTTTTTAAAATCCCGTAGCATCTTTTGAAATTTAAGTATTTTTGTGTGTTCTTTAAAACATGAATCGGAAATCAAATTTCATACATTTTGTGGCGAGTTCTTCTTCCCTCAGACACGAAATTTGATCTATCTTTAGCCACTTTTAACTATTAACGTCACCTAACTTCCAAAAATAAATGTTCAATTTTAATGAACTGATGGATATCTGAACGTATTTTTTGTGAAACAATGGTCTTATAAATGGTAGAATGTACACCTATCACTTATTCATTACTGCGTTTTGTTTACTCGACAGCTATGGTGGGTATAAATAAATGAACTGCATTTACTTTTAATTCCCCGTAGTAACAGGAAATTATTCTCTTCCATTTGCCAATCCAAGTCTCTTAAAGCGTCCGCGCCAGTAAATATTAAAGCATTCATTTTCTCAGTTACCGTTGTGTAGTCACACATTTTCACAGAATTTCACATCGCGATGGAGAGCCCACAGAAAGAGACAAGTAGGCTACGTGGATTCCATTTAGCTCGAACACTACCATATACTCACTAGAATTGGTATCGACCTTTCCTTTTATTACTGGTAAATTAAGAGTGCCACACCCCTCGGGCAGATCCCAAAACTCAAGGCGTAAATTTCAAGACAATCATTTTTGCAGATAAAAACATGTCTGGAAGAACTTCAACATGGAAACGGCCGCCAACGCGAGTGTACGACTACAACTACAAATATGGTGAACAGTACTACAATCCCCAGCTCTCACATATCGACAAGGTAAGTCAAATCACAAGTCGTAGCAGATACACTTTCTAAATCAATATTCTAACTACGTGATTCCTTTGAAATTTCGCAGGATTTTTGAAATTCCGTCTCGGCTGTTGGGAGTCACTTGGCCCCGTTTGCTTTGATTTTTCGTGCAAATGAGCTCTTCAGAATTCGGAGCTGGAAGCCTGACCGGCCTAAAAAAAAGCTAGACATGGCAAAAGTAGAAATTAGTAGAGCGCCATTAAAGAATCATTTACACGGCGGGTATTTTTCCCCGGAGAAGAGAAGGGAAAGTGTTCACACGGTACCGGGATTTTCAAGGGATAGTACTGTCATGTGGCAATAGATTCCAAGAATTGTAAAGCTTAGGATATCTCTCTACAATGGACACCAACATATGCCCATTTGGACCACTTCTTATATGGACATAATCACAGTTATTGTTCGAAAATCCGATTTTGTTGTTGCTGATGTCGAAGAATACCCTTCGACAAACAAAACCCCGGGTAACAAGTTCGCGAAATTGTAAGTCCAAAATACCCGTGTATTTGTTGCTGTTGCGTGGTAAAATACCCGTGGAGTACGGGCAAGGCCGTATCCAGGGGGGTGTTAGGGGGTTGAACCCCCCCACTCCACCCCGAAACATACAAAAATAATCATTTTTATAGGCTTTTCCCTCTGATTTATGTCTTTTTTGTACTTTTTTGTCCGACCCGCAGGCACCCCCCTCCCATAATACATTCCTGGATACGGGACTGAGTACGGGTAAATACCCTCCGTGTAAACATAGCTTAAGATGGATGGAATGACACACGAAGTTCAAATTCTCGGAAATGAAACTGGAATGAATGAATGAATGAGTTTATTCCCAATAACCCAATAACATAACACAATAACAAAAAACAAAATATCATACACTGATATGGGCGTGGAGTGAATCAGTACCCTAATATAGGTTCAACGGATCCTTTAAGCAAGCGATTCTAATGATCAGCGCTAAAAAAGTTAACGCTTGGATACACCCAATTTCAAGGCCTTACCTGGAAATTCTCAGCATAATTTCAGACGCCGGATTTTTAGCAGAAATGTAGACCATGTTCAAAACAATTTACTGAAATAAACGAATACTGCCAAATATTTAATCATTTTACTTTTACTTTTTGTTCTTATACCAGCTAAAAACATAGTTTAAAAAAAGTCATTTAGCTTATACAATAAGCTAAAAAAAAATTACTTGTCTTACTTCTGTGTTGAGAGGTACATCGATGTTGCCCAGCAGGGTGCATTCTCAATCTTCGTTGTTTGTTATGGTAAAGGAGTGAAGTACGTTACGACTCTTTAATGTGGGGTAGTCCCCCGCCACCCCTTACGTCACTAAAATTCTAAAATCAACTCTTTTAAGCTCTTCCGAATCTTCGCTCCCCAAATTTCCTGAAGGATTCGAGGAAACAAGTACAATGCAGCACTGTTTATCCCTACTTCGGACATGTTTTCTCCTTTCCGATAACGACTTCATAAACGAATCGTTCTCCTTTTCAAAATCAGCTTCTTTTCTGCAAATGTTCAGAGATTTACACAGCCAATGTTTTCGAACTGCGGGAAAATTTTGAAAAATAAGCCCTTTTCCAGCTCTTGACAGAGATCTTGACAAAAAGAACAGTTGGTGTTCAAAGAGTACGCCCCAGATAAACATTTCAAGTATCAAATATCAAACATTTCTGCTGTTCCCCCCCCCCCCCCCCCCCCACGATGCAGTTGAATAGAAAATTGTTAAGTAGAGTTATCCAAAATAAAGTTTTCCACTTTGAAATAAAGTAGAAGTGGAAGCGCTGGAAGGGGCGTGAAGCAAGAGCGTGCCTTAATTAATTTTCCCGAGCGAAGAAAAAACAGCCCTCACAGACAGTACATAAAGAAGGAGCATTTTTTTTTTTTTTTTAACGAACCTTTACAACGACTTGATACTGTTTCTTTGCTAATAATCGTAAACCTAGTTACAGAAACAAGCCATGTAATTTGGTTTTTCAGCGAAATTTATGGGAAAAAAGAAATATCCGCTAGATAATTTAAAAATTTCTAATGGCATACCGGTGTTCAAAGGTAATATTAAAAGTTTCTTATTAGAAAATACAGAGTAATACCCTAACTTTTCTACCGATGGTTCTTCATGTTTTGTTTGACTAATTTAAATATTTTTTTTTCCTTCTTTGTGACAAATTAATGAATACTCTTGGTGACTAACTCTTTGTGCCGATGATGACTCGCCGTTAGCGGAAGAGCCGTAAGCGTCATCACAGCTGTCCCCAACGAAAGCCGTTGATTGAATTGCACAGAATTTGAGTCATCTGTCGGCCGACGTTTCTCGTTCTTCTAAGTTCACCGGGGTTATTTAGAAAATATTGTCACCGGTTCCGGGCAGTGCACACTTAGCATAGGTTCACACAGAGCAAATGAATGAGATTTTTTAATCGCAGCGAGAGAAGATTTGTATCGCCTGGAGGTGCACACTGAATTTTTGTCGCGAAACGCGAAACTTAAACGCGAAAAATAAAATAATTAAAAATAACCCTTTAAATAATTAAAATAATAAAAAAACAATTAATTTTTCTAAAAGTGAATCATCAAAAGGGTCCTCAATGTTGCTGTTGCGTGCATAAAATCGTACTGTCGCCCGACGAGTTGAATTTTTCTAACATTGAAAATCGCCTGACGAATTGCCGATTTTGGCGACGAAAATCTCGGCGATGGCTGATATCACCTCAGTGTGAATGTCTGTGTGAACCTAGGGTTAGGGTGGTGTATATCTTTTTTGTTAATAAACAAACTTAAGACAAGCCGAACATTTGCACATGAAGCGAGACAGTGAGATGATGCCTCTTCCCCAATCTACTACGCTGTAAAGAAAGCCGAGTTAAAATTGTGGTTAAACGTTGCAAAACAAGGCTCCAAACATCCAAATTTGCCAAGAAAGAAGAAGAATAAATGCGACACAATAGGGGTCCACTCTTAAGAAGAAAATCAGAACAAGGAACCTGCCTTCACGGCGGGTTGTACTTTTCTCACAGAAAAGAGGCAAAGAATATCGTCCGACGAGCGTGAGTAACAATGCGAGTTTTTGAAAATTATGTTATAATTTTCAGAAAGAACGCGGAGTAGCCGTCGAGCCCCCTGGCGCCAAGACCTTTGCTGAGCGCTACGCCGAGAAGCCCTTCTATGGGAATGCCAGAGACTTCGACAGGTAAGTTATATGTCAAATAGTTTTGTTCTATTATTGTACCGGTTTGGTGAATCAACTCTGTGTCCCTGGTAACCTTGGCCATTTTTTACAGAAGTTAAAACTATAACCTTGAGCGACAGCCATGACTATTACCGAGACGAGAGTAGTTCTTCAGCCCAAACTGACCGCAAATTTGGACGACTTTACTAGTCGGACCAGCTACAAGCTCCACTACGTCGCCCGTTGGGTGAAATTTGGACTGGCTTTACCAAATGTCGGTCGATCGAGGGATGGTTGCCAAACCTGCTGTAAATTAGGTACTTCTTCTAGGGATTCTGTCCGCCGACCTTACTTCTCCTACTTCAGTAAGACTTTTCCGACTTTTCAAGTAAATTCACCAAAAACAAAACAAGTGCGCAAGGGCTCAAGACGTGGAGTGGGAAAGTAAAACGTTTATCACATTTTATGTACAAACAGCTTTATAACCAAGACATTTCACATCCCCAATAACCAAACTAGTACTGAAATAACCTAATTTGTAATCATCACACTTTAAAAGCTTTAAATGTAAATAAACCCCAAGTATCAATCCAAAGGAATAATAAAGATCTTGCACGAATAGCTTGTGTTCCAACAATGGTCTGCCAGCCAGTCCGACCCTTTGAACCTCTTTTACATTAGCAAGGTAATAACAAGTGCATATACCAAATCCGACCAAATCGTAGCACTTTAATACCTCTTTTGTCACAATTAATTAAGAACGGCATATCATCGGTCATATGATAAAACAGTCCAATTTTCAACTGTCCATGAAAGATTCAAGTACGCCGCATCGTCTTATTTGTTGTAGTTACACCAAAATTCTCATCCATAGATATATCTCCACAAATATACAAGAGCTAGACTTGAGACCTTTCACAGACGAACTTAATTCATGGGAAATCTGGGCCCAGCTGCCCTTAAGGGGGGGGGACCCATCAAAATGCGTATTTACACCTCCTTTTCCTCAAGTATACCAGCTTAGACTCTGATTCCAGTCACGGGTAACCTTATTTCATGGACAATTTGGACCCACTTGCCCATGAACGGGGAGGGTGGGTGGGGGGGGGGGGGTTAAACTCCACATGTGTATCACCAACCCCTATGATCTAAAAGAACAAAGGAATTCCATCGCCTTATCTCCAGTTATTGTCAAGCTAAAAACATTAAAAAATGGGCAATCTGGTCCCAATTGCCCCTGAACCAAGTGAAAAAGTAAAAAGAGATCCCAATGCTCACAAACCTACGAAGTTTCAACTTGATACCTGTTGATTCCTGTCACGGGTAACAAACTTTATTCCTGGGCAACCTGGGCCCAGTTTCCCACGAACGGGGTGGGTGGCGGGGGAGGTGCAAATTCAAGGAAAATGTTCCAGCCTTAGGATCTACACGTACAAGGAATTTCATCGTCCTATGTCCAGTTCTGGTCAAGTTATGAACATTATTCACTGGGCAATATGGACCCATTTGCCCCTGAACCGGGTTGGGGTGAGAGGTAGGACCCCAAAAAGGAACAACTAGACCCCAATACCCAGTAGTGTACCAAGTTTGAACTTAATACTTGCACTGGTTCACCAGTTCTGAGCTCCACAAAACACGATGAAAACCGAAAGCCGAAAGCTGCTAGAGCGCTCGCAATAGTGGAGTGTTCCTTGGAACAATAGTGGATTGTTCCAAGAAACACTCCACTAAAAACCTTTTTTGCTCCTTTAAACGCTCAATCACGTGCGTTCAAAAAAACTGTGTACGATCATAATGTGTAAGCTACTGACATCATATCACAACAAATACATAATACACCAGTTCAATGTAAGACGATTAAAAGGGAAATTGTGTACGCGATCGATCTTAACCATAAAATGTTGATAATACATACTTCCACTCAGAACTTGTGTCTGGGGAGAGTGGGGCGAGGCTAAGGGTTACAGCGTTATGACGTCAAACCGTCGCAAGTTCTGTCCGAAAAAGGGTGACATGTAAACATTGTCGGTTAGTAGAACTGCCAGAGTAGGGATAATAGTCAAAAGTAGGGATAATGGTCTGGTAAAAAATTTCTAGATGCGCTGAGACCATTTCTGGATGTACAATGTCAGTAATTTGATAAGGTTTTAAGACATAGATGTGCGTCCTTGTGTTAAGTGTTATCGCACTTATGTCGTATTATTTTAATATATTGAAATGATTTGGGTGTTATGACTGCGAAAACGAAAAAGATTCGCATCTACGTGTCTGATTTTATAAAACTTCTGACAGTGTGAAGGGGAAATTTGAAATGATAAACTAACGCCAACGTACGAGTCGGTGAGTTAGAAGCCACGGCTGAATAAAACATAATAACTTCTATTCAAACCATGTATAAAACGGATACGCCAGCTTTTCTGCATTGTCTGAATATATATGTTTCCCAGCTTGTGCGCAAGGAGTATTACATAATAACTTCTCTGAAACAGGTATGTAGTGTATATTTTCCGTATGTTCAACAGTGGGCGACAATGAGTTTGTGGAGGTGGATACGATATCGTATGAGCCTTCAGAGAGGATGATTAGAAGCTGTGTCAACCTCCACAGAAGTTCATCGAGCACTTTTCCTCAAATAATGAAAAGTAGGGACTGCCCTTCAAAAATAAATAAACACACCACTTTCAGACAGAAAAAAAACCCACCAAAATAATACAAAAGTTAAAACACTGCAGATTTTTTTTCTAAGAAAACTGAAAGAAAATCTTGCTTGCCTAGACAACCAACCTGGGGCATACCTTGTTACAGTCTGAAAATACAACTTGTCAACTGAAATAACGTCTTACTTTCCTTTGATTTCCGAAAGGTATATCGAACAATTATCACCGTCTTATTTTATTTTGCTATAATCAGGGGCATCACGTGGGGTGGGGACACCCCTACCCCAATGTTGTCGGCCAGTAGGTAAGAAATAACTGATTTTTGAATGAAAACAGCCGTTTTTTTTTATAAAATCATTCAAGTTTTTTTGTATCAAAACCATAGGTTTTTTCTTGCAAAATAGTGCGTTTTCCTGAAAATAGGTCGATTTTTCGTCAAACTTGACGTTTTTTTGTTTTTAAACAGTAATTTTTTCTGTAAAAACAGTCGGTAACAGTTTCAAGCCAGTCGGTAAATACCTTACCTCCACAAAAAAAACATTTTGGCTAGTGAAGCCTCTAGCTATAATTTTCCAACAATCCACGTGTTTTCTCTCAGCGTTACCGATTTTTTTCTAACGGAACCTGTGACTTTGGCGGCAAAAACCAGTGACGTGCTGTCGCCTATGAAATTGGGTCCTTTTCACCAACTATTAACGAGAAATATCGCTTTATCATCTTCATAATTATACGCCTCATTTATGCTTCAGTTTTATATTTACTGGCAAGGAACCGGTCGCAGAATTCTGGCTCGCTCCTAGAAACGAAAATGTATAAAGAATCATTGAGTTCCGCGACAAATGGCAACACCGATTTGAAATAATTAACCTCTCTAAAATCCCGCCATTAGATGGCAGATGCTTCGCCAGAAATGTAAAAGATAGGTGATGGATAAGGAAGTGCCAGAAGTGCCGGGGTCGCAACAGTATACATTTTCATACGTCTACAGTAGGATACGGTTGCCATTTCACTAAAAAAAAATTCCCTACAAAAGTAGCAAATATGTAGGATACTACCAAAGATAATTGAGTACCTAAAGAAAACTTCTCTTCTCTTCAGCTGATATCGGAGAGTAAAAAAGCTCGAGGGCCATTCAAGAATATACACCTCGCTGCGCTCGGTAGATATTTTTCATGACCTGCCTCGCCTTCCGCTCCGACTGGTTATTTTCAATAGCACCCTCCTTCTTCTTCATTGTAAAAACTTTCTCAGAGTTAGGATTAAAGTTAACTGCAGTATTTGCTCCTGGGATTAATCTTATCTCTGCTGAGATGAGACTAATCCCAGTAGGAAATATTGCAATTTTTTCTTATTTAAGATTTATCAACATCGATGTCGGGAATTAACCTTTAATACTTTGTCGTCTTATTTATGTTTCAACAGAATACTGAATCGGTTTAGTAACACCAGACCTGGCTTGCAGTCAACTTTGCTCTAAATGTTTCTTGTCCTTTAAGAGCAAAGGGCGATTCGGGACCGCAATAATAATGTAGAGCCGTTCGAGGTAGGCGACTTTCCACTTCCGTCCTGGATTTACTTCCGACAACAATTTTCTTTGCTTATAAAAGCCCACGGAGTGCCAAAGAGCTATGGAAGGTTAAGTAGTCTTAGGCAAGGCCAAGAACACAGCCAGCGCACAAACTTATGAAGATTTCCAGACCGCCAGAACCGCCCTTAATCATCCTGAGCGATGAGGTAGGGTGGTTTCCCTGGCGACATGTCTGACTAAGGTAGTTAATTAATTAATTAGCAATTTTATTACCCATCATAATGTATAAATACACAAAAATGGAGTAGGAAAAATAAGGAAAAGCTACACAATGCACAACACTACGTAATCAACAACAAATTATCAACCATTTCAAGAGTCTATATATTTCGCTATCAAACTAAACTTGTCAAGAAAGCTGGCTTTATGTGTGAGGCGAGTTTCAACCTCTCGTTGACAGTTACTATAAGTTACATCATCGTTCCAATTTTGTTGTTTGTATAGGCATCTTTCCAATAGCTTATTTTTTACTTTTAGTTCATCTTTAGATTTTTTGGGCGTTTTGTCGTGTATTTTTGCCATATATTTCCTCGTTCACTCGGTGACGTTGTGTTTTTTCTCTGAACTGTCAGTTCATCGTTCTCGCTTCCCATTTTCCAATTATGGTAAAATTTACCGATTTGCTCTATGCCAATTTAGCCACCGTTGATACCTATTAATACGTATCGAACATCCGCCCCTTGTTGACCAATGAAGAAGGACTAAGGAGAACGAGAATCGAGAAGTGACAATCGAAGCAACTTCTCGATTCTGCCGAGTCGCGAAGCTTTTCCCGTTCTAGTTTTGATAAAAATGCAAGAAAGGAAAATTGGCTTTTTCTCGATATAAAAATTCGGAGCAGAATTGCGAGGAAAATCGCGAAGAGAATTGAGATCAAAAACACAATTATTAACCCATTTATTGTCACCTACTCTGTCCATCAACAAAATAACTTACTCCAAATCATTTTCTTCAAATCAAACATTTAATCTCCAATATCATTTAAACAATCTTCTTATGATTTGTCCACATATCACTTATAGTTTTTATTTTCAGTTAATAATTTGTATAGGCTTCATGCTTTTTGGGATCCCAAAACGTAAGTGGAGGGATATCTATGACATCGCAAAAGTTGTCCGTCCGTCCGTCTGTAAGCATGATAACTCTCGGAGGGAATGAGATATTTTGATGAAACTTGGTGTGAGGATTTTTTGGGTCGTCGTACAAGTCAAGTTCGTAGATGGGCTTTGTAGCCCTACATTTAGGGGTGGTGGAGTGGGCTCAAATTAAGGGGCAAACGAAACATTTTGAAACAGCTAATGTAATAGTCGATTATGGGGTAAGAAGACATCGGACAAGTAGTTCGCCCGGAATCCGGCCAAAACCGGAAAGATTCTTAAAAGTAAAAGTTTTATTTGAAGTTGATTAAATTTTCGATTTAGGGGTAGGAAGACATGCTGAACACGATGGTGAAAACCATTTTCTCGACGGACAAGTAGTTCGCCCGGAACTAATTTGTTAAAATTAAAAGTTTTATTTGTAGTTGATTAAATGTTCGATTTCGGGGTAAAAAGAGATGCTGAATCCGTGTGTGACTGTAATTTTTTACCCGGACTAAAAGATTGACCGGAATCCGGCTGGAGCCGGAAAATTTGTTATAAGTTAAATTTTTATTTGAAGTTGATTAGATGTTCATTATCGGGGAAAGAAGATACCCTGAGTTCGTTTTTGAGCTTTCTTTTTTCGCCGGACAAGTAGTTCCGGAGTTCGGCCGAAACCGAGAAATTGGCAGAAGTGGCAGGAGGTTTTCGTCAAAACAGATATGACTTATAGGGGTAAACACACATGCTGAATCCATATCTGAACTTGGTTTTCTAGATGATTAGCTATTTGGCCTTAATCTGTTTTTGAATTTTTAATAGTAAAAATGTTCAAGGAGTCTGGCGAAGACTGGATCTGGTGAAGACAAGACCCAGTTGTCTGGATCATATGACGAATTTTTGGGATCCAATCGAAACCTATGGTCTTGTTCTTCATGTCCTCTAATCCGCAAATGATTACAACAACAAATAAAATTTGTAACCTGAATTAAATTAGTACAACCTCTTATTTGACAATGCAAAACCGATACGTCAGCTAAATTTTATTAGAGCTATATTTTGGCCCTTCTTGGCAAGTGTCCTCTTCAGGCTTAAGCTGGACATTGAACTTGAAGTTCTTGAGCCTGAAGAGGACTCTTGCCAAGCAGGGCCGGTATATAGCTCTAAATAAAATGTAACTGACTTATCCGTTTTGCATTCTCAAATATGATTCGCAGCCAACTTGGGCTGAAGGAATATCTACTACAACCTCACTCAAGGATAGACAACTTACTACATTGTGAAATATTTCTTAAAACTTGCACAAGGACGGGTAACTCCTTTGAGATAATACACTGTCTGTTGATTTTAGAAGAAAAGGTGTTAACCTATTATGAGACATTGTGTTACGCTTCATTTAACACTAAATATGATTGGCAACGTTTCGTCATACTCCTGGAGGCGAAGCTGATTACGTAATACCAAAAACAATTCGTTCTTGGTAGTACTCCTTGAGCCCAAGCTGACTGGGAAACGTATATTAAAACAATGCATAAAACGGATATGCCAGCTACGATGCTTTATCAACGATATTTCGGCCCTTCTTGGCACGGGTCCTCGTCAGGCTGTTCAACGTCAAGGAAAACATTGGGAAAGGAACGAAGCTGCAATTTGAAAGTTCCGTACTTCGTAGATAAATACCCCTTGAGCCCAAGCTAACTGGGAAACATATATTCAAACAAGTCATCTCATATGACAAGTAATTACAGGTTTGTTTCTTTCCCGAGGTTGTCCCTGACGTTCGACCGCATGATCAAGACCCTTGCCAAGAAGGGCCGAAATATCGCTGCAAAAGCATCGTAGCTGACATATCCATTGTATGCATTGTTTGAATATCCACACCGCTACATCAAAAAATAAATTGCGCATCCTTGTGCTATGCCGAGTGGTAGGAAGTTGGAACACACCCAGTATGACTTGACCTCTGAAGATTTTTGATGTGGTATAACCAATTTTATTTCACCAGGTCTCAGTCTGACAACCCGTCCCGGGCCTACAGCGTCCCACCGACCGATTCCTACACCCCCCGCCATGCTAACGGCGACGACGACTCTGCACCCCGCAGGAGACCAAGGTTCAACTTCGACGACGAACCAGCAGCTAACAGTAAGTTTACTTGAACTTTCTCCCTACAAACTATTTTCCAAGAGCCACAGGTAGCGTTCCACCGAGTTAGGATTCTGTTGTTAGATGCATTTCAGGGTCCGGCGTGATAAGAAAATTTAGCTCCTCCAAGATATGATTTCGAGGGTGGAGATTAGGCTAGGGGGACGCTTTCGCGTGGATGGCTCTGGTCCCGTCGAATTCGACGGACATTTTCGCGTGGATGCCGTCAAAGCAATTCCGACGGACACCTCCGTTCAACACTGATCCGGGGGCAGCGTTGAGCTGAACGGGGATGTCGTGTGGATCTCCCCACTCACTCATATGCTCCCATCCAGCTGAATGAGCATTTTGGAGTGGAGGGAACCCATCCTCCTCAGCCGTTCAACGCGTGATCGACTTTCTCTTTTTCGAGTGGACGGGATCACCTGTTCAGCTCTACAGCCATCCACGCGAAAACGTCCCCTATGTCTTGAATATGGGTCGCTGGTCGCTGGAATCTATAATACAAACAAGACAGTCTCCTTTCAACTAGATGGTAAAGTTGATGACAATGTTGCGTTTTTGCAGATAACATGGTATCTGATACCACGGTCTAAAGTCGTTTTTGCAGTTATCTGGTATCTAATATTCAGATACCACGGTCCGACCGTGGTAACTGGTCGTGGCGGCTGAAAAGTCATCACACTTTCATCAAATTTTGTCAGATTGGTGAGAAAGAAGTTTGGTCAGTTTTTCTTTTGGGATGGCTTTGAAAAGCGCAATTTCGGCAACTGTCGTTTTTGCAAGCAACCGTATATCAGATACCACGGTAACTGCAAAAACTACTAATTGCAGATCCAGTTACCGTGGTAACAGATACCATGGTATCTGCAAAAACGCAACTAATAACTACCAGAAACGTGATGATGCTGATGGCGTAGCTTATCATTTTCCCTCTATAAGAATTACGGATTGTTACATAATCGGGAGCATCATACGTGATCATAAATATCTGTCTGACAAGAAGTCCTGAAAGAGTGGTGACATTTTACCGCGCTGTTATTAGCTGCGTTTTTGCAGATACCATGGTATCTGATACCACGGTAGCTGAACTTGCATTTTGAACTTTTTGCCGTTACCGTGTCTGATACCACGGTTGCTTTGCGGAGACGATAGTACTCTTGACGACTAACTCTCCTTGCCGATGCAAAATCGCGGGTACCTAGCAGAAGAGCCAAAAGCGGTGGCCCTTCGGGTATCACAGCTGCTAGCGAAGACCGCCGTGATTGTTTGACACAAGATTTGAGTTGTTAGTGACGCGTTTTCTCGTTCTTCCTCAGGATCACTGGCGTTTTTTGGACTTGTTATGTTGACTATTGTCGAATTTCTGTTTTTAGAAGTCATCCCAAAAGAACTATGATATCCACTCACAACACAAGTGCCAAACTTCTTTCCCACCAATTTGACACAAACTTAGGCTCTTGTGTTGGTGATGATGAAAGTGAAACGACCTTTTCAGATACAACGGTTGGGACCGTGGTAACTGAATATCAGATACCAAGGCAACTTGCCAGATACAACGATAACTGCCAAAACACCTTTAGACCGTGGTATCAGATACCATGGTATCTGCAAAAACGCAACTATTTTTCGTTCCAGAGAGCGCAGTAACTACCACAATTAATTCTAGATGTTCTTATCATCATTACTTGTAATCACTTATTTGGAACGCAACCTTAGTACGCCTCGAGACTTCAAGCGAGGAAATGCTCACTTCCCAAGCTCATCTACACCAAGCGCTGCTGCTGGAAAGGTGCCGAGATTGAGTGTACACCAGGTTGCAGGAAAGCGAGTATCCACTCGTCAAATTCTTCGGCGCCGTTTAGGCGACGTTCAAAGTAAAATATCTCACCTATAAACAACTGGATACGCCATTGGTCCAAGCTAGAAGAAATATTACGGAGTCGCTACGGATTGGTCCACAGCACCCTTGATTTACCTTTTATAATGAGGACAGAGTATCAGGTTTTTCGGCCGGATTTCCGGGCTTACATTAAGAACTTGACAAAAATCTCATATTTTCTGTTTGGAACTGATGAGGGTGCGAAGTATCCCGGCAGGAATTCGAGTATGCGACCCCCTAACCGTCTTTCCGCATCATTTGGAGGAACTGTAACCGAATCTTAAGCAGCATGACAGCAGACTGCGAAATCCAAAAACATCCACTTAGTAACACAAACAACAAATAGTTACTGAGGAGTTGGGTCAAATGTCCTAGTCATGAAAACGGGTTAGTTACCAACCAACTACGTCTGACATACAATTCCATACCAGCCACTTCTCCAATTTATCTAGTGATGGTAAAATCGAGGATAAAACGCGACTTTTAGGTTTAGAGTAAAGAGACCATTTTTAGCATCTACTGAAACTTAAATTACTACACCGTCAGAAGTTTCATAACAGACAACACGAGGATGAGCGGTTTCAACAGACAACACTTGGAATGTTATCTGTTGTCGCGACTGACCTTATGCATGAAATATTATGCATAACAAGCAGTGCCAAGAAGAGCCGAAAAACCGTCAAAAAGCATCTATTGAATGTTCCACGACGACAAACAGAACAGCCAGCAGATACTTTCTTGGCCTTTTTTTCGCTCTTCCAGGCAATATTTGTTACGCATAACATTTCATGCATAATGTTTGTGCGACAACAGTTAACATCCTAAGTGTTGTCTGTTGCGAGTAGTCGGTTGAAACCACGTATCCGTGTGTGTTCTCTGTTATGAAGCTTCTGACTGTGTAAAAGCACAAGTTTGCAATAGTGTATTCACCGCTTCTTCAAGCACAAGTTATAACGATGCGAAGCTCAACGTTAGATGCTGCGTTACAATGGTTTTTCTACTGAGGGTAACACAACGACCATGACGCATAAATTAGCAAGCGTTTCACATATTTTGCTTCGCATTTATATAAAAGAATCTCAAAGAGAAAATCCGAAGTTCTGTTTACAGAAAATTTTGCTAGTTCACTTTCTATCCATCGAATGAATGGATAAGTGAATTAATGCGCACTACCCAAGGAAATAAGTACAATGAAAAGACAAAAGACCTATACAAATAAACATAAACACTCAAATAATCTACAGAAAGTGTATTCACCAGTGAGGACCAAAGTGGTGGAGTCAAGGATTAGGCCTACTCTTGATGACTATCTCTCCTTCCTGATGCAAAATCTCCGGCCTCTGGGTACCTAGCGGAAGAAAGGCAGAAGTGGTGTCACAGCTACTCCCAAAGATCAAAGATCGCCGTGATTGTCCGACACAGGATTTTAGTCGTTGAACTTGAGTCGTTATGGAGACGCTTACTCCTCCTGCCCGAGGATCACTGGCCGACTGGCGTGTTTTGGACTTAGCCATATAGAGTATATCCGTGCATTGTCAATACACGATTCCGCCAGATGGCGTTCGTATCGAAATAATAGAACGGGCCAAGGTGGGTATTTGCCACCTAACGGGCATTTCTTTTAACCAGAGATGAGCACGGTTGGTGATTTATCACCAAATTAGTATTTTGTCTGTCTGTATCCCCAGAATTTTGGTGATTTTCACAGAAAAATGCGACGAAAATTACAAAATTTTCAAAAAAATTATGCGCGGCCTCGTCGCGATCCCTTCTATGCTGGGTTATTTTTGTTTTGCGTGTCAACCCTGGTTCTCACCAAACAGCATTATCATATGAAGGAGCGCTTGCATGACCAAAAGGTCTGCTATCTGGCCTGTGGAAAGCAGAGACGTTTCTGCGACTTAAGTAAGAAGATCCCAGCATCGCTAAGACGCCAGACGACTTTTTCGGGGCAGATTTCCGGTTTTGAAGTATTCTCAACCAGAGCGAAAATCAACATGGGATACTGACGAAAAAGCGTATGCTGACTTTCCAATATCATGCTGACAAACAAATAGTCAGCAGAAGTTTTTTCGGCAGTATTTCGGCTCTACTTGTATGTATAACTTTTGAATGCGTAACGTTTGAAAAATATAACAATGTTATCTCTTAATACGGCGCATCCTTGCTATATCTCTTATGAAACTTCTGACGGTATAGTTCGATGCTATCGACCATGAAAACCTGGTCTGTTTAAAAAAAAAACGTTCTCATAAAAAGCCCGATCGGGTTTATCACCTCCAGAAACCTCAATCCTTTTCATCTTCTCGAGATGAAAATCGGAAAACGTCGAGATTTTTTGGTCTCGAAGCTTCTTTCTTAATACTCACGCAGAGCACGAAAGTGGACTGCAGTAAGCCTGGTTAAGCGCTGAAGAGGAAAATGGTGTTTCCCGCTTCTTTCCCCTTAAGGAAACCTGATCTGTAATTCGGAGACAATGGATTTCCCATGGCAAAATCATAAAATACCTAAGCGGATTTTTGTGAAAGGGGAATATCTGATCGTTTCCGAAGAGGTATGATGGCAAGGCTGTATCCAGGGGGGGGGGGGGCTGTATCCCCCCCCCGAAACATACAAAAATACCATTTTTATAGGCTTTTCTCTCTGATCTATGTGTTTTTGTACTTTTTTGTCCGACCAGCAGGCAAACCCCTCCCCCGAAAGGCAACCCCCCCCCCCCCCCCCGAAAAAAATTTCTGGATACTGGATACGGGCCTGTATGATGGACTACAAAGATTACAGTGGCAACTGAGCCTGGGCAACTTTCACACTTGATCCATAGCTAAGTTTCTGCTGCGTATTTCCCAGGCTCGCCCTTCACACTGAAATAGCGCTAAGATAGGTTTTAAAAGGTACATTTTTTAGTTGCGCAGGTCCTACATAGAGCCGAGGGGTTACTCACTCCCCAAACCCGTGTACAAAGGGTGACGGGAGGTGCCGGAAGGTACCATCCTTTTTAAGAGTCGGTGTTCCAAACTCACAAAGTTTAATAAGGGTGCATTAAATAAAAGTGTGTAAAAAAAAATACACTTACACTCACCTATACCGATAGGAGATAGGGGGGCAGGTCCGTCATAGGGACAGGTCCAGATATCGGCTCTGCAAACCTCACTGTTGAAATAAAAAATAACTCGAAATTGTTTATACACTTCTTCTGTCAAAAATTCCCGCAATTTGTGTCACCTTTTCTGCACGAAAGTAAGTTCTGCGTCATGGGGTTGACACCTTATTTTGGTAGTTCCAAACCCACGTACATCGTCGGTGTTTTTTATTATGGCCCTTGCCCTTCGACCAAGTGCCATATAGCGATCGCAATTTCTGTCCGTCCGTCTGTCCGTCAGAGTTTTGCTAGTTCGGGCACTTGCACATAAGCTAGGACGATGAAACTTGGCAGGCATACCAGGGACCCCAAATGATTAAGTTGAATATACTCACTTCTCCGACCCAAGTATCATGGGAGGAGTGGAGGGAGGGAGAATCCGGAATCTTGAGGTATTTAAAACTCTTGAACGGGTGATCGGATCTTAATGAAACTTGGTATTTGGAAAGACCTCGTGTCTCAGACGATCCATATAAAATCCAGGCCGGATCCGGTAACTTCGAGGGGTGCTGGAGAGGGAAACCGGAAATCTTGGGAAACGCTTAGAGTGAAGGGATCAGAATAAAACATGGTGGGAAGAGCAAGCACAAGTCCTGGATACATCATTGCCATAACCGGGCCAGATTCGGGCACTATCGGGGGAGTGGGGGGGGGTCTGGATTTCTGATTATCCCTAAGTATGATCCGGTCATCGTGGGGGGGGGGGGGGAGACGGGGAATCTGGAATCTTGTAGCTTTCATAACTGTCGACCAGCGATTGGATTTGAATGAAATTTGTCAAGTGGAAAGAGGTGTTGTCTCAGGTGTTCCACGTCAAGCCCGGCCCGGATTCGATACTTGTGTGTGTCTGTGTGTGTGTGGGGGGGGGGGGGTTGAAGGGGGACACCGGAATATCCGTGAAACGCCTAGTACCGAGCGATCGAGATATAATTTGGTGGGAACAAGAATAAGCCGTTAATACATTCTTGACAGAACCACATCATATCGGGGCTCCTTAGAAGAAGTGGGAGGGGGTTTCCGGGAATTCCCGTGATCGCAAGCTGCGGTACTTCTAGATGTGCCAAGGACGATTAAACTAGGCAGGCTTATTAGCAACCCGACTAAGCAGACTTAAGGACCTGACACAATGTCCTACGAAAATTTCCATTCCTGGATCCGGCCGTTTTTTAGGGGGGGGGGGGGTAAGGGAAGGGGAATCGGAAAATTAATGACTCACGTAGTTTGCGAACGGGTGGTCCGATTCGAGTGAAACTGTATGGTCGATAAGAACTAATGAGCTAGATATGCAAAACATGTCTCCGAACCACATGCGGCCTTGGCTGGGGTATCTGGAGGTGGAGGGGGGGGGGGGAAGGGCCGTAAACTCATAATCATTCGTCAATCAGAATTTACGACTCATCAAAAGCACAGACCAAAAGACGAAGTATTACAGAAGCTCGGAAATTCGTTATATTCAATATCGATTATCGCCTTCTTCGTCTGTGACTGTAATCTGTGCCAAGAGTACCAATAACTTGGTAAATCTTACGAAGTTTTTATTATTAGTTCTCATGGCACTTGCAGCTTCGCTCAAGTGCCATGTACCGATTACCTTTCGGTCGGTCTGTCAGGCCACTGTTCTCGAGTTAGGATACTTCCAGTGCTAGGACGATGAAACTTGGCAAGCTTGTTACGGACCGACTAAAACTGGAAAAGTCACTTCCCCGATCCGAACAACGTGGCGGGAGTGGAGGGCGGGGGAATCCGGAATAATTACGTATGTTCAACTTTTGAACGGGGAATCGAATCTTAATGAAACTTGATATTTGAAAAAACCTTGTGTCTCAGATCTCACACTTCAAGTCCAGAACGGATCCGGTGACTTTGGGGGGAATTTTAGGCCGGGAACTGGAACCCACGTGACATGTTCAGTTGACAAGAACGGACAGGATACGGGCAGTTTGGGGGGGGGGGAGTTGGAGAGAGGGTTCCGAAATTCGGGTGATCTCGAGTAAAGATACTTACACTGTCATGTGCAAGGACGATTAAACTTGGCAGGTATATCAGGGACTCGACCATTCTAACTTAAGAACAGTCGTTCTCCCATTTTACGATCATAGGGGGAGTGGAGGGACGGGGAATCCGGTATCTTGAGGTATGTCCATTTTTTGAACGGGTGATGGGATCTTAATGAAACTTGATTATCCGGAAAGAACTCACGTCTCACATGTCCCATTTCAAGTGCGGACAGGATCCGATCAATGTAGGGGGAGTCGGGGGGGGGGGGGGATTTTGTGACACGTTTAGAGTATAGCGACTGGGATTACCCTTGGTGGAAAGAACAAGCATAGGTTATAGTACCTATAAGGTACTTCCAAATGTACTAGGACGATGAACTTGGCTTGGGCATTAGAGACTTGACAAGATTGGCTTAGAAATTGTTACTTCCCAGACCCGACCATCACTTAAAATACCTCACTTAAAATAACAGCAAAGTAAAAAAAACGGTTTTAAGCAAAATATACATTTTCATGATCTCCATGAGCTCATTATTATTTTTGCCTCAAGGGTTTTGCTTAGAAACGAATTTGTAGAAACCTTAAAGTGCGCATCTTAGCCGAATATAAAAAAAAATAATTTTGACCAAACCCTGTATATTCATGATTCAGAAGGGCCCAGGATCATTTTTGCCTCAAGGGTTTTTATTGCAGATTAATTTCCAGCGCCCTTAAAGTACAACTTATCACAGCCAAGTGCAAAAGTTAAATACTTTTTACCAAGCGATACATTTGCATGATTTCCAAGGGTCCATGATCATTCTTATCTTACGCAGTTTGCTTAAAAACGATCACAACAAACCCACCAATTGTCGAATTTCTACTTTCATCCTCTTACCCAGTCTTGCAAGTGCCATATGAGCTTCTAGCTCTTGTAATAAAAAAAAAACACCTACATACATTGTAATTAAACAAAAACATGAACACTCAATCGTAGCCTCAATAAAGTGACGAAACAAACTCCGAGACTCCTCGAAGGATTGGACAAAAAGCACAGAATCTGTTTGAAAATGAGGCTATTCTTCTTTCTGCGTTGACTTACGGACACCATCTGTATTGTCACCGGGGTGAAATAGCCTAAGCTTTCTTCGTCTAGGAAGGAAATATCATTTTTGACAGATATTGGAAAAAATAAACGGTACTTACCACACGGGTCATCTAGCAAACCGGCGAGATCACATTCAGCCCCGGAGATCAGAGCCCCGCTTTCCCTAAGCGTCGACAATACTTCATCCGCGAGATGTCAGTGACCTACGACAGGGGATAACAATCAGTTTCAAGTAGGAATTTTGAAAAAATCTCGAAGGGTACTCTAGAAGGACAGCTTGAGGAGTCAGCTTTGGACGTCGATGCATTACGAATTGATTCAGGCATTTCGTGAAAATCCACCAATTCTTCGACACTATAGTCGACAAGCTGGTGGCAAGGCTTGTGGCTTATTGCGTCGTATCCTGTATTGACAATACGGGATGGCGATGATGATCAACTGCGGATTGTCAATGCATGTTTCCCGAACTTGGTGATTATCGTCAGATACAAAAAGAGCACTAAACACGAATAACTCACCTGGTTTTCCATAAAAAGTAGTAAATACAATCACAAACATTGAGACTATGAAAAATGGACAGAAAGTATTATTTGTTCAGAAGGTCAACAGACACTGATGAAAAGTATTTATGGGATATCTCCAGCAACTTAACTTCCTAATGTACTATTTAAAATCTCGTCAACCACTTCCCAATAAAAAAAAAGACGAGTGAAGAAAACAGCAATCAAATCTTGGGTTAAAAGTAAGTCCACCCAATCAGATTTATCATGGACGGTATTGTAGATCATGGAGCTTATTCGCTCCAAAATGCGAATTAAGATAACATCTTTCAAGTAGCTTAACTTCTGATCTACTTCTTCAGAACCTCGTCAACCACATGCCAATAAAAAACGACGAGTGAAGAAAAAACAGCAATCGTATCTTGGGTTACAGTAAGTCCACCCAATCAGATTTATCATGGACGGTATAGTAGATCATGGAGCTTATTCGCTCCAACGTGCGAATTAAAAACATGTTTCAAGCAGCTTAACTTTCTGATCTTCTTCTTCAGAACCTCGTCAACCACTTCGTACTGCCCTCGACGACGAGATTGATGGTCTGATGAAGGATCTCGACAACATCCCCCGTCGTCGCCGCATCATCACTACCCCAGACTCTGAAGATTTCAACACCGATTCAATCTTGAAGGTGAATTTTAGGAAAAACGTTTCTTCCTTCCATGCCTCTTCTTGAACTGCCGTTATCCCTCGTCCTGGTTTGAATTATTGAAATATTAGTTGAGTTTTAGTCAGAGATTTAAGTTAGGTTCTCACTAAACAAGTTTAGTACATTTTGGGCAGAGAAAATCATTTGGTCAACTTTTTCATATTGGCAAAAAAAAAAATTATTTTTGCCAAACTTTTGTTGAGTTTTTAATTGAGGAAACCTAAAGCACTCAATCTTATTAATCACATACAACAATGTGACAGATAAAGCGCAATGGAGTATTAAGACAATACATCTCATCAAGAGGTCCGAAGTCTTTTCTTCCGACCTGGACATCAGTGATTCTCCAAAGCGGATGATTTTGGTTGGTAATTTTTTTAGGGATGGAGAGAATTTGTCCAATGAGAACCTAGCTTTAAGTGTTTGTTTTTTGAAGAGTGTGATGGTAACATTTAGCATGTTCAAGAGATAGGTAGACGAATCTGGCGTAACTCCCCTCTGATGTGCGCCTCTTGCAGTTTATCGATAGGCTAGCCGTTTCTGATATAAAAATACCTGTGACAGATGGCTGAAATATCATCAAAATAGCCAAATCATTTTTAAACTATAACCTTAAGTCATCTTAACTGAGAAATGCTTACTTGAACGGAAAAGTCTCAACTTAGTTGATGACAAGATCACAATTTTTAGGCCGATTTCGGGTGCTCGTGATGTTTATTTTGTTTTGTCCAGGAATAAGTCGAGTTTACCGTTCTGAGCTCCAAGTTCCTTGAGTGGGGCACTTGACTCCACCAACACTTCAATTCCTGATTTACCAGACGTCTTGCCACATTTCCGTTCTGATTTTCTTGCATCTGGCGAACGGCTCTGGCCTGTACGTTCACTAAAGCCACAAGGTTATAGACATTTCCCAAGTTTGATTGGTTAGGACAAGGAGGGGGGGGGGGGGTATACAGACGGAAGTTTGAGGCCTGCGCACCTTCTGCTCTCTAAACTGCTGTGCTATTGTTGTTTTGTGTTTATGTAGAATACTGGCGTTTTTGTTGCCGTTTTACCCAGTAGATGTTCTCATTTGCCGTAAGCTATATCGACTAGGAAGGGTGTGCTCTCAGTCTTTCTTCATTGCGTTACACCAAGAACGGATAATGATAAGAACCATTGTCTCCTCGTCATTACACTGAGCAAAAATCCGCCATCACGTTCCGTAAATATTGAGCAGGTACTTGTTCCCCAGACACAATTCGCAGTGCGGCATAGAACTGGTGTACTGAACGTTGCAAAAAACGTGCGAGTGCAGAAGGACAGATTATTCAAACAATGTGTACAATGGATGCGTCAGCTACGATGCGATATTTTGGCTCTTCTTGGCAAGGGTCCTCGTCAGGCTGTCAATCCTCGGGTTCAACTTCTTGCCAAGAAACCCTTGCCAAGAAGGGCCGAAATATCGCTGATGAAGAATCGTAGCTGACGTATCCGTTGTAAACATTATTTGAATAAATGTTTCAAAGTCAGCTTGGGCTCAAAGAATATTTATCTACGAAGGACAGATTGATACTCAGTCGGGTCGGTTACTGCCGGAGCACCATGAGAAGAGGAAGACAATCGTTCAACTAAACAGTTCTTGGTGACACAAATATCCTTAGTTTATGATCAGGTGATTGAGGGACAAATCACGACTAAACTTCGGAGCTCCCGTGTTTCTTACTAACATAGTCTAAAGATGACTACCCTATTACGTAGTCATGGTTGGTTGACTTTCAATCTAGTCAAGTTCTGGCGCGCAGTATCTTTATTTTTTAAATAAACGCTATCTTTAAAAATCCATGATCGACTGCTCGAAACTTAGTCCATGTATTTATTTTCCGGCACGTATTAGATTTTTATTTTTTTTAATAAACACTACATTAAAAGAACCAATGACCGACTGTTGAAAATGTTCAATCAAGGAAGACCAAAATCGCCTGCTCTCGCCATTCTAGTATACAGACTCCTTAGCTTTCTGCCTGTTCGTCAACCGCCATCTGTTAATCGTCTTCCCCTATCCTCTCTCGTTCGGCAATTTTGTCAATTGCCATCTGTTAATCGTCTTCCCCTATCCTCTCTCGTTTGGCAATTTTGTCAATTGTTCCAGAAAAGCATGGTGTGAGCTCCGCATGAAACTTAGTTCTTGATGTAAAGGTGAGCGACCAGTGCAAAATAAAACTAGGGAGTACCTGAAGAAATTGACACACACTTGAATAGCAGCGATACTAGTACCACTGGCGACAGTGAATATCGCTAATGAAACTGATTCAGTCGTTCACCAGCGCTGGATCCGATAACTTCATATTCTGGACATACTAAAAAAAAAGATGCAGTCTTCATTGTTTCCTTGGTGAATGCATACCGCACCTTTGCTTTACCAGAAATTTCTAAACCCGCAAGTTTGTCAATACGGCAAGGGTAGTAGGCGGTGCTACGGGTATGGCCCCTTAGCAAAGCATGGAAAGCATAGGTCTTGGCGGTACTCCCTAGTGTTATTTTGCTCTGTGAGCGACCTAGTCATACCCTAGTTTCTCGACTTAGAGCAAGGCTTAATCAGGCAGTAAGTAAGTAAGTAAGTAAGTAATTTATTTATGACCCGCCATTTCGGAAAGGCGGAGTAAATGAAGAAAGTAAACAAAACACATACAAACACAGAAAAAGACAGTGGTCCATAGTAGGGCATATCAGATAGTATCTACCTACTATACATTTTATTTTTATTTATCATAATAATTCTGGTCTCTCTTCACTGATGCTGTAACATTTCGGAAATTATATCCTTCAAACTCACAAATCACTTTCTTAGTCAGATCAACACCTACTGAACATTTTATTATAATTTCTCATTTCATCACTGCCCGACTCCCCGACTCCCCCGAGGCTTGCTGTACACCCTTAACCGGCACCGGCCGAAATCAGCGATGCCGACTATAAATTAGGCGATTCATCTTTCAAAAGCTTCGAAACATTCTTGTTTTATTGTTCTAGCACGTGGCAACCGGTGCCGGTACCCCGCAATTGATGGGCAACACAATCGAGAGTGGGCAACCCCTCGATCGGTGGCGTGAGGTCGAACCAGGCGTCTTTCGGCTCCTCCCTTTCGTCCTATTAGCTTAAACATTGTTCAAATAGGTGTAAAAGGTGTATAACGGCGAATACAGATTCTTCTTAGGCGTACTCTCGTCGTTCCCCAAGGACTCCACTTGAGAAGTCCCCGCGTTTTTGTTTGTCCCTGGGACTCACTTCCCGTATTCTAGCGAGTCCCCATGAAAGGGAATGCTCCGATTATCATCACCACCATCAAAAAGGACTCCCTTTCAGATTTGAAGGGGAATCAATTTTTGCTGGTGTTGATGCAATATAAAATTAATTAAAAACAATCAGAATAAACAAAATATCCAGACTAATTTCGTAAACTGTATATTCTTTTTTTGAACAAAATTCGTTCTAGAAGCATTCCCTCGCTGTTTCCCTATGCCGAGTCCGTGTGGAGTGGCTACGTCTATTCTCGCCATTCCCCTTGATTCCCCGAGGACTCCTCGGGGAATGTTGACAATACGCCTCAGAACTCTTTGTTGGTCTCCGTCAGGGGGCCAAGGAAGGAGCAACGTCGCCAGCGTTGTCACGGGAAGCACAACAAGTTCTACATTGTTGGAACACGTTTTGTTCTGTTACGACTGCGTATTGTTAGTTCAAGGACCAGTGCTGTCTATCCGGTAATTTAGTAGTTATTACAATATAACGAGCGTCAAGTTGTACTCGTGGACCTCAAGTAGTACTAAGAAGACATTTTATAAGTAGTGAACTGAAAGACAAAAATGCTCCTCAGCCAGGATTCGAACCCAGGACCCTCTGCTTACAAGGCAGGCGCTCTACCAATTGAGCTACCAAGGGGCTTGAGAGCAGAGTTCGCAAACCACTACAATAGTCTGGTAGAAGCCGGCCATAGGAACAGTTTCTACAAAAAACTGTTTCTGGTTTATTGGTCACGGTACAAGTCCCTTGTGTAAAGTGCCATCTATGTATTATTACTAAGAACACATTTGCAGATCTTTAGAAGCTCGAAAAATGTATCACTGTGTCATTACCGAATGTTGCATTGATAAGAATCTTCTACTGTCTATCTGAAAAGTGTGTGTATTAAGACGTAAACATCACGTATAGCACTACAAACCTTATTACACCTATCTGAACAATGCTTTAGAACACGTTTAGACGTCATACACCTATCGTAGTCTTACTACCGTACACTTGGTCTACGAGGAGTGGAAAGTAGCCTCCTAGTTAGATCCGACATGGGTGACGACAGTAGAGTAGTCAGTGTTTTGACGGCTCACTCTGCAAAAGAGCCAGCGATAGATAAAGGCGTGGTAAAAATACCGAAAGAATCCCCAAAAGCCCCCCCCCCCCACAAAGTCATATCGTTCAAATAGAAAAATCCTTAGTTGAGTCGTCCCTGGAGTTTCAGAACTACATTCTGACTATTTCCTCGAACAGAAATTTGTCCCTTCGTCAGTTCCAGTGTGTTTGATGCAAATCCCCCTTTTTAATGCAGAACTTCAACGACAAGTTCGACAATAAGCTCAAGAATGTGGGTTTCACTTCGCCCACTGATGATATCACCAAGAAGATCGTCGACTACCATATCCCAAGCCTTGATGATGAGAAGAGGCGTCAGAGACTCAAGGTAAGACCACTTGCTCCCCATGCGGAATGAGTCAGTCTCCCCATGCGGAATGAGCAAGTCAAAATGGTGGTTTGGAGTGCGGAATGAGGGGCTAGTGACCCGACATTCAGTGGTAGCGCAAGTCAAAATGGTGGTTTGGAGAAGAAAGTAAAAAGACAAGACAGGGTTTCGCTTGTCCTTTAACACTGGTGATAAAACCGATTTTGTTCTCGCATGGCTTTCGCCAAGCTTGTCAGGTAACGCCGGGATCGACTAAAACCAGGAAGGGAAGGGAACGCGAGAAAAGCAGGAAGGCATACTAAAACCAGGAAGGGCATACTAAAACGAGGAAGGCTGTCGCCAGAATTCCCCGCACCGTTCCTTTCCTTTATTTAGTATTCTTTGAGGGGTCGGCAAATTTTCAAATTCAAAGTTCACCTTCCCTTCCTCGTTTTAGTATCCTGACATGGTTAGGCATTAAGTTCAGTGAGGGGTCGGCAACTATACAAATTGTAATTCACCTTTTCGTTTCTCGTTCTTACGGTAGGCAACTAAAATCCTCGGATTTTAAATTCGAAGTTCACCATCTAATAGTTGCTGAGCCCTCAAAGAGTACTAGATAGAGGAAGGGAACGGTGCAGTGAATTCTGGCGACAGCCTTCCTCGTTTTAGTATGCCCTTCCTCGTTCTAGTATGCCCTTCCTGGTTTTAGTATGCCTTCCTGCTTTTCTCGCGTTCCCTTCCCTTCCTGGTTTTAGTCGATCCCGGTAACGCCAACTACTCCAGGGCACCTAGACAGTTAACAGAGTCAGGGCTATCTTTTGGTAATTTCACATACACAAACTTTACGTTTATATTTTTATTTATTTAACATACTTTGACTTCGGAAAAGTGCCAAGTATACATATATACAAACTATCCTTTTTTACATTTACTTCATCATGCTAAGGTCTAGAAGACCTATACCAGCCCCTTCGTTCACCAGTATATTCCAGGAAATCGAACACAGATTTGTGAGCGTTTGAGTAATAAAATGTCAGCTTCAGGAGACAATTCCAAGAAATACAGCTCACCCCGACAATGGAAGTAGACAGGTCTAATGCCTGTAAAGTACTGGCTTAGAAAACTTCCAAGGGCTAAAAAGCTTTATATCCTCTTCATATCTGTCAGCACCACTCGATGTCAAACACAATGGAAACATGTTTTTCCTTCTCGCCTAGACTTTAAAAGATTTTTTTCTTGCTCCCTATATGACGTAGGCGTTGCATGATCGGTGATAGGGCATCTTTTCCGCAGAAGGTTTACTGCCCAGAAAGACGTTCCAATGTTAAAACGTCACCGTGCAAAAGGTGTAAAACGTCTCCCTCCACTATAAAACCAATACCCCTATGCTTGGGGAAGATTTTTCTTGGGGGACCTGTCTTAGTTAGTTTTTCCATGGTGACATTCTTTCGTGCGGAATTTTTTTTATCTGGACGTTTTTTAAACACGGACCTTTATTCTGGGTATGTGCTTTCACGGTGACGATTTTTAAGGAACGTCTATCTTAGGTTAAGCACAATGGCCACTAATCATAATTCACTTTTTCATGAAATGCTTCATAAACAAAAATACTGACTTCCCTGGAATAGCGCTTCGAAAATAAGCCATTTTCTTGTTATCGCTTGTCACTACCTCTTTGGTGTCTCAGCGAAGACGATTTCCGAGATTGCATATGCAAGGCGCGGAAATTCAAACACTCTAGGTCACACACGAAAATCAATCATTTTGTAGAGCTCAGTTATAAGGACTGTCGTGGCTACAAACAGGCCGTTGCTGCTGGCAAATTGCTCAAATGATCTCTGTGTTTGCAGTTCATAAGAAAAGTTTTGATTTTTGGATGTGAACTGACAGAAGCAGAGGCGTTGCGATTGGGGGGAGGGGAGACACTCCCCCTCCAATTTTGCCCACCAGTCGGTAAAAAATAACCGAGTCGGCGCGAATCGCAGCGATTTTTCATCAAAACATTTGATTTTTTTCATGAAAACAGTCGGTTTTTCTGAAAATCGGTTGATTTTTTGTCAAAACAGTCGGTTTTCCTGAAATGCCTTGCCCCCCCCCCCAAACACTTTGGCTGGTAACGCCTCTGGACAGGAGTGCAACCAAATGTGCAAATATAGTAGACTTATCTGAAGATGAGTCCTGAATTTACAAGGAAGTCTCGGTTAATACTATCAGAATAATTTTAAGTGTATAGAAAGAACGAATTGACAGAAACAAGGAACTCCACTTATATTTGTCAAAACTAAGTTGTGTTTTCAGCAATTACCGTGTTGAACTCGAATCCAAACACATTGCGCTGTCACCCGTTTTCAGCGCCCGTGTTTTGCATAAGTGAACCCGGCACAGGATTTGATTTTCTACCAAGTCCGTTCGTTTTTCCATTTGTGTCAACGATGTATCAAAGATATGTGCTTGTTCTTCCTACCAAGTTTCATCCCGATCCCTCGACACTAAGCGTGACACAAGATTTCCCGTTCCCCCTCCGCCCCCCCCCCCCCCCCCCCCAGATTCATCAGATTCGGTCCGGACTTGAAACTGGACATCTGAGACATGACGTCTTTACAGATATCAAGTTTCGTTAAGATCCGATCACCTGTTCGAAAATTATGTCTCGATGGTAGGATCGGGCAAATGACTATTTTCAAGTTAGTTCGGTCGGGTCCCTGATACGCCTGCCGAGTTTCATCGTCCTAGCACGTCTGGAAGTACCTTAACTCGAGAACAGCGGCCTGACAGACATACAGAAAAGTGATCGGTATATGGTACTTGAGCTGAGCTGCAAGTGCCGTAAAAACGACTTGTAACGAACACGAGTTGAAAGTCGCGAGCCTGAAAACGCAACCTTAGCAAATTAGAGGCAGCAATATACAGTAGCGAAAACTAATTGTCTAGAATCGGCTGATTTCTGACGTATTTATTGGACTAATATGACTAGACTAATATGACATCACTTCAGGTTGATCTTCCCATTGTAAGTTTCGCCGCTAACCCGTCCTCCCCATTGTACGGGATCGTGGTGAAGAACAACAAGACCAAATGTTTTGATCGGATACCAAAAATCTAAAATATGATTCAAACAATTGGGTCATGTCTTTGCCATTCAGTCTTCGTCAGATTCTTTGATTATTTTTACAGTTAAAATAAAGTTCAAAAATGGAGTCAGCATGTCTCCTTGCCTCGATACCGAATCTTTAATCGGTTTCAGAAACAACTTTGAGCTTCAAGCAAATTTCCAGTTTTAGCGAATTCGTGATGAACCATTTGTCCAGCAAGAAAACTAAGTTCAGATATGGATTCAGTGGACTTCCTTACCCTCAATGAATATCTTATTACCTTATGAAACACACATGTTTTTACCGTAAATTCGAACCCCTCCTCTGCCTCTAAAGACAGGACTGAAGGACCCATCTACGAGCTTGACCTGTACTTTACCAGTGAATCCTCACTGAACAACATCCCCGCTTGAAGAACATATTTCCTCGTTTGAACATTACATATCAACCAATTCGATCTTCGATTACACTAGATCTCTCCGACGTCCAAAGAATAAACAAATGAATGTCGGTAAACTTCATGACCGGCAAGAAAATAACTTTCATATTTGGATTCAGCATGTCTCGTTATCCCTAAACCAACTATCGCAATAGCTTTATTTAATAGCCCCCCAATAGCCTTAATCTGAAACCGCCTCCCCCACCCTTAAATCTAGGGCTACAGAGCCCATCTACTTGACCTTATCCTTGACCCAAAGAATCCTCACACCAAGTTTCATCAAAATATCTCATTCCCTTCGAGGGTAATCGTGCTAACAGACAGACAGACGAACAACTTTTGCGATATCATAGATATCCCTCCACGTACGTTTTGGGATCCCAAAAAATTAAAGTTCAGAAACTAATTCAGCGTATCTCCTTATCCGTATAAAGAACATCTAATGAACTTCAAGTAAAACTTTTACTTATAAGAAAACCCGATTTCAACCGGATTCCGAACGAACTGTATGTCTCGGTAGAAAAAAGGATTGTCATATACAGATTCAGCGTCTCTTTTTACCCCTAAATCTGTCATCTAATCAACTTCAAATAAAACTTTTGCTTTTAACAAATTTTCCGGTTTTGGCCTGATTCCGGGTGAACAAGTAGTCAGGATAGAAAATACTTTTCACATAAGTGTTCAGCGTATCTTCTTACCCCTAAATCGGACATCTAATCAACTTCAAATAAAACTTTTACTTTTAACAAATTTTCCGGTTTTGGCAGAATCTAGGCGAACTACTTGCCCGTGAGTTTTCACCATCGTGCTCAGCATGTCTTCCTACCCTAAATCGAACATCTAATCAACTTCACAACACAACGTTTACTTTTAACAGACTTTCCGGTTTTGGCTGGATTCCTACTTTGTACGGCGAAACACTGTTTTTCACCATCATGTTCAGTATGCCTTCTTACCCCTAAATCGAAAATCTTATCAACTTCAAATAAACTTTTACCCGCAATCAGGATTCTTTTGTCTTAAAAATGGCCGTTAATGGTAAGTTTTTTGTTTAATTTATATATTTTTTTCGATGAAATTAAATTTCTAATGTCTAAAATGCCTAATGCCCCCACCCCAAAATGTAGGGCTACAGAGCCCATCTACGAACTAGACCTTACTCTTGACCCCAAAGAATCTTCACACCAAGTTTCATCAAAATATCTAATTTCCTTCGAGAGTTATAGTGCACACAGACAGAGGGACACTTTTGCGATGTAATAGGTATCCCGCCACTTACGTTTTGAGATCCAAAAAAAAGAAAGAAAAGTAAAGCAGTATGGATGAGCAATATCCCCTCTTCTCGTCCTTGGAGTTTGACTCGAATCAGAGGATATCTGGAAATTTACGGTTTCCGCTTCATCCTTCTCCTACCGTGGCTGCATCCGGTCCGGACGCCAAATAACAAACTAGACCGCATAAACTCGGTACTGTCCAACTTGTATTCCATTAGACCATTTCGTTTGGTTTGTGTGAACGTAACAAAGTTTCGGGACCACCCCCCACCCCCCTCCAACTTCCCCAGCTGTTGCCGCTTATGGTTTTGGATACATGTTTTGCAGATCCAGGTCATTAGTTCTGATCACCCATAAGGTTTGACTTGAATCGGACCATCCGTTCGCAAACTATGGCAGTCAGTATTTCCGGATTCCACTTCCCTTAACTCCCCCAAAAATGGTCAGATCCAGGAACGGAAGTTTTCCGGGAGCATTGTGTCAGGTCCTTAATCCTAGTAGGTCGGGCCACTAATGCCTGCCAAATTTCATGGTCTTTGGCACATCTGGAAGTATGGTAACTAGCGATCACCGGAATTCCCGGAAACCCCCTCCAACTCTCCCGAAAGAGACCAGATATGATCCAATGCAGCCAAAAACGTATCTAGGGCTTGTGCTTGTTCTTCCTACAAAATTCCATCCTAATCCCTTGACGCTAAGCGTTTCACGAAAATTCCTGTGCCCCCTTTAACCCCCCCCCCCCCCCCACAAGTTTTGGATCCGATCCAGATTTCTGAGACGAAACATTTTTTCACTTTCGAAGTTTCATTCACATCCGATCGCCCGTTCAAAAGTTACGAATGCCACAAGATTCCGGACAGTCCCCCCACGATAGTCGGACCAGACAAACGACTATTTTCAAGTCAGTTCCTGATACGCCAGCCCAGTTTCATCTTCCTGTACATCAGGAAGTACCGAACTCGCGGGATCATCAGAATTCCCCCCCCCCTCCCAACTCCCCACATGGTGCCAGAACTCTGGTTCATTTATATATATGAAATAAATAGGACTTGTGCTTGCTCTTTCCACCAAGTCTCATCCCGATCCCTCCACTCTAAGCGTTTCCGGTAACCCCCTTCAGTTCTCCCCCCCCCCCTCCAAGTCACTGGGTCCGGGTCCGGTCCGGATTTGACGTGGGCCCTCTGAGACACGAGGTCTTTCCAAACATCAAGTTTTATTAAGATCCGACCACCCGTTCAAGAGTTTTAAATAGCACAAGATTCCAGATCCTCCCTCCCTCCACTCCTCCCCATGATGCTCGGATCGGGAAAGGACTATTTCCAACTTAATCTTATCGGGTCCCTGATACGCTTGCCAAGTTTCGTAGTTGTACCTTATGTGGAAGTGCCCGAACTAGCAAAATCTGGACCGACCGACGGACGGACACAAATTGCGATCGCTATATGGCAACCAAAACCGGCTATGTAAGCAGTTTCCCACCTTTCGCTATAAGTTAACGGGTCTCGGAAAAGGCTTAAAACAGCAAAAACCGTGGGTTATTTGTTGAAAGCAAAGCCTAGTTTTAAAGTATTCAAATATTTTAAAATAGTTGAAGAGTAAATAGTGCGAGGGGTCATTTAAGAACATTTTGTAACTTTTATAACACGAAGGCCAACAAAAATACGCAATGGAAGGGTTCGATCCATTCAGCTTAATGTGGCGAATATGTGATCCAGATTTCCTCGCCGGAGTTTTAGCATTTGAAAATAATGTTGTCGAAAATCCTTGCAGAAATTCTAGCCCTCGAGCACCCATACTTGTTCACCTGTCCGCGAACGTAGAAGAGAATGTCAGACATTCTTCAACCGAGGAACCCCATTATTACATTTTTTGTCCCCTTTCCTGTTCCAGGGTCAATCATTTTTTACGGAGAACAGCTGTTCAGAGAACATAGCAATCCAGCGATCGGTTGCCAAGAGCCAAGCATGAAGAAAAGAAGTGGTATTTCTTCAGAAATAGTCTCCCAAAAAGTGGAACGTTAGTTTTTGTCTGAGGAGATTGTCGGAACAGAAATAATCGAAGCTTAGGCCTGTCATGCAAATGAAAACTTCAAAAAGAAGCAAGTCGGAAGGTGAAACTGCAACTCCAGGTTGCCGGAACTTTTCTCGACGTGAAAGAATTCCCGACGGATAAAGCTTAGCCGAAACTCTATGCAGGCAGAATTCAATTAGTGCGAGGACAATATGGACCGACTGTAAGCTTGTGGCAGGTTCTGCACATTTTTGCTTACACAAATATTTCTTACGTAGGCATTCCTCATGTTCTCGCTGTTTTCCGTACCACTAGGATTTGACTCCTTCTTTTCTCACGATTCCCTTCGACTCCCTAAGGAGTCCCGGGTTAACGGTGAGAATCTGCCTTTTTAGTATTGGGCGATATTCGATACCGAAATATCGATAATACTGCAAAATATCGATATTTCGATATTGACTTTATTGACGATATTGACTAAAAGAACAAATAGGGATTTCAAACTTGAAAGCGTGAAAATGCTACTATTTCTTAATGGGAATGTTTGATTTTGTTGTTTTAGTTCAGATTTTGTCTTGTTATTTTTTTCCAAGAGAAATGTAGCAGTATAAACAGTTTCAGATATCGGTTTACGATAATCCAATAGAATTTAAAATATCAATATTCCTAAATATCGCCCAACACTATGCGGCGGTTCGAACTCAGTTCTGTGTAGACAATACGTACCATCGCGAATATGAACCTCGTGACAAGTTCTGCTCTTTTTAACTACAAACTGACGCGAATTATCCGGTACGTTGGCATTTCGTGACGCTAACCATTAACCCCTTTTCAGAACCTGGAGGAAGAACTGGAAAGACTCGGCGCAAATACCGAAATTGTCCGGCCAGCTCGCCGTCAGCCCCGCGAAGAATACGACTTGGCTGATAACTTCGAGTCTTCCATGAAAATCAAGAAACGCAACGTCAAGGCTACCGTCACTACCGAAACTGTTCGTCGATACTAGACAATCCCCGCCTACACTCGCCCAGTTTCCCCAAGAGTCAACTGAGTCAAATGCTTCCTATCCAATCCCTTGACAGACAAGGAACACTCTGGATGGCATCGGTAATTTGCTGCAGTAATTAATCAGATACTTTCGGGCAAACTGCAAGGGACCCGAAACGCTTGTTCTAAATGGTCAAGAATTTCCGGTTTCCCACTTGGGATTCTATGGAGACAAAAAAGTTGTCTATAGGAAACGTGTGGTTATATTAGCTATCAGATATGAAGTGCCGACATTTAATCACATTTGGGATTGGATACAGAGAGATTGCAGCCTACCCGACGAAGACGGATATTACTATACCATCGTCGAAAGTGGCAAACACAAACAATTCAGCTTGTAAGGTATAGGATTTTCGACTTTATAACATGAGTATATTATTTTGGTAAGTTATTCTGAAGCCGTACATTACTCCAACATTTTTCTGACCCTTTCTCGATTGTCTAGTCATAGTCTTGTAGTAGAAGTCGAAAATCAGATCCTGAAGGTTTCAAAATTGTAACACAAACACGGATCGTCGCATCCTATCGGTTGATTTCGCACCTTTCGAGTAAAAGCCTGACGTCCTAATGTTCGGCAGGCCCGGACTCGTTTTCGTTAATGAGGGTGTAGTCTCTCTGCTAGCCACAGTAGGTCTTGAGGTAGCACATTACCGACTCCATCTAGGTGGTATAAAACAAGACTAAGTAATAGTAGGCCTACGGAGAGACGATTGGGTTTTTCTGTCCAGATCTTCTGCACTTTCATGTTAGAGTTGAACGTTTTCGAACGGAACTGATGATTGTGGCGAAAATCTTGGCAGGAATTTTGGTCAGCAACCGCCAGATCTTAATGGTCTGTCCTCGCCATAAGAACTAACGTAATATTTAAATCATGAAGTGCTAAAATATACTCTATAAAAAAGAAGTAAGGTCGGACGAGCAAGGATGTACAACAGTAGACAGAAAGATGAGGGTTATTCACAGGTTGTGGAGGAACATTCTACAACTGCCGGAGATAATCCTAACTATTTCGACAAATCGGATGCTTATGTTTATGACAGAAATCAATAAGTTCCTAATAGTCAAATGTTAAACCACTATAAACAATTTCTGAAAAACATTTTCCTACGTCCCTCTAAGAAATTAAGGGAAAGTGAGGACAAACAGCATTAGCGAAGTTCTTCCAGTATTTTCTGAATTAGATGTATGCAGATTTGTTAATGTAATTAAATGCTGCCGTTTTCCCGCTGATGTTAATTTACATTCGAGTCAGAGAGTGACCTGTGAAATTAGGAACATTAAATTTTAACAAATGTGACGTGAGTGCAAGTGTAAAGTGTTTCGAGTTTGCTTCTGTTTTGTTAAGCGTTGCTAGTTTATCAAATATAAAGAGATGTTTAAATCAAACACCTCATCCGAATCGGGACTTCTAAGCTCTCGAATCCACTGAGATTCTACCTTTAATTCCATTTTCTTTTTTTCGTTCTCGTTTAGTTGAAACAGAACGATATGAAAAGAAAACACAATAACTTCTAATGCACGACTTAATGAAACGCTGGTTCTGGAGTTCGTGTTCGAAAGAATTACTCGATCCAGCGCTCGTAGATGTTCATAGTTGCGTTTTTGATCCGAATTCTCCGTTCTGAATTCTCGTACAAATTACCGTTTTTGCTCCTCTGGCTTCTCAAGTCTCGCTTTTGACAAAAACACTAATTTGGCAGCTCGTCCGCAACCCAGTACACGTGTTTATGCATATTGAACACCCGCACTCTGCTGACCAACTAGGGAGGAGAACGGAGAATCGAGAATTCACCATCGGAGCAACTTCTCGATTCTGCAGAATCGCGAGGCTTTCCCCAATCTCGGTTCTGACAGAAACACAAGTAAAGGAGAATTCGCTTCATCTGAATAGTCCAGACACGCGAAATAGGAGACTCGCAAGGAGAATTCGGATCAAAAACGCAACCCATGTTTCTTCTGTCTACGAAGATTTCAAACGAGAGTTCTCAGTATAGCTTTTGTGCTATGCAGGGTAGCCAACGACTTTACCAGCCAGGATGTTGACACGAGGGCTGGTCCCAATTTCCATTAGAAATTCTTTTTATACCATCCCGTTCCGACATTCCCTGAAGTAGTTCACAAATACGGGAAAGGTAGGTATGAACTGGTAGCGCAAAAGTCGACTTTCGTGGTTTGATTTGCCGATATAAGGGTCGTGTTCCACCCTACTTAATGTAGTAACCACGCATGACGTCGCGGCTTCTTGGCGTCCCGGCTGGACTGAATTTGTCTACTTTACTCAAAATATCACGCCATGCGCTAATCCCACCAATCACGTCACATTAATCGTAGTTGCGTTTTTGCCGATACCCTGGAATCTGTTACTACGGTAACTGGATCTTCAATTAGTCGTTTTTGCAGTTATCGTGGTATCTGATACACGGTTGCTCTGCAAAACGACTCGTCCTCTTTTAATTTGTAAGCCCAAGCGCTATTTAGTTGAGTTCTCTTCTTGACCACGATAGCTTGTGTAAATAAATGATTCTGATTTTGACTAACTGCCGAAATTGCACTTTCCGAAGTCATCCCACAAGCAAAACTGATATCCAGTTACATCACTAAGTGCTAAACTTCTTTCTCACGAATTAAACAAACTTGATGAAAGTGAGATGACTTTTCAGATACCACGATAACTCGCCAGATACCACGATAACTGCAAAAACGCCTTTTTTTTCCGTGGTATCAGATACCACAATAACTGCAAAAACGCCTTTTGACCGTGGTATCAGATACCACGATAACTGCAAAAATGACTTTAGACCGTTGTATCAGATACCATGGTATCTGCAAAAACGCAACTCGTAATTACCACGCTTACTATGCTCCCGAGCGTGGTAAGCAGATGTTTAATATTTCGAGAAGGCTGGAACGGTCAGCGTAGTAACTTTTCACGGGGTTGGAAAGAATAGTTGCTACTGTAAGACAGGAGAACACGCTTATGGACTTCATTTTCCTTATCTTCAACCAACCCATACGAAAAAGCTGAATCACTCCGGCTCTTTTAGCTGGTATTCGAATCCTTGCACGACTCTCAGTGTGTCCAAGCCACAACATTGCGTCGAGGCGTTATAACATTGTCAAAATAGGTGTCACAAGGTGTATTACGGCGTATATAACTTATTACAGATTCCTCTTTTCCTCGGACCTCGCTGTGATAAGGTGAATAAGGAGAATAGGCAGCGTTCTATTCTCGCTTATGCAGGGCTAATCAGATCGCTTGGTTGGTTCCGCCAGCGGGCCGAGGAAAGGAGCAGCGTCGTCAGGTTTGCCACGTTCTACTTTGTTGGAAGCTGAAGAAAAAACTTTTCTTCAAAAGAACACGTGTTGTTCTCTTACGACTGCTTACTATAGTTCGAGGACCAATGCTGTCTATCCGTAGATTTAATAGCATTTTACAATATAATATAATATTTACAATTTATACAATAGGAAAACATCGACCACTTTCTCAATCGATGCAAGGAGCTTTCGAAGTTAAGGGGATCTTATTTTAAGGGGAGTGTTTTGATTCTTCCGGATATCCTGAATAGCACTTCGGAAAGGGTTATAAAAAAGGTGCGCGAATTTATCGACGGAGCGCTGAAGCTAAGAGCGATTAAGCTTAGTAGAGAGGCTTCATAGCCGTAGGACAATATTGTTGTTGTCTTCTTTTGTAATGTGTACTGTTGTTGTCTTATGTATATGGCCCCTGGGCTTTTAAATACACTTATTATTATATTCGGCGTCAAATTGTACTCGTGTACTTCAAGTAGTACTAAGAACACTTTTTCTGACCTTTAGAAACTCGAACAATTGTATCAGCGTGGCAACATCGAACACTGCATTGATGAGAACCTTTCGGGTTCCTGTATGAACAGGCGTGTGTATTAAGACCTAAGTCGTGTATAGCGCTATTCAGCTTATTACCTATTTGGACAATGCTTAAGGGTCTGGGGGGTGGCAAGATGGAATTCCTGCCCGGGTATTTGAGCACCGTATTTAATTCTGACTTGCTGTCGCAGGTTAGCACTTCCTGACTGTCAGTACCATACATCGTTTCTCTCCAGAAAGGCCGAGAATGTTCTAACTTTCCCGGTGGGAACTGAAGAAAATGTACAGGAACATGTTTTCCAGTGCGAATTTTCGAAGACCCTCACCCAAAGACAGTAAAAGTGGGAAAGACCGGAAACTCCCGTAAGCCCCATGAGTCATAACAATCAGCGCCGTTTAGCGGATGTTCTTTCGTTAAAAAATCGCTCTGTTGACAATTCCTTCCATCGCTTTCCGCAGAATCATCATCAAAGCACGTTTTGTTTATGATGAGCATTCTCTCTCCATTCAGATTTCCTCTTTAATTGGAATAAAAAACAAGTAGGAAAAGAATAAATCGCTTTTTATGGAAAAAAATGTTGAATTCACGATTTTGAATCATTTAATGTTGACAGACACTGCCTACTCACGCCCTCTTGCTTTGATTATAATAATCATCTACCGCTGGAAATTGGACAAAGTCCAAACGCTAGGTAGCGTTTCAATCGATTTTCAGAGACCCGATTTTAGCGAAGTCACTGGTCTTTCCCACTATTATTGTCTTTGCCCTCACCATCAATTTGAAGAATTTCATCTTTTCCGTACAGAACTGGCGATAGTGCAGAGAATCTGGCATGAGTTTCAGTGAGCGAGCATCCGACAATGATCCTCTATTCGCAGCCAGGGTTGCAACATCCAGAATATTTCGAGAGTGACTTTTGGCCCAAAACAGAGAGTGAATTGAGAGTGAAATTTACTTTCATGAAATGTTCACTTTTGGTCGGAATCGCCTCTGTAAAAATGACACATCTTAATTTTACTTTTATGAAAAAAACTTGAAATAGTCACTTCTGGTCGGAATCCCTGCTGCAAAAATGACACATTTGATCATTTTCTGAAATAGAGTGATTTTTATGTCCTACGTATGACAAGAGTGACAAAAACAAAATAAAATGACAATTCACACTATCGGGGGAGATGTAGCAACCCTGTTCGCAGCATACCCATAAGTGTGAACATCACTTTCCAAAAGTATGAGGGATTAACTCTACGCTAGAGACTGGCGCAGTGCCATAATTTAGAGGAAGAGACGTACAACAGCCTGTGATGCTCCGCTCCTTGATGTTTCGCATACGATTGTTAATGTTCTTCACGGTTGTACGGAGCTCATCATCCTTCGAATGTACCACTCATTAATCGGCTAACGCAGCCAGGCTACAACCTAATTCTAGCAACAGGAACAAACTGTAGTTGACATAGACATCACAGCCAAGGCCGTATCCAGGGGGGGGGGGTCTAACCCCGAAACATACAAAAATAATCATTTTTAAATGCTTTTCCCTGTGATTTATCTGTTTCTTGTCCGACCGGCAGGCAACCCCCCCCCCCCCCCCCCCCCCCCGGAATAAATTCCTGGATACGGGCCTGATCACAGCTGTTCTCTCAGTGTTGGTTTGTCAGGACTCTGGCCAGGAAGAACGAGTGAGTGCTCCACTGGCAACCGTAAGGTCGTCGTAACCGTGCTCGTCCAGACCCGGCGTGCCATCATTGGCTGAAAATCGCAAAAAAAAACACGGTTACGACACGTTGCGATGGTTCCGACAGTTTACGATTGCCAGTAGAGAACACACTTATGTCTATTTCACTCTCGTGGGAAAGATGGTGAAAAGAGGGCTCCCGACTTCCTTTCGCGACACCACTATATAGTATATATACGCTCGTCACCTGTCGGATGTACCCAGCAAATCATAGGCAGCTGAGCGTAGGAAAGCTGTAGCAGCGAAGAACTTAGCGTTGTAGACAACATGAGTCTTGCGCGTTCGATTCGGGCCGTGAATGTTTCTCGTGAAACTGCCCGAAGGCTAAGGCAGGGACAACACGATACTGGATTAGGACAGCCTGACATCCGATCGGAAACAGGTGCTATTATTGAACCAACAGGATAATAGGGACCGCCGACTAGACCGATGCCAACACATTCTGGCCAACAATCTGCTGAACAAAATTCATTAGATTGGGGCACCAGGCCAACGGGCAAGAGTCCTAGGAAGGTTCATAAGGATATGCCTGACGTCTGCAGTCCTCTTCATTATCATGATACAGCTGATTTAAGCTGACGTTGCTTTCAGGCAATAAGTAAATATGCCACTCGGATTTGGAAGTGATAGTTCCGTTACTCAATGATCCGTTAAAGGCGAGGGAGGTCTACGCAATGTATTATGTTGGTCCAAAGAAATCAAGATTATAAATCAACAAAGCACTGTCCTTGTGAATTCCAAAACGAAACACAGAGTCGAATGGAGATTAAGCCTGATTTGCGGGTAGAAGCTTTTTGTATTGAAATAATTATTCATTAATACTGATTCCCACCAACAACGATCAGGAAAGAAAAGTCTAACAAGAAAGGTCTAGCAAGAAAAGTAAGTATGTTGAAATAATGTTTTCAAATAATTAGCTTAGGCTGCATACGAAGAGTCACTAAAGATGAATAGAAAAAGATCTTGGCCCCACCAAATCGAAGGTATATTATATCAAGCAGGTATGTCATGGATTTGGAATCGAGGCCTAGGACCAATAAAAATGCCAAATGATATAGTAAGCCAGAGAAACAATGGAGGGACAAGAAATCCAGGAATGGGCGGGGAAAATGGAAAGGTCTGAAACGCTTACGTATTACAAGGCAGCAAAGGTAAGGTTTGGTGAAGAGGTTTATTTTAAATTTAATTTACCTTCAAGAGTTTTGCGTTTATGGATTCAGATGCGATCAAATTGTCTTCCAGTTTTGGGGAATATTTGGGATATTAAAAGGACAGGGACAAGTGATAATCGGATTTTTAAATTTTGTAAAGTTGAGGTAGGGGAGCTGGACGATATTCTTTACAAGTGCCAGGAGTTATCTGTCCCGCATGAGATGTTACTGAATACTACTCAATATTAAAAACCATAGAAGTATATGCAGGATTGGTGCATTTATGGACATTTATGTAAGATAATTAAAGGTATGTGAGATTGAAGGGAGTTGTTTTTTATGTTGATTAATAGTTCACTCGCATAATGAATGTAAACGATGTATTTTTTTATTTTTTATTCATGGCCCAAGGGCTTCATTAAACATCTATCTATCTATCAACGATCAGAAAAATGAATCATTTCATCGACACTGTTTGCTATAACTTGTGCAGGCAAGTGCAACGATTACGGTCAGATTAATATATCAGTTATTTATGTAGCTGTCCAGCCATGTCCAGAAAAATCATCAGGTCTCATATAACAGCTCCCAGCTGCAAAGAACGTGGCGAGACCTTTGTCCACATTGAAGGTTCCCTAACATCTGCACCCTTGTATGCAACTCAAGCAAACAAGCAACAGAATCAGAAACACAAGCATCCGAGTAGCAACATGAGATAATCCACTGTTTCTACGCCCTTCATATGCTAGTTCATCTGAAAAACAATGCGGTGGGAAAACACTGGAAACTAATCGACGCCCTGCTATTTTCAATACACGTCACAGCATATGGACCTGAGTGAGTATCTATTTTCTTGTGTAGAGAGAGCGATTCCGGCACAGGAAACGAAAAGGATATCGGAGGTTCATCTCTGGGAAACAGTCCAAGTGTACCGAGGCCAAGTAAAAACGAATAAGACGGCAATGCCAACCGGGTGATAATTGTAATATAATTATCTACCAGCGAGTTTAAAACCCAATAAGGTCTGCCCTGGAAGCTCAATTAAGAAGTAAAACAAATAGTGTATATAAGTGCTCAGAGTGTGTAGTTAACATCGAAACAAACCGAAACTTTGAGGTCAGAGTAAACACAAACAAACGGAGAAAGGCCAGAGCATAATGAAGATACGGCCAAAGAAAATGACGACCGCCAAAATGGCCCAAATACGATATGACCAGCCTCCGCTTAATAGCCAATAAGGTTAAATATTCCTTGAGCCCAAGCTAACTTTGAAATATATGTTCAAATAATGAAAAACGGATACGTCAGCTACGATACTTTGGCAGCGATATTTCGGCCCTTCCATCTTTGGATTGAAGATTGACAGACTGACGAGGACCCTTGCCAAGAAGGACCGAACTATCGCTGCCAAAGCATCGTAGCTGACGAATGCGTCTCATGCATTATTATACCAATAAGGTTTGCACTCAGTTAGGTAGCCCACCAGAGGAAGAGGGCCACTTTTTGGTGGTATGCAAGCACATTTCAGACACCAAGAGGCCTTTTCTTAATGGGCACGAGCTAGAGTTCCCTTATATTATTGGCATGCAACATATTCATAAATGGGGCTTTGGCCAAACAAAACAAAAAGGATGGAATGAGTGCTGTAAAATGTAGTTTTGTTTTTGTATTTTGTAAGGCGTACTTTCTCCCAACATCAAAATAAACCTACAGTCTCTTCGGGGTACTGAAGATTCTCGTTGAAGATGATCACAAATTTTATGTGAAGGACAAAACTCGAACAAAAAATTTCTCGAAAACGCTGACTGGCACAGGCATTTTTGAATTGTACGTGTAATTTAAAACATTTAAAATGCCTAAACGGCAACTTAGGTCATCTATACCGGACATTTCAACTAAAAAACAAAGACGAGGTCAATAAATAACATCTTGCATTTCGATAGACGTGACAAGACAACCGCCCTAGTCCTAAACCCATTTCCTTGATGAGATTCACTTGTATAGAGAAACTTCAAACCCCTAGAGTAACGAACTCGGCTGTTACTTAGCACTTAGAAGGTGTATGAAGACAGTTTTCGGGAATACTGCTTATGATGATACGTGTAGGAGTTGATGTTGCTTCTGATGTCGTGCATGAGCGCAACGTCCCTTTTCTCATTGACGGATTTCTTCTCGCTGAAGGTACGCAGGGCACGCTCAGCCCACGTCTGGGGCTTCGGGATCTCAGGCTTGTAGCTAGAAAAACAAACAGGTAGGTTAGTTTAGGAGGTGACGCAACTCCATTGGCTGTGACGACTAGGTCTAAGTTTTCAATCATTTAGATTGAAATTAGATTGTGGAATTGGTTAGAAAAGGAATTACTGGAAAAGGAAAATATGAATGAGTTTTAAGAATGCGATTAAAAATAAAATGTATGGTAAGTATGATTTCTAGCAAATATACTAAATTAGTAGATTATTTTAGATTAAATTAAAAGATTCATTTTTTTTTCTTTTTTTTTTGCCCAGGTGGAGGAGAGAAAGTTATTTTTGTTGAGTTGTTTTGGTTTGTTTGTGGTTGTAGGTTGATTCCACTGCTGACAACGTTATATGATCGGTATTGTGCATTTAGTGGTCACCCCCAGGACAACCTGGACGCCCAGGTTCTCGGGTGACTGGTTTATCTCAAGATGTATCGTTTAGTTCTTATGTTTTTTTTGTTATAAGTTGTTTAATGTGATTTTGTGTAAAATAAAGAATAACCTAACCTAACCTAACCTAAACAATGATGGTTGTGTGAAGCTGCATGTCCAAATTCTGTGGAAATTCCTGTATTTTTTCCAGTTTTCAATCTTTGCACCCACTGGCATTTTTCAGCTGGTCAGCGTTTTATCTGTGCCTGACGAAATGTATTTATATGGCCATTGGCTGACATTAAGGCGGAATAATAATAATATTGTAGAAATAAATTTGGTCTTTTATCAAGCAGTTTGTATCGCTCAGAAACTTCGTACATTTCCCGCGTTTCGGGTGAACTACGCAGCCAAGGCGAAGACTGAAAGACGTATCCATTTACAGTCATATTTATAGCTTATAGCAACATAGCTCAATATGTTGTTCCGATGCTTTCATTATGTCCCAAGATTCGTTTACGCCGGATTCCGGCTGAGGTATTCATCCGAGAAAAAAAAATATTCTTGTTGATCTTTCAGCTTATTAATTACTATCCTGGATTCTTTCTTTTAATACCAAACCGGCGATTTGATCAGTCAGGGAATTTTTACGATTTTAAAATTTCTGATTTTGGTTGAACGATCCACCCTGAGCTAGAAAAAAAAATAGTATACCATTACTCAAAGCACCTGAATACTCCACCACAGTTCACTTCTCAAATTGACAGTTCGTAACAGACTCCGGCTGAAATATCAATCCTAACGAAACACCAATTTAAGATCTATGTCCGGCAAGTTAAGTATTTTTTTATCGACACCGTAATTCAACCTATCGAACAAGTATTTCCCATCACAAATTCCTGATTCAGCCCCTCCTTTACCTAAGGGATCTAAGCTCTAATTAAGATAAGATTGGCACCTCACTTCATCCTGGTAAGTCTCAAGTGCTTCTGTTTAATTGTAAAGATTGTAATGGAGCTTCGGTCAACTTGAGAGACACCGTCGCAACTCCAGTTGACAATATTATCTATTTGGGTATCCCAATTGGCCGGTCTATTGCTGCTACCCTGCAGCTTCTTGTGCATTGCACATTGACAATACAGTTCGTAACACTTATGTTTCAGTTGTAGTATCACAGTTAAATATGGGTAGGAAACTAGTCTCCCAGATTTTCAATAGCTCTGTAATGAGCCACTTTTTGGGATCCCAAAACGTAAGTGGAGGGATACCTATGACATCGTAAAGTTGTCCGTCTGTCCGTCCGTCCGTCTCTTAGCACGATAACTCTCGAAGGGGTTGAGATATTTTGATCAAGCTTGGCATGCCGACTCTTTAAGTCAAAGTACAGGTCAAGTTTGTAGATGGGCTATGTAGCTCTATATTTAGGGGTGGGGGAGGGGTATAAAGTTAAGGAGAACAAAATTTTTGTTTTTAATAAGCTAATGAAAAAGTCGAATTAGGGGTAAGGAGGCATGCTGAATCCGAATATGGAATTTATTTTTTCGCCGGACAAATAGTTCACCCGGAATCCGCCGAAAACCGGAATATTTTTGAAAAGTAATATGAAGTTGATTGGAGGTTCGATTTAGGGGCAAGGAATATCCAAATTAAAATTATTTTCTCGCCGGACAAGTAGTTCGGCCGGAATCTGGCCACCGGAGAATTTATTTAAAGTAAAAGTTTTATTTAAATTTGATAAGATGTTCGATTTGAGGGTAAGTAGACATGCTGAATTCGCATATGACAACCATTTTCTCACCGGACGTATAGATCGCTCGGAATCCGGCTGAAACCGGAAAATTTGTTAAAAGTAAAAGTTTAATTGGAAGTTGATTAGAGGTTGGATGTAGGGGTAAGGAGACATGCTGAATTCGTTTTTGAGCTTTGTTTTTTCGCCGGACAAGAAGCTCCAGAATTCCGCCGAAACCGGAAAATTGGCAGAAGTAAGGCAGGAAGTTTCGATCTGCTTCGTCAAAATAGAAATGACTTAAAGGGGTAAACACACATGCTGAATCCATATCTGAACTTGGTTTTCTCATATGATTAGCTAGTTTGCCTTAATCTTTTTCTAAATGTTAATAGTAAAAGTGTTCAAGGAGTCTGGTGAAGACGAGAGCCAATTGTCTGGATCAAATTTGAACTTTTGGGATCGCATCGAAACCTTTGGTCTTGTTATATAGTGTCCCCTTCTGGGAAATCTTGAGTGATGGAGACAAACCCAACCTACGAAAAATATACTATTAAATATGAAAAATTTCTACTTGGAATCCCGCCTTGGTCTAGAAATAGACCACTAACTAGAAAATACAGTCTGTGGAAACCAATAATCGAAATGGCCGAACATTTTAAGTGGATGACCGCCGATAGCCATTATTCCTTGGATAGCAATTATTTTTCAGTATTTATTGGAATATGTTGTGTTTTTCTGGTTGTGATTTCGTTTTTTTCTTCCTTTTACTTATACTTTTGTTTTATGCTTTTGTAGCTACGGTAGATGAGTAACAAATACATAGATACATACATACATATTTCATTATTCAAATTAAATAATCCTAAAGACCTTTACACTTCCCTAAACCTTTAAACCTCGACCCTTCTCCCTATATCCAGAACCCATATAAGAAATTAGCGAGAAACCCCATATCAGCTTTCTTCAAACATCTTCGAGAGTTATGATCATGAGTTAGAACTACGGGCGAATTTACGATCCAGGGCTTTCGTTGGCCGAGCTTTTTCACTCTAGTAATGCTTTTTCAATTGCGAACTTGATCAATTCACGGTGACTTACGATAGGGAAAAATACTTTCCCACAACTGGAAGATTTGTGATAACGGTATACGCATTTCATCAGTGAGTTTCATTCATTCATTTATTCGTACTACCACAAACTACATAACATAAATATAAAACAAGAAACAAGACCCCCTGAAGAAACAAGGCCCCACTACCTATAGACTAACCTACACTGACAGTATTCACATTACAATAGTTACATCACAGTACAAGCATAAATAAACTACACATACAAGAAAAATACTAACGGAAAAAAGAAGAAAAATACACTGAAAAAAAAGAAAGAGAAAGGGAAGGAAATAGTAGACAAAAACACGGAAGGATTATTGAAGTTTTTTATTTTATTTTTTTTTTTTTTTCGCGGTGAACTATAGAGAAAAAATATAGAAGAGAATAAATAGAATAGGAAAATAGAATTGAGAGAATAGGCTACAATCGATTAAAAGCAGGAAAGGAAAGGCAAGAGAAAAGCAGGAAAGAATACTAAAACCAGGAAGGGCATACTAAAACAAGGAAAGAATTACCAAAAATCGAGGATTGGAAAACTGGCAAGCCTTTCTTCTGTTTAGTATCCCGTGGGGGGCCGGAAACTTACATTTGTAACAGTTCACCTTTTCCTCCTTTTAATATTCGAAAAAAACTGGCACGCTGTGCAGTGCTTTTCCTCAGTTTAGTTTCTCGTGATGGGTCGGCAACCTACATTTGTAGAAGTTCACCTTTTCCTCCTTTTAGTACCCTATCGGTAGGCGATCACGAGTCCAGTGAGGGGTCGGCAATTAAGATATTTCAAGTCCACCATTTTTTTCCTGGTTTTAGTATTCTTTCCTGGTTTTCTCTTGCCTTTCCTTTCCTGCTTTTAGTCGATACCCTTTTCTTTCTGGACTCTTTCTCAGCGTCTAAGGTGCGTTCTTCAAGTAACCCAATATACAAAGGCGCCGACCAGGAGTCACGAACAACAACAGTCTCCCTGATAAGAACATACCATCTGTGTGTCAGCTAGATTTTTGGAATCCCAAACGAACGTACGGATACATAGAAATCTGTCCGTCTGTCGGTCAGTCTGTCTTTTTTACTGACAGGTCGGTTAAAGAATTTCCGAGTTCTAATTGTAAATGCGCTATTTACCTCGACATTTTGAGCTGGTTAACAAGGTTAGAAAAGGATATGGTGAATCAGGACAGTACATCCTTGTCTCAGATTGATCATTCTAAAGCCTGGTCTAAACCAAAACACTTCAGAAGCTAATTACCAAATGAACTTGTTCCGCGGCTCGAGCGAGTACATATAATATGCTGAACCTAGATATGCTGTTAGTTTTCAGACCGGATGGAAGATTCGACAGAAATCCGGTAAACAAACGGGAACTTGAGAACGCAAAAATCCAACGACGAAACTGAACAGGTGATTGAAACGGGATTACAAGATCATTCTAGGTATTATTTTACTTATAACTTCGTGGTGGGTTTTTCCTCGGGATTTGGAGAAAACTGGGAATTGGCACAGAGCTAAAACTTATCAATCAAGTTGGTTGAAGTGTGAAAAGACAAGATGATTTAATATTTGTATCACGTATCCTCCGTGGAACATACAAATAGTAGTACCATATAGGGGTTGGGACGGGGGGGGGGGGGTATGTCTAATAAAAAGCTGACTAATAACGAGGGTGGTATGCTGAGGCGTGGTCAGCGTGCGATGATCCCTCCCCGAACAAAGGCACTGGTGTGTCGCAGAAATAACTGAGCGCCAATTTGCTTTTCTGATTGTTCAAAAACACTATTAAATTATATTATGCGTGGTACCCAGCAGTCTACTATATACCGTCCACAATGCAGGCCGATCTCTCCTCTTATTCCGAACGTCAACCTTCCGGAGTTACTGATTTTCTACTCTCCAAAACCCTTTCATCCACGCAAGATTCGTGTAGGGCTGATAAGGGCTAATGGTTTTGTAAAACTATAGTGACTGCAGTATGCCTGGATACTACCTTGTGTCGCACTAAGATATAGTAGGAATGGACTGCAAAGGGTAAGACCCAATGTTCTGAGCTTACCCGTTGCTTCGCTGATCAATATAGTCCACGACATGGGAGTAGTAATTCTTTCTGAAGTCGTTGTTGTATTCGTAAATGTGTGACTTGGGTCTTTGCCAGTGTGTGAAGTACTTTGGTTTCCTTTTCTCCACAGGAAGTGAAGCCACGGGAATGTCCTCCGCTGCAGCTACTTCTGCCGCAGGTGCTTCAGCAGCAGGAGTCTCTCCTTCAAGTGCTGGTGGAACCTCTTCTTCACTCATAATGGAACCTAAAAATATGAATGATTATGATTTTTACGACACACTAAACAGTACAACAGTTCACACGAGGGGTGGTTTCAACAGATAACATTTGGGGTGTTTATCTGTAATAATTTTTAAAACCTAGTGCATTAAATGTTAAGCTCAATAAGCATTATCTGTTATGAAATTTATAACAATACATTATGAAGCAACACACAACTTGAGCTTTTGATGAATACAATTTAGACAAGAAAAGTGGACCAGTACTATAAAAGTACTGCATTTTTTTAAAATCCGGGACCAAAGACACAGTCTGAAGTAAACATCTAGTAGCAATCTACTGCACACTCATTTTCATCTCACAACATGGCAAATGCGCAAGATAAAAAAATTAATAGTCGGGCCTAACGGCAAAGCAATATGGCTACAAATCGTTCTGATTCGTAAGCAAGGTTACACTCTTTAGCCACCAGTATATGTATTTTACTGAAAGCTACCATGCTCGTTGTAACTTAGATGAAGTGAAAACTGAGAAGACACATAGAATGAGATGGTTCAAAACACGAGCCGACAGTTTTCAAAGCTTCGCTCTACTTGGCTTAGCCAGAAACTCTAGGGAAAAATACCAACTATGTGGGCTTATCCGCATCGCTCTAGAGTGCTGTTTATTTTCGCATTTAATTTTTCAATTCAATTTAGTTTAGTCATTACAAATCTTAAAATTGCGGTAAGCGGACTACTTTAATCGCATGCCTTCGTTTTAAGAACTGACACAACAAGAGCTGGAAGTTGATATGGCACTTGCAAGGCTGGTTCAAAGGATGAAATAGAGAATTGGCCTTTTCGTGGTTTGTTCTGATCATCTGTAAGCAGAACCCTTGAGATAAGAATGATCATGGACTTGAAAATCACAAGAATGTACCGTTTGGCAAAAATATTGTAATGATGCGCACTTTAAAAGAGCTAGAAACTCTGTAAGCAAAACCCTTCAAGCAAGAACGATGACAGACCCTTGGGGATCATTAATATATATCGCTTGGTCAAAAGTATTTGTTTCACTTTTCGGTTAAAATGCGCACTTTAACGGTGCTAGAAATAAGTTTTAAAGCAAATCCTTGTGCCACAAATAATCACGGGCTGATACGTCTCGTTTGATGGAAACTAATTTTCGACTTTGCGGTTGAGATGCGGTGAGAAGGGAGCTAGAGCTTCATTTGTAAGTAAAAGCATTGAGTCAAAAATGATAATGGGCCCATGGAGATTCTGAAAATGTATATGTTGCTTAAAAGTATTTTTCTTACTTTGCTATCAAGGTTGGTAGTTTAAGGAATGGTCAGATTTGGGAAGTGGCGATTTCTGAGCCAATCTTGTCGAATCTCTAATATTCCATCTTTCATCGTCCTAGCACATCTCGAAGTACCTTAACTCACGATCCCCGGAGCCCCCCCCCCTCCCTCCCAGTGCCAACCCGGTTTGTAAACGATTTATCTTGGCCGTCTGTTTGATATTCCCTCCCGATCTCTCCAGTCTAAGCGGGTGACATATTTTCCAATCCCCCCCCCCCCCCAATAGTTGTCAGATTTCCTGACATGAAAAAGATCACCAAAGACATATCCTCTGTTCAAGTATAAAATTTCACTGGGATCCGATCACCCATTCCAAAGTTACGCATGACTCAATATTCCGGATTCCCCCTCCCTCCCACGATGATGGGTCGAGTAAATTTTTATTTCCAAGACAGTTTGATCGGGTCTTTGATATGCCTGCAAAGTTTCGTCGTGAAAATCCCCCAAACCACCATGACCGGAATTCCCCCCCCCCCCCCCCCCCCCCCGAAGTGTCGGAATCCAGTCCAATTGTGTGAATGATTTATCTAGAGCAGATGCTTGTTCTTCCAAGCAAATTTCACTTCCGTCCCTCAATTCTAACCGTTTCTCAAGATTTCCGGTCTCCCCCCCCCACTCCCACATAGCTGTCGAATCTGGTCCGGACTTCAAACGAAGCATCAGAAATATGTCATCTATACAGATATTAAGTTTCATTCCTCCGATCACCCGTTCGAGCATTACGCACTAGTCAATTTTCCGGATTCCTGCTACCTCCACTCCCCCCAGATGTTCGGATCGGAAAACTAATTATTTCCAAGTTAGTTTGGTCGGGTCCCTCATATGCCTCCCAAGTTCATCGTCCTAGAACATCTGGAAGTACCCGAACTCGAAAAAGTGTGACAGACAAACGGACCGACCAACCGACAGACGGAATTGCGATCGGTATATGGCAATTGAGCCAGAGGCTACAAGTGCCATAAAAAGCTGCATTACCACTTTAAGGCCGCCTTTACATGTATGAAAATAAAACTTGTGCGACAGTTTTAAGTTTTGTCCACTACTACGTTGAACTTTGGGTTCGAAAACTAATTTGATTTAGTGGTTGGTGTGTTATGTGGCTCTGCTTATAAAAATAAATAAATAAGTAACACATTGTTCCAGCAGCGAAGTATTCACAGTCGAAACGAAAATCGGAACAGGACTATTACAATAGGCCTATACAATTACGAGCAGGCATAGTCCACAATGAAATACCTTTTAGAAAGTGAAGGATACTTTTAAAGTATCTATATAGTTTAACTGATAGCCTTACAAAAAAGTTTTAATTAAAATTATAAGTGTTGTTAGATTTTACTGTATAATTGATAAAATGATTTTATTGCAGTTGAAATAAAACTAAAGAGGAGGTGAATCTAAGAAGGGTCATTCCTCCCCCTCTGAACACTCAAGGTGAGATCGTTCCACTTAATTTATTATTCCCATTCTTTTTAGAGGGCGGGGTCCGGGTTGAAGTTTTCCCTTAGAACTGCTAGCATCTGATTGGCTGTTAGATTTGTGATGCAGCACTCGTTGTTCATTATGTTGGTGACTTTGTTCAAGGGATCTTATTTATTGCTTCTTTGACCGTACGAAATAAGCGCACGTGATTTATTGTTTGAAACTTGAGTTGGGAAAAATAGCTGTCGAGTAATAAATGTTAAAAAGGACAGGAGAATAAATCTAGAAGACGGAGGCCTATTGTAAAATAATAAATTAAGTGGAACGATCTCACCTTGAGTGTTCAGAGGGGGAGGAAGGACCCTTCTTACATGAATGTTAAAAATCAGAATGAAATTAAGAATGTTCAAATCTTAGTTTGACAAGTTTTCTTGTCCATATTTATTGCACTGTCTTTACAGGACTGCATTGCAAATTACTTGAAAACGCCCATGCTGTAAATTATTTGAAAACTCCTACTATTCTTTATCAGGAAGAGTTTTTCGGAGAAAAGAAGTGAATAAAAACGTAGTTCAGATTTAAAGTGATCGAATAGTTCATGTAAAAATTTAATAGTATCAAACATACATTCAAATAACATAGTTTCGATTTAAAGTGATAATGAATCGGGGTGAAACTATGAATAATAAAATATCAATATTAAAACTAGTTCAGGTCTTCATCTAGTTCTGGTAATTGTATAATTGTAATGCATTTATTCAAACTGTATTTGTAAATTATCTGAAAATTCTTATGTTGTATATTATTTCATAGTTTATACACTATTCTTTTTAAAGAAGAAAATGAATTTTTTTTTTGAGAAATGAGCGAATCTGAATTAAAAGTGAAACATAATCTGGGGAATCATGGTGAAACTCGATCTCGATGACGTTGGAAACAAGACCAAGGGTGTCGAGGGGATCCCAAAATGTAATATTTGATCCAGATCAGGTCTTAGCCAGATTCTTTGAACATTTTCACTATTAAAATTAAGAAACATATTAATGACAATGTCTAGTCATCTTAGAAAACTAAGTTCAGGTTTGGATTCAGCATGTGTGTTTACCCCTATACGTCATATCTACTTCGATGACATTGATCGAAACTTCCTGCCTTACTTCTGCCAAAGATATCGTTTCCGTCGGATTCCGGGTGAACTACTTGTCAGGCAAAACATGAAAGGTCAAAAGGAATTCTGCATATCTACTTACCCCTATATCAAACCTCTAATCAACTTCAGATAAACTTTAACTTTTAAAATGTTTTCGGTTTTGGCTGGATCCCGGGTGAACTATATGTCTGGGTAGAAAATGATTTTCATTTACGGATTCAACTCGTCTTTTTACCCCGAAATCGAACATTTAACCAAATTCAATTTCTCAAAAAAAAAAAAAAATCATTTTCTTCTTTAAAAAGAATAGTGTAGAAAATTTTCCGATTCGGCCAGATTCCTGGCGAACTACTTGCCCGGGTGGAAAACAATTGTCATGTTCGGATTCAGCATAATATGCTGAAGATATTATCTTCTTACCAATCAACTTAACTTCAAATACACATTTTTAACAATTTTCAACTTTGGGCCGGAACTAATTGTCCGGCGAGAAAATAAGTTTCAGATATGGATTCAGAATGTCTCTTTACCCCTAAATCGACTATCTCATTGAATTTTTCAAACGTTTTTGTTGGTCCCTTAATTTGGAACCCCTCCCCCACCCCTAAATATGGGGCTACAGGGCTCAACTACGAACTTGGCCAGTACTTTGACCCAATGTCTACCCCTTCGTGAGTTATCGTACTGACAGACGGACAACTTTTAAGAAGTCGTAAGTATCCCTCCACTTATGTTTTGGGATCCCAAAAAGAGATTTATGGATGGTACAAAGGTGATGGGGAGATCGATTGTATTTGTGTGAACATTCGGAGAGTTAAATTCTCATTTACTCCTGTTTACACATAGCTTAGTAGGGTATAAATATATTTGTCGTTATATTTAACAAAGTTTTCCCCAAGGGCTATCTAGCTCTTTTTGATTTTGTTGGAATTCAGATGTCTCTTTGTTTAAATAAAAATAACCTGAATAAGATACAAATACAAAGCTAAAATCATGCCTGAAGTAGATTCTGAACCAACTCTACAAAACCGGAGTCGGCGCAAAAAACAAATCCCATCACCCCAAGGCCATGCACAGACAACTATTTTTTGTGGTTTCCATTTTATCGTCATCATTACCGATCAAATACGCCAAGGTCGAGGATGGAGTAAACAAAATGAGTAAAAAATCGAGATAATAGCTAGCCAGAAACATGATACTTTGGATGTTTATCGTACTAGTAAATTCTTTGCACCCATCATCATCAACCCGAGCTGTATCTACTTGACACCTGAATAAATGAACGAAATAAATTTGATGTCCATCAGTTTTGGCCATGGTAGGACAGAAATAAAGGTATTAATTAACAGAAAACTACGCTTTTAAAACCGGTTCGAAAATATTTATAATTAGTAATAATTTATGCATACACGACCCAGACTGACAATAAGAAAACAAAACTACGAGCATAAAGAGACTAAAAAAAAAGGCCGGTTAGCTTACTTTCAGCCTGAAATGGAATCTGAATCCGAGCTCAAAGGATAACATAATAGTAACTAATATCTTTAGCCCCAGATATGATATCAAAACCCTCACGTCTATATCCTTACAAAAAAGGTAAAACAAATTACGTTAAAAGTTTTATCTTGAGCGTATGTACTCCTTCAGCCCAAGCTGATTGCAAATCATGTTTTATAGTGCGGTCAAGTCAGCTGATTTGCTCCAGATTCGGCCTTTCTCGGCAAGGGCCCTCTTCAGGCTGTAATTAGAAGAACGAACCCACAAAGGTACAATTGATTTCATTCTTCTTCTTTCATCAATGTCCTGAAGAAGGTCGTTCTTTTCTTTGCTGCTTCGTTCTTCTATCCTCACAGCCTGATGAAGACCCTTGCCAAGAGGGACCGAAATATCCCTGGAACAAAGGCTGACTTATCCATGAAGTGACATCACACATTTAGCTTGACATATCAGCTATTCCTTTACCCCCCCCCCATTTGTTGTTTAATCTCACAAAGTTTCATTCAAAAAAGTCTTACCCTAGAGACCTAAGTATCAGAAACACAGCTGAGGAAAGACTAAGACTATTCTTAAAACAAGTTTAGAACGATATAGCTCCAACGTTACAGTTATTTTTTCCGAAACACTTTGCCAAAAGGCCACCGGCACTCGGGAATAACACGTTATAGGACGCGACAGGCTCCGATCAATTTGATGACAATTTTTCCTGTAAAGACCTTCATTATCTTATCCTGGCGTAGCGTGTCCGATGATCAAACAGGAATGACAATATCTTAATAACCTTTCTATAAACTGGCTGGTTCTTTCCTTTTTATGGTTCGAATGACAGATTGCAGCACGATAGATGCCTTATGGGATGGTAACGCCCACATCCTAAAAGACATTGGTAAAATTCATTAGATCGTAAATCAAAGCTATCTGGAACTAATCAACCAATAAATCAAAAAAATTCCCCACTCGCTGTACAGAGTAGTAAATAAAGAGCAGAGCAAAATGGACAAGAACTCGTCGTTTTTGCTCATCATTCGCCTTCCCTATTTTCTTTTTGGTCGAACTTCTTGATTCGACAGGTGTTGTTAGCATCCGACTCATCTCCAATATAGCGATCGTAATTTTTGTGTCGGTCGGTCACACTTTTGCTAGTGCGGGCACTTCGACACAAGCTAGGAGGATGAAATTTGGCGTGCATATAAAGGACCTTCAGCCAATTGCCATATAGCGATCGTAATTTCTTTCCGTCCGTCGGTCTGTCGTTCGGTCGGTAGGTCTGTCTGTCCCGGTTTTGCTAGTTCGGGCACTTCCAGATAAGCTAGGACGATGAAAGTTGGCAGGCGTATCAGGGGCCAGACCAGATTAAATTAGAAATAGTCACTTCCTCGCTCCGACCATCTGGGGGGGTGGGGTGGAGGGAGGGGGAATCCGGAAAAAAAACTAGGAAAAATGAAGTATTTAACTTACGAACAAGTGGTCGGATCTTAATAAAACTTGATATATGGAACGACCTTGTGTCTCAAATCTCCCATTATAAATCCAGACCGGATTCGGTGACGTTGGGGGGGGGGGGAGTTGGAGGGGGAAACCGGAAATCTTGGAAAACGTTTAGAGTGGCAAAATCGGGATGAAACTTGGTGGAAAGAACAAGCACAAGTACTAGATACGTGATTGACGTAACCGGACCGGAACACTCTCTTTGGGGGAGTCGGGGGGGGGGGGGGGGCATGATCCTGCGAGTTCGGTGCTTCCTGAGCTGCTAAGAAGGTGGAAATTGGCAGGCATGTCAGGGACTTGAACAGATTGACTTGAGAATAGAAGTTGGGGAAGGGGGGGGGGGGGGCTGGAGGGAATTCGGAAAAGTGAGCTATTTTAACGGGTGATCGGATCTTAATGAAACTTGATATATGGAAAAAGCTCGTGTCTCAGAAACACCATTTTTAATCCGGACCGGATCCGGTGACATTCGGGGGAGGGGGGAACCGGAATCTTGGAAACACTTCGAGTGGAGTGTTCGGGATAAAACTTGGGGTGAAACGTGCTAGTACGATGAAACTTTGCAGGCATTTGAGGGACCCGAGCAGATTCAGTTGAACATCCGACCGTCGTGGCTGCAGTGAAGGGATTGGGAATCCGGAAACTAGCGGCAAGCTTAGCTATTGAGCGGGTGATCGGATTTAAATGAAACTTGATGTTTAGAAAGACCCCTTAGAAGTCTCATTTGTAAATCCGGATCGGATGCAAGTTGGATAGCATCGAGTTTATGCGGCCTTGATTTGTTGGATCGAATCCGGCCAGGGTATAGGGGAGGGTGAAGCGGGAATCCAAAATTTGCAGATAGACTATGCTCCGATTCCAGTCAAACTTAATGAACGGGAATAGGACATGTCCGATATTCGACTTGGTATGTGTCTGAGTCGTATTCAGCCACAACAAGGGGAGCTGGAAGGAACCACAGCAAAGGGGAGTTGTCCCGGAAATGATGTGGCTGGCATAGGGGACAAACAAGTGGAGCGATTCGAATGAAACTTGGATTGCAGACTGATCACATGCTCTAGATGACATATTTTAGGGTTCAAACTGGATCCGACCACGGTGGGGGAGGGGGGAGAGTTACCGAAAGTTCCCAAAAAATACTCAGATGTGAATGAAACTTAATAGGCGGTAAGAGAAAATGCTTCAGATAATCCATTTAGGAGTACGAACTAGATTCTGCCACGGTAGGGGGAGTTGGAGGGGGTACCGGAAATCGTTTGGCACACCTACGGACCAAACGAGTGGATCTACTGGGTTAAAACTTGGAAGGTAGAATACTCATTTGCCCTAGATGATCCAAGGCCATGCCGGTAATGCTCAGACTTGAGTGAAACTAGATATCCTATTTCTGGGTCCGAATCGCATTTTTGGATGGCAAGGTATTTTGAGACGTTCTCATCTTCTTTCGAGTACCGCCTACCCGTATCAAGTGCCATATAAGCTCTTAGCTCTTGTTTCAGTGTTCGATAAGAGAAGTGATCCGACTGGAGTGAAACTTGACGGCTGGTGACGGTTTGCGCCACCGTGAACTCTTATTCACTAGTCATTCTTATCTTGTTTATGTTTATTTTTGTGTATGTTTATGCTTATTTGATTTTTCCCTAATAGACTAGTGATACACTAGCTATGAGTTAGCTTTCCGCCATAGACACCTGGCACTAATAAAAAAAATAGCGCACCCAGGAAAAATTAAAAGCACTTTAGTCGATTTACATCAAATTCCAAATACAATCCCACTTGTGAAACTGTCGGTTTTGCTACCCTATGTGAAGCCACCTTTTTTTTTTTTCTTTTTTTTTTTTTCACAAAGTGTTCTCACTTTTGAACTCGTCTCTAACTGTCCGAACCGTTCATTGGTAATAAATAAATACAAGTAATCTTACCTGAGAGCCAAATGCATAACCTCCACGATTCTTCATTGAAAGTCCGGAACTCACATAATACAGATGATTAAATACTAAATAAATGAACACGAAATATCTAATATCCCCGAACTATCGACAGGAAAGAAAAAAAAGAAACGGACGATCTCACCCGTGAAAGCGAGTTCCATTTTATAACCACCATTTTTATGTCACTTGCCCTTCGACCAAGTGCCATATAGCGATCGCAATTTCTGTCCGTCAGTCGGCCTGTCCCGGTTTTGCTAGTTGGGCACTTCCAGATAAGCTAGGAAGATGAAACTTGGCAGGCATATTAGGGACAGGACGTGATCTGACCATCTGGGGGGTGTAGGGAGGGGAAATCCGGAAAAATTAGGAAACATGAGGTATTTTTAACTGACGAACGGGTGATCGGATCTTGATGAAACTTGAAATATGGAAGGACCTCGTGTTTCAGACATCAATTTTAAATCCAGATCGGATCCGGTGGCATTGGGGGGGGGGGGGGGGAAGTTGGAGGGGGAAACCGTAAATCTTGGAAAACACTTAAAGAGTGGAGAGATCGGGATGAAACTTGGTGGAAAGAACATGCACAAGTCCTAGATACGTGATTGACATTACCGGACCGTATCCTCTCACTCTGGGGGTGTTAGGGGGGGGGGGGGGGGTTTCTAGTGATCCGCGAGTTCAGTGCATCCTGATGTGCTAGGAAGATGCAAATTAGCAGTCATGTCAGGGACCCCAAGAGATTGACTTGAGAATAGTCGGTTCCCCAATCCGACCATCTGGGGGGTTGGGTGGCTGGAGCGAGGGGGAAACCAGATAAATGAGGTATTGTTAACTTACGAACGGGTGACTGGATCTCAATGAAACTTGATATATAGAAAGACCTCGTGTCTCAGATATTCCAGTTTAAGTCCGGATCGTATCCAGTGACACTGGGGGGAGTTGGAGGCGAACCGGAAATCTTGGGAAACGCTTAGAGCGGAGAGATCGGGATGTAACTTGGTGGAAAGAACAAGTACAAGCCCTAGATGTGATTGACATAACCGGACCGGATCCGGTCACTGTGGGGGAGTTGGGGGGATCCGAATTTCTAGTGATCCCGCGAGCTCGGTACTTTCGGATGTGCTAGGACGACGAAACTTGGCAGGCGTGTAAGGGACCCGAACAGGTTGAACTGAAAATTATCATTTCCCCGATCCCACCATCTGGGGGGTGGAGGGAGGGGGATTCCGTATTTTTAACTTGCGAGCAGGTGATCGGGTCTTAATGAAACTTGATATGTAGAAATAACTCGTGCCTCAAAAGTCCCATTTTAATTTCGGACCGAATCCGGTGACATTGGGAGGAGCTGGAGGGGAGAACCGGAAATCTCTGGAAATGCTTAGAGTGGAGGGATCAGGATAAACCTTGGTCGGGAAAATAAACACAAGTTCTAGATACGTCACTGACATAATAGGACGGTATTTGGGCACTGTGGGGGAGTTGGGGGGGGGGGGGCGGATTTCTAGTAAGCGCGCGAGTTCCGCACAATGAAACTTGGTAGGCGTGTCAGGTACCCAAACAGATTGACTTGAGAATAGTCGTTTCCTCGATCCGACAATCGTGGGAGGAGTGGAGGGATTGGGAATCCGCAATCTAGTGGCACGAGCAGTTTTTGAACGAGTGATCGGATTTGAATACAACTTAGCAAGTGGAAAGAGCTATCGTCTCAGATGTTCCATTTCAGGTCGGGAAGGAGTGGAGGAAGGGGGAATCCGGAATCTGGACGTACTTATAACTTTCCAACGGGTGATCAGATCGTAATGAAACTCAATCGGGATGAAACTAGGTTATCGTTGACATAACCGGACAAATTTGGACACTGTGAGGGAGTTGGGGGGGGGGGGGGGGGCTTAATTCTGGTGATCCCGCAAGTTCAGAACTTCTTGATGTTCTAAGACGATAAAACTTGGAAGACGTATCAGGGACTCGAATAGACTAACTTAAAAATAGTCGTTTCCCCGATCCGACCATCATGGGGGTTGCAAAATTTTTTTGACATGCGCAAAAACCAAACAGATGGACAAAATATGATGCAAGTTGGAAAGTGCCGAGTTTATGCGATCTTGATTTGCTATTTGGCGTCCGGACACGATCCGGCCACGGTGGGGGAGCGCGACACGGATATTTACAGATAGGCTCTGCTCCGATTCCAGTCAAACTTGATGGACGGGAAGAGGATAAGTCAGAGATCCAGCATTTACGTTCCCGAATTGTATTCAGCCGCGGTGGGTGGAGCCGGGGGTCCCGGAAATTTTGTGGCTCGCATAAGGGTCAAACAAGTGGAGTGATCTGAATGAAACTTGGAAGTTACAGAGATCATATGCCTTAGATGACATATTTTAGGGTTCCAACCGGATCCAACCACGATGGGGGGGGGGGGGTTTACCGGAAGCTCCCCCAAAAATGCTCAGATGCGAGTGAAAGATAAGTGGTAAGAGAAAATGCTCCAGATGATCCAGTTAGGAGACAGGACCAGATTCGGCCGCGTTATGGGGAGTTGGAATGGGCTACCGAAAATCTAGGGCACGTCTAGGGACATAGCGAGTGGATTTCTTGGGTTGAAACTGGAAGGTTGGCGATGGCTTGGAGGTGATGTCGAAAGTTTTCAGACTTAAGTGATACTTGATATCAGTAGGTGTATCTATAGTGTTCCGTATCGAATTATTTTTCCTATCGAATTTTCATCTTAACCCTATTCTATCGAATTTTATTTCTAGTCCTGTCCAGAAACCGCAGCATTTTTTTGTTACGCGCGTAACAGGTGTTCCGGCTGTGGTTAATTATTGCGTTGCTGGGGGTAGGCTGAGTGAAACATTTGGAGAAACATAATCTTCCTATTGTGGGAAGCTGGATAATTAATTGCTTGTTTCCAAGGAAGATTTTTAGCAGGTGATATCTGGTATCTGGAATGAACCAGATTTTTTCTTTAGGACGGCTGAATAATTTTTTTGGGAGAGAAGCTGATGAATAATTTTCTGTGTCGGGGCGCGGGATGGTTCTGGCGGAGGAATAGAGTCTTATATAACGTCGGTGAATTCGTTTCAAAAATATCAGTCTTGTACTGAAGTTTTCACAAGATTTTATACATTTCAAAAAAAGTTCTTTTTCATATTTTTTCAAATATGGATGTTATATGCGATGCTGATCTTTTGTGGGAGAGTTACGACGCTCAAACCGGGTATCAACTTCGCTCTGGTAGGTTTATTCTCATACATAAACCTAGGAGTGTGGGTGGAAGAGTCGTATCACAGATTGAGTACTTTAGTCCCATTCTGGAGGAACCGTCTCTGTGCAACGTTGTTCAGGAGATCGGATACTTCAGCCCACGACATCTCTACAGCCATGGGCAAGTGACGCACCTTCCAGTATCTCTGGGATACAGGATGGACCCTAATAGCTACGCTTCACGAGTGGAATGTGCAGATCTATCACTTGTAAGGCCGACGCTAGCTTTGCTCACCGAGACATTCGAGGATAGAAGCTTCGCGCAGTTTTCAGATTACAAGACGGCCGGTCTATGGCTACATCCCCAGTCCAGACGTTTTTACTGGCAAACCAACGAAACACATCGAATTAGACGAGAAGTTCCAGCAGGATTTCATGCAGACTTATACGATTCCGTAATAATACCCAACGGAGAATTTCATATAAACAGCTTGGAAAGCTGCGTTCATTTTGAGATGGTAGTGGACGACCTAATCATGGGAGACAGCTTATTAGATTTGATGATGTTCAACGTTTGGCTAAAGATGAGAGAATGGTTTGACATAAAATGTCTGATCAAAACGGGGCAATGGACCAACAGATGCTGGCTGAAATCAAAATGTTCGAATTGTACAGCCTTATTTAAAGACGTACATTCGCGGCTGAAGGCAAATAACTTCATTTTGAATACCCCAGGTGTGGGAAATGAGTATACCGACTTGCTATCCTGCTTTGGCCTTGGATCAGTTCAGCAGGTTTATTTTCAACTGGAGAAGGCTATGACAGCTGTCTTGCTAGGCCATCAAAGTGGACAACTGGTTAAGGCATTAGCACGCCGAGAATAGGGATCAGGAAGAAGGTTTATGTTCAGGAGACCTACAGTAAAGAGCTTCAAATATCCCCGTTTCCCTGTAGAAAAATTGCCCGATTTCCCAGTAAGGTATTATAGTATATAAATAAGTGAACTTTAACAAAAATTTTAATAAAATTGTATACTATTAATCACTCTAAATCCATGATTTGGCAAATTCTGACTTTCATCTCCAGACCTAGACTTGCAAGGGTCAGATGAGCTTCTACCTCTTGTTTTTTTTTTAATGCAAAACAGGTGGTTGAAAGTCGGTTAGAAACATAATTATTTTGTCAGAGCGTGGAGCGTCTGTCGGAAGGACAGGGTATATAACGTCGGGGAATTCGTTTCCAAATATCAGTCTTTGTACTGGAGCTACAAAAAAAAAGGTTTTTCTTTTTTTTAAAGTAACATGGCATTGATCTCAACTACGGAAATATACGAGGTATTAGAAGAGTACTATCAAGGAGCGAAAGAGTGGGCCAATCAGAGTGAAGTTAAGGGGGATGATCACCTAGAAGGAGACATGAGATATTCAGCAGGAACCAAAAGAAGCTGTACTAGCTTAGATGAAAGGCCAAGGAAGAGACAGAAAGTGGAAGAAGCGAAGACCTCAGGAAGAAGAGCTCCCTTCATTACAATTGGAGGGAGGCAAGCCGAACCATCTTACTGTTACACCGTCGATTTTGGTTTTGACGCGACTCGCCCTCTTGCATATATATCAGCAACAGGGCTGTCGCGACTTTTTGTGTATTCATACACAAAAGGAGGATATGGCTCTCACCATTCAAATCTCGAGTCAGTCCGACACTACTTGAACGAACTTGGTCATTTTTGGGCCCGTCTTGTTCCCGTAGGCGAACTTTAAAATCAGCATTAGTTTAGCAAAACATATGAAAAGAGCTTATTTTGTATTTACCTAGTGTTTATTTTTTTCTGTCCGATAAGAATGTAATCTGCTAATGGAAATTTGTAGTTTCAACCGGTAAACCAAGAAAAAAGAACAGACAAAACTTCGCTTCCCCCTCCGACATGCGGAAAGAGCAGAATCATTTGACTCCACCTATATTTCTAAGAAACTCCGTGATTTGTTAACAGGGAAAATAGTTGTGCAGTAGCCCCGTAGGGTATAAAGATCGAGTGGTTGGACCCTAGAGCATCATTCCAAGATGAGTATCGTCGTTAGAAAAATTAACAGATGGAGAGATGAATTCGTAATCATCTTCAAATCAAAGAGGAAAAGGACGACGTTTTGGTTCCCGTGTTTAGACCGGACCATCCAATGGTCTATCAACAAAAAGGGAGCAAGATTCACCTGCAAGGATGAACCAATGCAAGTAGAGAAGATCAGCCGGAGCGATCCAGACCTTCCAAGGTCTGTAGGAAGGCGAGGTGGAGAAATCTACCTCGTTACCAAGCCTTGGTCTGTCGTGGATTAGCGTCCTTGCCAGACATCTCCGGTTTTCGCCCTGCCAAAAAAAACCAACAGCCCTTTTAAGGGCTAACACATTTTTCAAAACACTAATGTTCCGGCTGTGGTTAATTATCGCGTTGCTGGGGGTAGGCTGACTGAAAAATTTGGAAACAATCGAAACGGAGAAAGATGATCTTCTTATTGTGGGAAGCTGGATAATTAATTGCTTGATTTCAAAGAGGGTCTCACCTCGCGTCTTTTTTTAACACGTGACCGACCAGGTGACGTAATTGTCGTTAGAAACTTTGGAGGATTGTTGGGAAATTTATGGCTTGCCTTTGCGGAGACAAGGTCAATGAACAGCCAAGGTTTATGCATGATTCCTTTATAGCTCAGTTCTACTTGTACGGTAGTAGACAAACTGAAATAGAATTTCATTCCCCTCTCCCTAAAGAAAAAAAAAATACATTTCAATGTACCCGAACGGACATGACTATTATTACCTCAGTAATTTTCTTTATGTAGAATTCCTACCGTATTAGATTGTATTTCAAACACACAACGTATAAATAGTGTAGAATCCTTAAAGCTCGTGTCTCAACCGCACAGTGCAATATACTTTATTTTCTTCAGCGGTATATTTTCCAGTCCAAAGAGCCATCAAAATAAAAGTTCTTCCTAGCATCATAAAGTATAGAAATATAGCTCTTATAAAATTCAGCTGAAGTATCCGTTTTTTTTTACTGTCAAATATGACTCGCAGTCCGCTTGGGCTGAAGGAATATTTATCATTTTCTTAACCATTCTAACCTCTTTTCGTCCTGAAACCTGAGATGCACTTTGAATTCCCAACGGGCCTTTGAAATAAGTCTTTCATTCTTTCCCACAATACCCTTATCAACGTAATATACTCAACGTAAAACTGTCCATTTTTTTTAATTTT